>JAQHUG010000100.1:2236419-2248865 GCA_028555095.1 Dicrostonyx torquatus
TCTCCCTCCTTCTGCCCTTCCACTGGACCTTGGTAGCACAATCCCTTGCTCTGGTGCGAATGTGGGTCTCTGGATCTATCTCCATCCATCATGCGAAATTTCTATGGTGACGATTGAGATATTCAACAAAGTAACTATGGGGCAAGTTCAGTTCAGGCAAAAATATTTATAAATATTTTTGATTTATGGACGGTAGATCCTGCAACTATAGAGGGCTGAATGTATATGATAGGATAGAATATGCAATGTGCCTTTAAATAAAAAGGACACAGAAAGTAAAGTTGAGAGTGGCAGGCCACAGGGCACATATGCATAGGGATGTGATTTTCAGTAGGATCATTAGGATAGGGTGGCTTGAGAAAAGGTCTCTGTAAATGAAGACTTGAAAGAGGTGAGAGGTATGTGGAGAAGTATAAAAAGAAAAGGTTGGTCCAAAATGTGGGATTCTCATGCTCAGTCTCAACTAGGAAGAAGAAATGGTTCATTCTGACTAGATAAGGGTAATCCAAACAGAAAATATTTCCAGAGAAGGTCATGGAAGTAATGCCAACCCAGTTCAAGTGAGTGGAGAGCCACTGGAGGGGGTTTCTGTTTATTTTCTCATAACTCAGACCAGATATCCAAACACTGCTACCATTGCTACTGAACACACTAAACTTGCCTATTTTCATCATGTCATTTGTAGACAAATTACAGTGTCATTTCATGTAGATAATTATGAATTCAGAATTGATAACCTATTATGGCTTATGTACAGGTTAGACATTATATATATATATATATATATAT
The DNA here is from genome assembly GCA_028555095.1 of Dicrostonyx torquatus. Lineage (NCBI taxonomy): Eukaryota > Metazoa > Chordata > Mammalia > Rodentia > Cricetidae > Dicrostonyx > Dicrostonyx torquatus. Next base: position 2,237,209 of record JAQHUG010000100.1, read on the forward strand.
ATATATATATATATATATATATATAAACAATGTACCTGTATTAGTTTTCTGTTGCTATGATATAATGCCATGGCAAAGGCAATTTATAAGTGAAAGTGTTAACTTTGGCTCACAGTTTGAGGGGGAGAGTCCATCATGGTGAAGAAGTCATGTTGGAGGGAACTTGAGGCACCTGGCTACATTTCTTCTTCAGGCAGTGTATTAGTTACTTTTCCATTGCTGTGGTAAAACACTGTGACAAAAGGAAACCCAGTGAGGAGAGGGTTTGTTTTGACTTACGGTTCCATAGGGATAAGAGTCCATTATGGTGGGCAGGTTTAGCAGCAAGAAGAAGGCACGAAGGCAAGATCATGAAGTTGAAAGATCACATTCTTAAACCTAGTAGAAAGCAAATAAAGTAAAATGAAAGAAGGGGGAGGGTACAAACTCTCAAAGCCCAATCTCAATGACATATTTCTTTCTTCCAGCAAGGTTACACCACCTTGCCAAAAAGCACTTCCAACTGTGAACAAAGTATTTCCTAAGCCTGAGGGGAACATTTCTCATTCAAACCACCACAGTTGGCAGTTGTGGTGATTTCTGTATTCCATCCTTCTCTGGAGACAGAGGCAATGAGAATCTCTGTGAGTTTCACTAGCCTGGTCTACAACAGGGTAACCTAGCATAGACAAGAAGCAGAAAGAAATGAAAGCTCCACTGAGCATAAGCATATTTTCTTTCTTTCTTTCTTTCTTTCTTTCTTTCTTTCTTTCTTTCTTTCTTTCTTTCTTTCTTTCTTTCTTTCTTCCTTTTTTTTTTTTGTAAATTCAGTTCTGAAACCCAGTCCATGGAATGGCCCTACGCAGAGTAAACCTAATCTAGTTAATCCTTCATAGCTATGCCAAGAGTCTAACCAAATCAGGGAAGCAGCACAGACATACCAAGAAGCTTTAACCAGATCCTATCAAATTGATAATATTAACCATCATAATATCTATTCTCTTGCGAATAATACTTTAGCAGATACAACAGTGATGTGAACAAAAAATGACTGTAATGTCACAAGCATGGCTAAATTTCAAATACAGATCAGATGAATGTATTATTAAGCCTATTCACAGTAGTCATCCTGGAGGGTTTGTCTGAGACAGGAAATGAGGTCTGGATGCTATCTTATTTGGATTGAATAGCTATGATCAAGTTGTATTATACAATACAAATCCCCTAACCTCCAAATTGTGGTATCAGAGTGCTTTTTGGTGGTAGAATCTCATGCACAAGACAGAAGAAAAAAGTAAGTAGATATTTTACATCATGTTAATTGGAGAAGACAGAATGCCAGAGTGGATATGTTCTCAAGCATAATTCACAAAAGCAGAGGTGAAGCAATACAACGAAGTCCTCTTTCATCACTGAAATATTGTATCACTTAATTTTATATATTCAGTACTATACTAGTATGCCCATTTTGTAGGCACACATATATGTATTTGTACATTTTGTATGAGCACAATGTGAACACATTTTATTATCAATTTTGAAAACACAGCTTGGACATGGTGGCACACACATAATCTCAGGATTGGTGATATAGATTCAGGAGGATGCAGGATTCAAAAGCAGCCTCAGCTACCTAGTGAGTTTGTGATCAGGCTTGACAATTGTAAGCAATGTAGGAAGACAGAAAACTAAGATCATTGTCACCAAAGACTTGCAGTCAACATTGTTTGGGCATCCACAGTGACTGCTGTTGTACTCATAAACCCAGGTGTATGATTTTCATCAATAGTGCTTAGCAGCCCCAGCAGAGTCAAAGCAGAATTGTTTGACATTTAAAAACATCAAAAATATACAAATGGTTTAATTTTATAATTTCTCCTTGCCCCCCAGAGACTTTGTGGTAAAAAATAAGGCAATGTATTTAATTATTTTGAGATCTTATAAGAAAAGTCTTTACCAAATACAAAGGGACACTACCAAGATTATAACAGAAAATTAGACTGGCTATTGGTAATGTTTGCCGTGTAAAATTGTTGTCTGAGTTTTGCATTACCTGCCATTTATTGCCTTTTGATCCATCCTTCATGATTAACTTAGGTATGATTTTTTCACGACATGATATTATAGTGTCTGTTTAAGAAACTTCAGAGTAAATCGACACCTGATGATGTATATGCTCACAAAATAACAAACATGTCAAAATAGAAGTCCCATTTCCGCCTTAATTTAATAGCATCTTATTCTTCCCAGAAAAAATATCTGCTCAAGGAATTTTCAAATATCAATGACTTTTGTTTTTTGTTTTTTGTTTTTTGTTTTCGAGACAGGGTTTCTCTGTGGCTTTGGAGCCTGTCCTGGAACTAGCTCTTGTAGACCAGGCTGGTCTCGAACTCAAAGCGATCCGCCTGCCTCTGCCTCCCGAGTGCTGGGATTAAAGGCGTGCGCCACCACCGCCCGGCCTATCAATGACTTTTTAACTGCAAACTGGATCAGATTCAAAAATTAAATGTATGCCTAAATGAATATTTAGTGTGTGTTTTAAGAGTTCCTATTTTGAACCTGACTCTATTGTTAGTCTTTGGATATTGAAAAAAGATAAGATCAATTCATTTTATTTATTCAAAGAGCCTATGTATTTGAGGTAAGAATCAAAACATGAATGGGTAGTCAATTTATGAAGAATTTTCATCTCCCAAATTAATGGGGTTTGATTTTGCAACCTCCAAAGTGTTTTCATAAAAGAAATTACATAATCAAATTTGTGTTCAAGTAACATAGGCAGCAAAGTTATAAAGAAAGAGAAAGATTCGCATTGATTGAGTGCCTGCAATGGAAAAGGCATAGTACTGAATGTTTTGCATACACATTCTCACTTAATCATAGTAATGGGCCCCCCAAATCAAACTTTACAATCTATACTTTACAAGTATGATTGTTAATATCAGTTGTCAATTTGATATAATGTAGAATCACCTAGGAGATACAGCTTTCTAGACTGAGTTAAGACTGAGGTGGGAAGAGCCAGTGTAAACGCAGGCAGCACCACTCCACCGATGAGAGTTCTAGACTCCATAGAAAACAGAAAGCAGACAGAGTACTAGCATTCGTCATTCTTTATTCCTGGAGTGTGGATGGAGTTTGACCAACTTCCTTGTGCTCTTGTAGTCAGGCTTTCTCTGTCCTGCTGAGCTGTATGATGAATCAAAAAATCAAAACAAACCACTCATTTTGATGCCTTTGTCAGGTATTATGATACAGTATCAAGATAATATCAAATGGAACAAGTGAGGAAACAAGATTTGGAGAGGCTTATCTTCATAGGGTCATAATTCTAGTAAAAGATATTGTTGGCATCTGGATACCGTCTGAGTCCAAGATAAAATTTTCTTCTGGGTTCTGGGAAATTATGAGCAGCTTTCAGAGAATATAGTTAGCAACTTATGGTTTTTGTATGAAGTTAGAGGCTCATGGGGAGGAAAGGAAAGTGAGGAATCAAGAACCCCACACCAGATTTTTTTGCCTAAATGAACAGGTAGATGATGATGCCTTTAAAGGAAAATTTCTGAGGTGAAAAATAATACACAAAAAAGAGATACTGAAGATACAGGATGAAATGCAAATAACTGATGGAATGAAATGATGGGACATGGCAAAGAGCCCAGTGGAGTGTTTTCTCTGTGACAGGACAAAGGTCAAGGGTATATGAAAGTGTAGTTATAAAAGCTGAGGAATGAATAATGTTGAAATGTTTTAGACTACCAGATTCTACATGAACTCTGCATGATTGGATCTTGAGTCAAGAGGAGGAGGGTAAGTTAAAAAAAGAAGAGCATTAGAGGTTTGATTTAACCACTGGGGGAAATATGAGAGGGAACTTATGACTATTTGCTAGTAAAATCCCCAGGCAAATACTCTGGCTCAGTTATCAGAGATCCATATGGCAAGTTGGTCTCAAGTTTATCATTTTAATATTTTTTCAAACTATAGATATCATAAAACATAAATAATATAATTGACATCATTACCCACACATGAGGATGAATGGTCTATTCTTTATTATTGTGTGAAAAGTGGCAGGAACAAAGGAGTCACAAGTTCTTTTTGAATGCTTTTGTCTGATTCTTATGTAAATGGCACTTGAGACAAGGAAAATGAATCAAGAATATTTTTGTTCACGTATTTCATGTATAGATTTAGAAATATCAAAATCCTGTCTTTGTTGAATTTCTTCATTGGAGGTATTTTTAACCTTCATAAATCAAATTTATTAATGACTGTAGGGTTATCCAGGTTTGTGTTTTATGTTGTATGAAGTTTGAAAAATTATATTTTTCTGGAAATGTGTTTGTTTATGTTTTCAAATTTAGTACAAAAGCTGTATATATGCTGGCCTGGGAAGCCGGTAAGCTACCTGCAGATTTTCTCCTCTCCCTTTGTTCCTCCAAACCCAATCCCACAGTCTAATCCTCTGCTCCTTATCAGACCACCTTCTGCAGCCTCCCTTACCCTCTTGTCCGGCCTCAAGTGGATCACACAGATCTTTCCCTCCAAACTTCCTTGCCCTCACTCATTACTTATCTCGGTCCTCAACACCAGCAGGCATTTATGGGGATCCCTCCAGTCAGCCTGCCAGAAAAGCAAGTAGGCCAGCAAAGCAGATAGGTGAGCCTCAGATCTTCACTCTCCTTCCTCTCTATGTTCAGTCCCCTAGTCTCATCCCCAGCTCTGTAGAAGACGACCTGTTGTGGCCTCTTCTTATTCTCTGTCCGTATTGCCAAGGGCTAAGTAGATCCTGAGGAACACCCTACTTCCCTCTCTCCTGTGAACCCACCCCCCCAATCCCAATTGCTAATACCTAGAAAAAAATGTTTTACCCAAAACTCCTAGTAGCCACATCAGTATCCCAGAAGAATTTTCTACCAGGCAATACACAGATACCACACTCTCATAAGAACCAGAGAGCGCAACAGAAACCAAGGAATGAATTATCCACCCAACAAAGACAAGACCAGATATCAGCATGCTAATCTAAACTCAGCTATAAACCCTTTAATTTACAGTGGTGTCCTGCCTGCAAGATATGCTATGCTAGCACAAAGCTTGTGGGAATAACCAACCAATATCTGATTTGACTGAAGATCCACTCCATGAGATGGAACCCAGAGCCAATACTGCTTGGGTGACTAAGAACTGAAGAACCTAGTGTAAAACCAAATATTACATGGAGAGAGAGAGAGAGAGAGAGAGAGAGAGAGAGAGAGAGAGAGAGAGAGAGAGAGAGAGAGAGAGAGAGAGAGAGAGAGAGAGAGAGAGAGAGAAGCAATAAAATCACTCTTTTTTTTGGGGGGGTTGAAAGACAGGGTTTCTTTGTGTATACAATATAGTTCTGTCCTGGAACTCATTCTGTAGTCCAGGCTGGCCTCGCATAGAGAGCTATCTGCCTTTCTCTGCCTCCCTCAGTGCTGGGGTTAATGGCATGCACCACCATTGCCCAGCAAAATGATTCACAATAATATTCTGTTATATATCAATGCTTTCCTCACCTATCTTCTCTGATGATAGAACAAATCCACCTGTAGCAGATGAGAACAAATATAGAGACCCATAGCCAGACACTGTGCAGAGAGTATCTTGGAACTTTCAACAGTAAATGAGATGTTTCCATCAAATCAGTGCTCAGGGAACCCCATGGAAGAAAAGTCAGAAAGAGTGTTCATTCTGCATATATTATGGCTTCCAGTGTAGAGTTTTATGGGGTTCTTGAGTTTGTGAGTGACTTGGTTGCTGAATTCTTGTGCCTTTTCTTGGGCTCTTTTTCTTCTGTTGCTTTATTTTATTCTATTCTGATGACTTAGGTTTTATTTATTTATTTAAATATTTATTTATTTATTCATTTATTATCTCTTAGGAACCTGTTTTGATTAATGAGCTAGAGAAAGGGGGTGTATCCAAATGGGAGGTGAGGTGGAGAGGACTTGGGAGAAGTAGAGGGGGTGGAAATGTAATCAGGATATATTATGTGAGGAAAAATAAATATTTTCAATAAATGGAAAAAATTTTGTGCATACAAAACTTTTATCTATTGAATAAAGTCTAATTTCCCTACTAATATTATTTATATGCATTTTACCTTGATTAATTAAATTAGTTTGTCACTTAATAATTTTGTCAAAGAACCATATTATAATATTGTCATTCCTTTTTACTATATGTTTGACTTTTGACATCATTAAATACCATTTGCAATTTTAAATCTTATTTCTTTTCATTTATTCAGCTATTTATTTTTACATTCTTGATATTAACGGTGTAATCATTTATTTTAACCTCTCTAATTTCATAATATATACCAATTTAAACTTCAAAATATAACTTTAGGTTCAGAAATTTGAATTCATAACTCTTCATAATTATTCAGCTCTAAGTGTTTTCTCGTTTGTCTTTTAAAGTCCTTTTTGACTTTTAGATTTTGGGATTTTGTTTTTGATTTCTGCTAGTTTATAGTTTTGCATGGAAATGAATGTGAGTGGAACTTGATTATCTCAATTTGTTAAAGGTGTCCTTACAGCTTGGATTCAGTTGACTTGAATATGCCTCATAGGCTTGCAAAAAATGTTCATCGCATACTTCTTAGATATAACACTCTATTTTTATTTATTTGATCATCTCAATAATTGGGTGACTCAAATATCCTGTATTCCATTTTTTATCATGCTTAAAATGTCAGTTACTAAAAGAATGATGTCAACAATCTTATGAAGATATCATTTAAACTTTTCTTTATAATTTTCCCATCACAGCACTAACCATGTCTAACCCTGTTTAGTATCTCCATCAGATAAGATCACACATGTCCAGGATAGTAATCATAGACTTCAGTCATCATCTTAAGTTTTGGGAGAGTTATTGATCAACAAAGAGAAGATTGGAATTGTTTTATCTTTCTGAAGATATGAGCCTGTTAATCTGTGAAAAATGGGTGTTTTAAATATGAATATTTTTTCTTTTTACATTAGAGTCTATCCTGTCTTGTACTAAGGTATCTACAGCCCCTCATTTTTGGAAGCACTATTGTACTATAAAATGCTGTTTTGTTTATTTATTTTTTATTTTTTTTTCTGAGACAGAGTTTCTCTGTGTAACAGCCCTGGCTGTCCTGGAACTCACTCTGTAGACCAGGCTGGCCTCAAACTCACAGAGATCCACCTGCCTCTGTCTCCCCAGGGCTGGGATTAAAGGTGTGTGCCACCATCACCCGATTGTTTTATTTTTAACTGTTTTGTATACATGAGAAAAAAACACATCATGAGAGTTTATAAAGGTTTATCCACACAATATTGTTCTAAAATGTTATTTACTTATTGGGTCTGTGTATTTGTGTGCACTAATGCATGTGTGGTGTATACATGAGTTTGTGTGTTCCATGTCATATGTGTAGAGGTCATATGGCAACCTGTGGATATCGGTTCTCTCCTTCTACCTTGTGAGTCCCGGGAATCAAACTCAGGTTGCCTGACTCAGCTGCAAGTTCTCTTACTGACTGAATTTTCTAGTTACCTATTATTTGGGCAATCTTCATTTTCCAGTCTGAGAGTTTAGTGCAGATATATAATTAAATGATGGGCTTCATTTAGTTATGCAATATATTCCCCATTTTCTATTTCTCTATTTCAAGTGTTCATTTATATATTCTTATAGCAATGTGGGCTGAACTAATTAATTTTTAAATATAAAGTTTAGTGGCTACTTATCTTTTCAAACATGTTAATTTTAACATAGCAAATTTAAAAAAAATCTGTCAATTCTGTTACTTTCTACATCAAACAGGAGAAAAGTTTAGGATGCTTTAGTTCTTGTTTTCACTTTTCTAATGTTAGCTACATAACCACAGTGACAGTCAAAATCCATGTACCTTCCTTCTAACTTTTTGGGAAATGTGTCTAGGGCTTCCCGGCAAATACTTGTGATACTCTTGTCAAACTGTGAAAGCACCTTTCGGTCCACATTGTATAACTTTTATCACATCCTTTCCCCCGCCCCCAGCTTCACTGAAGCAGTAATGACTGCCTGGACTGTTGATAAAAGCTTTGAAGCTGACTCCAGGATCAGCAAAAAAGTGGCATATTTGATTAATGTGATCTGCCACGGGCACATGGGGGAAGAATGGCAGCATGTGTGCTATATCACCTTGGGAGCCATCGAACAGTGATGAAATGGAATGCAACACAAAGCAGGTATGCTTTGATTTGGGATGGGTATTAGAGCACGGAAGCATGCAGAGCACAAGGCTCTTTGGAGAGAACAGGAGAAATAGCTGTCTAGTCATGCTGGGCAGCTAAGAGATTAGCAGGGAGACTAGTTCAGGAAGGAAGCAGGTAACAGGCGAGGTAGGCACTTTTCAAAGACAATTCATTCCTATTTTTTTTCCTTTTCAACCTTTGAGAAGTAAGATTTATGTTGCACACCCCCCCTTTTTTCAGTAGCTCTTGCATTCCTTTCTCTCTACATCCCAGGTTAATGAGGGGATCCCTTTCTCTCTCCTCCCTAGGTTAATGAGGGAATGGGGAAGTTACCTGCTGCTTTACATTATCAGCTTTATTGCTCCCCTTCATTAGTGTGGATGACAGAGAGTTGAATGTGGTGCATCTTGGAGGCAATACAGCAGGATATTACATACATGCTAGTCAGCATCCAAAATCACAACCTCATTTGCTAGTGAATTAGCAAATAACCAGTCCTTCAGGTACTTCTCTAATTTTCACCAAATGCTGCACTTTTGAAAGCTTCATTAATCTAACCCCATTAGGATGTGTAGGGTGAATGAGTTTATGGCTGTAGAAAGTGAAGTAGCAGAATTTGCAGCTCCTCAGAATATTGCTGGAGTCTAAATGATGTTAAAATCCCCATGTAAAATATTATATGGAGTAGAAGAGATCTAAATATGTGGAGAATTTAACAATAAAATGCTAAAGAACATAGTAAATGCTTATTTATTGTCATTATGTCTCTAGAATGCTAAGCCTTTTTGTCTTCAAATAAAGGTATGCGTAGCTCTAGCATTGCAACCAAGGGAGAAGTGAAACACAAATGAGGGACATTCTGGAAGGAATGAAGCTATATGTATTCAAAGGAGAAATATGATTGAAAAAGTCATTAGTACAGCACGAGATTTTCATCTCTAGTTGACCTTTTCCAGCTCTCTTTTATGCTGTGAAATATTCTGTTTAGAAAAAGCAACCATGGGTATTTGGGGAGGAATACTTCAGGAAGCCACTATAAGTGAAGATGAGATTTGATGATCCAGAACTATATAACCTCTGGGCTGTGATTTCTGTTTATGATCAATAGATAAAATATAAAAGAGATGCTTTTCACCAAATATCCTATTGTATTTGTCCTTCATTTTCATCAATTTTGTCATTCCTTTGATTTGCCATCTTGCATGTGCTGCAGATAGAAATGACTATTGAGGGAAATATGTAAGCTCAAGTGGCCAAAGACACTTTCTTTTCCTAGTTCTGTCCATTTTTATGTGTCAATCTGTACAGGGGAACAGGCTGAAGGCTAAAATAGTAGTATAAACCATGTAGAGCAACTAGTTTTAGGAAGATAGATTTTTGCATCCAGACCAGTACAACTGACTGATTTAATCAAATTTTCATTGTGGTTAGGCTTTGAAAACTGTAAACAATTTTGATAGTAAAAAAGTACTATTTGGAAACAAATTAAAATTTTTGTCTTTATGACATGTATGTGTAACTCACTTCTTGTATTTTTTCTATAACGGAAAAATACTGCAGGGTAATTTAATAACCAATAAATTATATGTTTAATGAACCAGATCAAAATATAAATGGCATGAGTCAAACACCTCTAAGACTGAGGACACTGACTTGATAGAAATTCCAATCACATAGGCTCTAGGCTATTACATCCACTGCAATTCATGAGAATAAATGCTTACACTTCATCTATGATCATCCACATGAAAATTTTTTCTTGGGAGTTTATCGTTTATTTTCAGACTTCATTTATTTATTGCTTATATTATTCTTCAGACAAATTAGGAGTGAAGACAGTGAGTTTTACCTTTGACCTTTGATAAGCATCACCCCGATAAGTTACATAATAAATCTATCAGCCTCTATGAATTGAAAACAGAAAGCTTTTCTGAACCACTTATGCAAAGCAACTGTGTCCATTTGATGTCATATGGGAAACATGTAAGTCTCCATTGATAAAGGAACATTGTCACAGAGCCAAGCAAATACTTTCTCAACATCTCAACATATATATGGAATTCATCCTGGGGATACTAACAAGGTAGGACAAATTGGAAGAGAGAAATAAGTGGCACTTGAATTGGTATAATAGCAGTATCCAAGTTAATATGGGATATCTCATCTCTTTTGAATCATCCTAAACAACAAAATAGAAAATTAGAATATTTTGCCTAATGTTTATTGATGTTATATTTGTTTCTAATTGATAAGCAATGGGGCAGTGAAGCTAAAATAAACCTGGAATGGGGACAAAAAGATTGGTAAACCACTAATGAGCATAGCACAACTAGTTGTATCATGAGCCTAATTGCATCTCTAGAGTCTCCATTTTCTCATCTATATAATAAAGGGGTTTGATATGGACATTACTAAGCTGCTTTCTCATTTCTGGTTCGTTTAACATTTGTTTGAAGCTACCAGGTTTGCATATGGGATGTGGTAAAGTTGTACCCTGTTGTGTATAATAGTCATATTACTCAAATTATGTGTACATTCATTTTCCCCACTTTGTGAGAGAGATCCAGTCACATTCTGAATACAACAAGAAAGACTGTTATTTAGAGGAGACCTTTGTGAAGGAAAGAGACCTTTGTAATGCAAATGTTCCTATTCTAATGTCTTGCAAGTTTCCATTTTGATATATCAAGTTTGCTTACTCCCAAGTATAACTAAACTTTACATAATAATAAACATTCATGCTCAATATCTATTTTCTTCTTTTTAGTCTGGTAGAAAAATTTCTTCCTTTCTTGTACTTCTCAATACTTAACTATGCTACTTAGAATTTTTTGCGTGTGTGTGAATAATTGTCTCTGGTAAGACAAATGGCAAACTTTTAGTCTAGTTCTCTTGCTTACTGTGTGGGTAGCTTTTGACAGACTGTGTCTTTTGTTTCTCAACATCAGTTTCATCATCTGTACACATTGGACTGTATAGCTGTTACTTTATAATATTTGTATAAGAATTAATACTTTAAAAGGCACAACACAAATTACTTAATGTTTGACACATAGTGAGTGATTATTGATTTCACTGTATTAATGCTATTCTCAAATTTTGTAATGTGGAGAGAAGTCCGCTCTTTTCATGGCGGCGAGTCCTTGGTGAGTGCCACAGCTTCATTCCACCGGCTCAACTCAGGGTAAGATCAACTCTAGCCCCCAGCCTCTCTGCTCCATTAGGAGACATCCTCTCCCCTTTCCCCAGCTTTTCTGTGCCCCACACACCAGAGTGTCCCTGGGCAAGGCTCCCCTTTGACGGAGGCCCAGGTTTCCCCTGGAAATTGGCCTGCGGCAGGGCTGGAACCTTGGATAAAGGAGAGTCCAGCATAAACATGCAGGGCTCCAGCAGAGAAGTCCGCCCTTTTCATGGCGGCGAGTCCTTGGTGAGTGCCAC
>JAQHUG010000100.1:2255252-2277082 GCA_028555095.1 Dicrostonyx torquatus
AAGCAGGGGGAGGGCAGTGGGGTAGTGGGGGAGCGGGAGGGCCGGGAACAAGGGGAGTAAATGTAAATTTTTCTTTTAACAATAAAAATTAAAAAACAAATTTTGTAATGTGGATTTGCTACTTACATATTTACATAGAGTACTTTTTGCCATAAATTATGCTACAGTCTTATGCTACACAGATAATTCATCTTTGTGCAGGATCTTCCATACAAAGTGGTAGAATATCATGAACTATATTCACACTTAACGTGCATTTATGTTAAATGTTGACTATTCTTCCTAATCCACACTAGAGAGGTTTCAAGAATATCACATATAATTGGTGGCACTAGCATTTTAAAGCTGTAAGAAAGAGACATAACCAAATTCCTTTCAAAGGTAAACAATATAGAAGAATTTTGAGGTAGAGATCTCAGTCCCAGATGAGTTGCACAGTCACTCTTGTTGTCATTGTTTCCAATGCTTGGAGTATGCCTGGGTTTACATCCTGGCTCTGCCACTTATATGCTGTGTGACCTTGTCCATATTGCTGAAACTTTTAGTGACCTAGATTCTCCATCTCTAAACTGTGGATAAAAATAATATCCACCTCACCAGGATGAATGGCAATTAAACAAGAATAATGCATGCAAAATGCTTATTGCTATGCCTGATCTGTGATGGAATCATAAGAAATGGTGGCTTTGTAATAAAAGAAATAGTTATAGTGATTGTGAGTATAGTTATTTTTGTACATAGCATAAAATTAGAATATAATTCAGTTTAATTTGGTATCATATACTCAGGTCAAAGAATTTCTCTTTTGGTTTTGATCTAGCATCTATATGCCTCTAAATGTACTATATGATTGGGTTTCTTATCTTCAAGGTGAACAACTGAAGGAAGCCCCACCTTTGGTGTCCTTCCTCTTGTTGCCCTCTGTCGTAATTATTTTCAAGCAACCCATTAATTTTGGTTCAATTTCTAGGGCATAGACTGGAAGATATCCTCCAGCTTTATCAATGTATGATTGATGTGCAGACTATTGCATAAATTTATACACAATACATATACTTTGGTACGTTTGAAAGCATACACACAATTGTGATAATGTTACCCAAGTAATGATCTTGATCAAGAAGGGTTCAGTGACTCCCCCAAACAATACAGAATTTTGCCATTGCTCTTGGTTACTCACCAAAGTTACATAATAAGACCACATTGCTAAAGATACCACATACTTTGGGCAATAGATCACAAGGAGATTAACTAGAACTCAGCTGGGAGTTCTTTCACTGATGGCTAAAGTTCATTGTACCCAAAGATGCTATGCAGAGGCAAGAAATCACCAACGTTCTTAACCAGTTGTAGACACTGGGCGCTCTGATATCAACCTACCACTTCAGGGGTAGAGGTAACTAACTGCTTTCTTATTGAATTTGAGGTCCACTCTGCAGGAGGGAATATATACCTGATACTGTACATGTCATCAAAAACAATGGCTGGGAAATAAGAGGCCCTAGAGAGTAACATACAGCTGTTGCTTTGCTAATTGGACATGTAGCTGAATTGATTTCTAAATATTTATGTTTGGACCCATAGCCTACTGATGCTCTCAACTTTGGTCAGAGAAGCATCTTCTTGCAGAGAACAATAGTGAATGAAAAGGATGTAACTCCCCAAATGCCTGAGAAGTGACTGGAGAGTGCTCAACCCTTTTTTTCATTTTTTTTCTGTTTGAGTCATTTATGTGGTCATTGATCTATTGTAAAAGGAGGACTCTGAAATCTTTCTCTGCCATTTCAGTTATCTAGTTATCTTTTGTTTTAGGGATTGAAAAGCTGTGATGTTATGGAGGTGTTGTAATGGCCTATATTTTCTGCTATGTTTTGTGTTTCTTTGTTGTGTTTTCACATCTGTTGGATAGAATTGTTAATTTAGTTTTCTTCTTCCTTCTCCCTCCACTCCTCCTCCTTTTCCTCCTCCTCCAATCCAAATTACATTTTAAATGCTAGCTCTTTCATTACCAAAAGATTCAACTGAGGTGTATAGCTTCCAAATTTTAAAAATTAACTTAGGTTTCACCTTGATGTGTTTTAAAAGAGAATTCTGCAAAAAAATCTGAAAAATAATTTTGGTTAGAGGTGAGGCAAAATTTTGTATTGAAAACTCCTTGTTATATATCAAATACTTGTAGGTAGAGGGATTAACATGCTGATGACAAATAGAGAGTATGTTTAGATAATTTACATTTAACTTTATAGCTAAGGACCTAGAGGTATTAGAGCTATTTATACTACTTCCCAGAGCCTGTTTGGATTATGTAGTAGTCACCAAGCTATCATTCAGGCCAATAGGCCTCTTGTGATCAATAGTGGCCAAATATTTTGTCAGTTTCAAATATTCAGCATCCTCAACAAGAGACTCTTGGCTTAGATGAACAATGTTTTGAACACAACCATGATAATTTGGTTTCAGATACTAAGCAAGACTGCAAATAACAGAGAAGAGAAAGCGAAATTACAGAGACCAGCTTTCTTTTTGAGCGTTCAGAAAACCATTCAGCATCTCTTGGTAGGTGATTTCAACTCATCAGTGTCCACAATCTTCTGGTATTTCTTAAAAGAGCAGAAATCCCTGGCTCAAGCTGTGCTATTTTAAAAACAAATCAAAAGCACTAATGTGACCCAATTGCTGCTCAGTGGCTACTTTTAACAAAGAGCAGGACAGCTGGGGCTCCCACTATAACACTCTGATTTAATTAATACCCTTCCTCAACAAGGCTCTTTCCCTTCTCTCCCAAAGCATCTTATACCACAGTGGGACCATCAGTCTATATGTGCAGTTACATTCATTGCTTTTCTGTCTCTCAGGACGCTTCAGCGATTCCAGATTTAACCCTGAACAGCTTTGCTTCCAGCAATTCAAAGTCTCCAACATTAAGATGGAACAATTTTAAAGATACAGAATTATATCACATATTTCTAAACAATAAGGCTTGTTAAAAAATATTTGTTATGAAGAAACACTCATCAAATGTTGGCATTGTTTACAGAAAAGTTGATCCTCATCCTTTAAAAAGTACCCACTTTTTAAATATGGACATAAGATTTTATTATTCTGTCAGTATCATTTCATTGCTTTCAATTTTGTCAATTTTACTTTATTTTGCCATGCTGGAGATTTATCCCAAGGGACAGTACACAGAATATTGAAGCACTCTACCACTGGGATATGCTCCTAGACTCTTTCCCTAGTATTTTTTAAAGACACGTGCCATTATTGCTTCTCTCCAGTCTGTTTCTATTACATTCAATTTCCTTAAACAAATGTCATTGTCTGGAGTGAATAGAAAGATCTTGACTTTCTGCCAAAAGCTGAAAAGCAGAATTAAGAAATGCATTATGTAAAATTCTCCTAGGTTTTTATTCTGTTGTTCTGTACAGATTATAATTTGCTATCTCCTTCGAAATACTCATGATGATCAGTGGAAATCTACTGATATTATGGCAGCAACTAGAGGCTCCTTTTCTGTAGACAGACAAACACAGAACCCAGAAAACTCAGCAAGAGTATAGCAAAATTGTCAGTTTACTAGGAAATCTATAGAGGGCAGTTACAAAGGGTCTTGGTTCCATTTTTGAACCTAACTATGTTCAAAATTAGGGCCTCAAACAACTGGTTTACTGAAATCTAGAACGGATTATATATTTGCCTTTCATGTTGGAGACGATCATTATTTTATGTGTGGGTTAAATGGTATTAGTTGCCACAAAAAAAGAAAGTTTAAGGGATAACTTTTGGTATTCCTTATTGCTGAAAAAGCATCCATAGACTCTAGACAGAATAAAGGATGGACTATATGAAAGATTTTGCCCATTACAGTATTGGGAGAAGAAAAATGGAAACCACATATGGAGGAAAGGAGAAGAAAAAGGAAAAGAACTTCATCTCTTGTAGTTACACAGTGTGTGCAAGTTCTCTGTAGAGAAGATAAAGCCCAAAAAGTAAAGATAGTGTTGATAATCAAAGGCAGGGCAATGAGACTATAAAAAGAAAGACTGTGAGATAGAAACGGTTCTGAAAAAAGTCAGCACTGTAGCATTTCCAGAAAGACCTTGCCAAAAAAAATCTATAAAAACAAAACCAAACCAAACCAAAATCCAAGTGAATCCAAGTGAAAAAACCTGGAAGAATCCAAAATGTTTAGGAATGCAGACAAAGAGCTGTTGGTTGAAGGAGAGAGAGAGGGAGAGAGAGAGAGAGAGAGAGAGAGAGAGAGAGAGAGAGAGAGAGAGAGAGAGAGAGAGAGAGAGAGAGAGAGAGAGAGAGACACACACACAGAGAGAGAGAGAGAGAGAGAGAGAGAGAGAGAGAGAGAGAGAGAGAGAATCTGGTGACATTTATATCCTGTAAAATGTGGAATTAGCTAGTTATAGGTTCCTCAGTAGGCATGTTACATAAATGATTCTGCAGTCACAAAGATTTGGGAGAAAATCCACCTGGAAATCCAGGATGTTGTGATTTTCATATTGTCAAAAGAGCATAGAGTTTCACTTGAGACTGACAGATTAAGAAGAAAATCTTGGCACAAATCTCATTAAATGCACCTAATGCACACATTTACTTCTCTCAGTTTTAGTTTCTTTGTCTACTTAAATGGAGAAAATAATACCTGTGCTCCAGATTTGTTGTGAGAGGTAAATGATGTACTACGTAAAGACTCTAATTAGTTCATAATTGGAATTTAATAAATGGCATATGTTTTGGTTATTGCACATTTTCACATAAAAGAAAGATATGAGCCATGATGAGGAATGGTTGCATACTTAATTCATGTCAGAAGCAAGTGAATTGGTAACCATTAACGAAGGAAATAGAAGAAATAAAACAAATACAACACAGAAGCCCACAGGGTTTTTGAAAAGAATACATAATTTTGAGTATGACTGACCACATATCACTCAGTAGGCTGAATAATTTGGAATGAATTGTATTATTATATTAATTCTTCCTAAAGTGAAGCTAACACTTGGGAAGTAGCTATCATAAGAGAATAAAAATTGTGATGGAAGGGAATTCATATTAATATGCTTTGTTTTGTTTTCATCTTGTAAACTATTGTGAGAATGAATTAACAGAGCTACTTTCTCTTCATTAAACATTTGTCAGAAGCAAGCAATATCAGAATTTTAATGCCCATCTATTATTCAAATTCACGCTATTCTTTTCTTTTTAATATTCTGGGCTTACAATGTTTGACATGCTATAGCATTTTGCAAAATACTTAAACCATAAAATCATGAAAATGGAATGTGAAATTATAAATAAAAATGGAAATCAATTGTAGCTCATGATTATTCTATTGTTTTAATAGTTTCACAAACAGTCCCTACAGAATTCATTCCCAGTAGATCACTACTTTATCACAATTTTAAGTTTTTCTTTAGTTATGGAAAATTTTTTGAATAGTCCAGTGATCATAATGACTACACAACTTAACATACATGAATGTCCTATATGGAAAAGACTGTGTGCAATCTCCAAAGTTTCAGGGGCATTTGCATTTTCTTAGAGCCACAGATGTTCTTAAAAGGTAATCTTTATTTCTTCCCAGTGAGGAAAATTTCCATGAAAAACTGAGCCAGGCAATGGTGTCACATGCCTTTAATCCATTTAACACCAGACACTTGGGAGGCAAGACAGGCAGATCTCTGTGAGTTTAAGGACAGCCTGGTCTACAGAGTAAGTTCCAGGACAGCCTGGGCATAAAGTAACTCTGTCTCAAAAGAAACAAAAAACAAACAAACAAAAACAGAAAAGAAAAATCAACCACCAAAATAAACAGACAAAAAAAAAATAAGAAACAGAATTCTGAATTTTGCATTTGTCCATTTTTTTCTTTTTTTTTCATTTTTTTCTTTACACTATTAGAGCAAGAATTCATGAGGAACACCTTTGATTTATATTCCTTTACACCTATGCCTGCAAAGCATTCAAAGTAAGATTTGGAAGAGACAATGGAAAATGAAAGGCAGTTGGGTTTCTACTCACTAGCTAGATGATTTTTGGATAGTCACTGAATACTTGCATATTTTAGGTGCCTTTTCTATATGAGGAAGGACTTGTATTCAGTTAGATGCTTGAAGTCTCCTCAAATTTCAGATTTTATATGTTGGAATACAATTGTCAAGGGCGGACATTCTGCCTGAAATGGAAGGGGCTCTTAGTCTGCACGAGAGATTTGTTTTCTTATCTAATTTTCATGTATGAAAATTCCTTTTCTTGTGCAAGGGAAGACAAACTGGAGGGAAAAGATTCCTGTCAGATCAGTCACTTCTTCATAGAATGTGGCAATTTGCAGGGTAATTTCTTCTGTTAAGGAGGTGCAAGGAGTCATTTTTGTGCTTTGTGGTCTCTCAATGACACCAAGGTATGAGGTACATACAGTCTTAAAACCACACTTACTCTTTTGAGGTTGTGCTGTTAGTCTCAATTTAACTTAATGAAATCTACTGCCTAGCGAAGTGAGAGAGATAAAGCTTTGATACACATTCATTCTCCTTTGCCTTTCCTGTGGTTCTCACGCCTTCAAAAACAAAAATAAAATATTCCTTTCTGAAGAAAACAGTCTCTTGAGAGTGGTGAGTAAGCATGATCCTCCTTTCTGAGAGCTCTAAATATTACTCTAGAACATCAGAATGATTTTCATACCTAAGTATTTAGCCTTATTTTGAGATGCTTTGTGGGTATCTTTTGAAGTGCTTTTACAAAGTGGGGGAGTTGAATAAGCTTTGATTGCCAAAGTTTGGACGCAACTCTGATTCTAAAGGGGAAGCTCTTTACTCAAATGATGCTTTAACTATGAAAATAATAGCAGCAAATATCGGTGACCTCAATAACAGCAAGTTTTAGTAAGCTCAATAGCAGCAAGTATTAGTGACACCAGTCGAATGTAGTGATACAAGGAGCTTTGCAGAGAGGAGCAGAGGCACCATCCTTGGGCCTGGTTTGAATGAACATTCCTTACATTTCTTTATCACAGAAATTTTCAACTTGCTCTGGTATATACCCTGACCTAATTTCTCACTAAAATAATTACAGTATTAGTATTTCTGGAGGAAGTACCGGGTTTTGTGCTGGAGGAGCTGGTTCATTCTATGCACACAGTGTTGATCCTGAAATGTCACTTCCTCAATGTGGTTTATAACTAGATGAAGAGCCAGCTCAGCAAGAAGCCAGGACTTCTGTATAATAAAATGATGAGATATTTTTTAACCTAATGGGACTCTACATGCCAAAAAGTTTAAGATGATAATATTATTGGATAAATTATGATCTGCTAGTTCAACCCCCAGAAGAAAATATCACTCTATATAATGTTGCCAGGTGAGTTACCAGAAGATTTATAGCTTTTTCAGGAAGAGTTTAATATTTATCTATGAGTCTGAATTAAGGGTGGAGAATATGGAATAAAGCAGGAGATTACTTCAGTGACTGCAAATTCTCATTCTTCCTGAAGCCGAAAGGGTGGAAATATCATTCCTTTCTGAAAAGACCTTGGTTGAGTAGAGTTTTAATTGGCAACGTTAAAGGGGGAATTAAAATGTGTGTACTAAGAACTTTAAAAGCACCCCAGTGATCACTTTCTTCAGAAACTGGGCAGAATGACTCATAGGATTTGGGGGTAATTATACTAGCAGACTTTTGGTAGCAGCTTCCTCTAGATTTATGTTTGAACAAAAGGGAGGAGGTTGATAGCCCTTTTAATGATATCATCTGATCCAGAAAGAATTTGTGTAACTTGGATGCAGTCATGGTTTCCACGGGTAGACCTCTAAATCAACAGAAAAGCAGCGCCTCTCTTGAGGAAGTCCCTGGAGCCACCTTACGTGCTAAGCTTGTTAAGAAGGAGGATTATCATCAGTGTCAATAGACACAGGAAACTTGGGAAACAGATGTGGGTAATCCACCACATTTTGGCTTCCAACAACTGTCTTAGTTATGCCCAGCTGTGCTAATCCATTACCACACAACCTGCTATTTACCTTACTTGCACTTTTAGGGGGTTTAAGAGGAAGATGAAAGAGAATCAAGACTTATGAGGTAATTTAGAACTTTCTCAGATTCCAAATTCTTCCTTTTATTTCCCATTATCTGGCACTATTGACAAGATAACATAATACCTAACATAATAATTGCAGCTAGAGCAATCATCAGGCTGCCAAAACCAATATTAGGGAAATAAAATAGTTTGCCGAGTTTCTTGTTTATAGTATTCTCTAATACTATACAGAATCTTTTGATAGAAACTAGACAAGAACAAAATTTGTTAGGCAGTTATCCATCTTTAATGTTCTTGCTCTCCACATAAGAATGATCTATCAGGCTTTCTTACAAAGGATAAACAGCTAAATATAAGAGAAGTCTCACAAACAACCCTCTGAAGGAAGTAATATTTATGATAATCCTGCTCAACTGAAAAGACAGAGAGAGGGAAAGACAAGGAGATAGGAATAAATTCGAGAAATCTGAAATCATCTAAACCATGCCACTGTGTCATTTTGTGTTTTTGTAGTTAAAGACAGAGAGAAGAAAGGTCAGTGTCTCTTCTGAAGAGACAGGACATACATGTCATTTCACGATAAACGTGATATAACCCTCCAGGTAAGTGGTTTCTTTCCCCTGTGTGTCCTCTCCATATATATTGCTTAGCGTGAGTCTTTGTTAAATTGAAAAAGGAGTCTGAGGCTAATGAGACAAGGGTCCTAAGTTCTATCCCATGCCAATAGGATAGTTCATACTTTGAAGTACACATGAAGTTTTGATATGGTTTCTTTGATGAGGACATTATTAAGTAATGTGAAAAGGAGATAACTTCACTCATTCCTCTGGATCTTGCCTTACTCTGCATGGCAAGAGATGCTGATAGGTGAAGGTTTGAGAAGGAGTCTGGCCTCAACACTGAAGTTAAACCAGTAGGTTTTCTTTGGATTACATATAAAAAGACAACATTTAAAATTTTTCAATTTTCTTTTACAAGCCATTCAATCAACACTTAAAAAAAACCCTTGACTTCTTCTAGACTAACTTGAAACCAGATGGATAATTTCACAGACATGAGGGTATTTAAGGTAACTTAAGGGAGAATAAATAAAAGATCCTGCCATACACGTAAGTTCCACAGACTGTGTATTGAGCTTTGCAGGGAAACTATAAGACTTTTGAGGTGTAGTTTTATTATTCTGCCTTTAAGGTTCCTTCCTACAGTAGGAATTATACAGTAGCATTATACAGGTTAAGTTTTTAAAGTCTGATTTTTAAAGGCAATGCAAGACTATATATCGTTGGGATGTTAAGAGCTAAGATCCTCTACCATAGCTAGCTTTAATGCACTCAAAAGCCCAGAGCTTTGAGCATGCCCATTAGGATTATAATACAACCTCAATCAACTATATGACCTTGGTAAGTTATCACAGTGTACTGAACACCAGGTTGCTTATCTCAAAGTTGGAGAAACTAAAAAATGACTTCATAAAATGATTGTGGTAAATCAAGCTCAGACAGTATGCAAACCTTCCTTGTACAATGCTTTCAGTAAACCATGGTTACTATCTCAGACAGGCTGGTCTTAGATCTAGCACTGAAAAAGTCCTGAGGAGGCTACATACAATAACAAAACAAAGAAAAGGGCCGGTAGCCAAACAGTGATGACACATGTCTTTAATCCCAACACTGAGGGAGGCAGAAACAGGTGGATCTCTGTGAGTTCAAAGACAGCCTGGTCTACAGAGTGAGTTTCAGGACAGCAAAAGCTATACAAGCTACACAGAAAAACCCTGTCTCCAAAAATGAAGACAAAGAACTTGTATCTGCTTGGTATTTGCCACTTAGATGAGAAATGCAGAGAGATCACTAAGGGATTTCTTTTAGAATAATAAAAAGTTCTAAAATTAGACTGTTATGATAGTTTCCCAAGTCCTTGAGAATATTAAAAAATCACTAAATAGTTCATTTTGAATGAGTGAATTGAAGAGTATAGTGTTGATCTCAGCAAACCTATTTCAAACATTGTAAAGAGAAATGTCCTACTTAAGGTTACTATTGCTGTAATGAAATGTCATGACCAAAGCAACTTGTGGAGGAAAAGGTTTATTTGGCTTACACTTCCCTATCAGTTGTTCAACATAGGAGGAAATAAAGACAGGAACTCAAACAGGAGACTCAAACAAGATCTCAAACAGGAACTCAAACCTGGAGACAGGAGATGGTGCAGAGAACATGGAGGGGTGTTGCTTATTGGCTTAACATTCATAATTTGCTCAGCCTACTTTGTTATAGAACACAGGACCACTAGGGATGGACCACCCACCATGGGCTGGGCCTTGCCCCATTAATACCAAGTTTAGAAAATGCCTTACAGCTGGATCTTATGAAGGTATTTCCTCAATTGAGGTTCCATCCTTTCCTGTGACTCTAACTTGTGTCAAGTTGACACAAAACTAGTCGGCACAAGGGATGTACATGAGGAAGTGAGAGCAAAAGTTCAAAGCTAGGGCGTAGAGATATGGCTCAGTGGTTAAGAGCATTGGCTTCTCGTTCAGAGGACGAGGGTTCAATTCCCAGCACCCACAACAATCTGTAACTCCAGTTTCGGGGGATCTGATACCTTCTTCTTGCTCAGGGACAGCAGACATGCACATGGTTCATAGACATACTTGTAGGCAAAACACCATATATGTAGCATAAAAATTAAAGTTCAAAAAATAAAATAAAGCTTATACTTGGCCTTTCACAAGGCTCATTTATAGGCTTAGAAAAGACAAACACACAAATAAACAACCCTCTGAGCAATTCTTGAATTAATCCAGCTGAGCATGAGATATTCTCATAAAGCATTATTTCTAATTGGCAGTTTCTGGTAGTAGCCACAGAGGAAGAGCCTGTTTCTTGCTATTTGGCATCTGCCAGCATCTCGTTTTGATATAACAAATGTCATAAAGTCAAGATTTATTTCAAGATTGCTTCAACTTTGAGAAAACAGCTATGACTAGTATACTGTTTGGCTGCCTCCTGTCTCGGGGCCTCTCAGTGTTTGGTGCATAGTTAGGCAAATAAGAAAGCTGTGTTTGCTAGCATTTTCTCATGTCAATCTCACAAGCTCAACATGAGTCTGGTTTTGAACAGCAGCAAAGCTTGGACAATATTCAGTCACCACACAGAGCCAGAGTCATGCAAAACGCAGACCAGGGAGACCTAAAATGAAGGCATAATAGTAACTAGCCCAGATGATCACATTACATTTTCCTCTTCTAACAGTTCGACATTTACAGGGACACAATTTGGAGATGCTTTTGGGTCTCATTTAATCCCTATGTAGAAACTAAGCATTTGCTAATAAAAGACCAAATTCTTTGGCAGGGGGTATATACACAAATATAAATCTAGGCAGGAAAAGATTGCAGATCTAAGCACTGTGTTATGATGCATTTGTAAACAGTCCAGCCTTTGTTACAGGAGAGGTTTTTTTTTTTTTAATGAAAAAGTGTTATTCAGTGAATTGGTTTTTCCCCACCGTCCATGTAATTTATAGATACTGTTAGGAACGATTGTAGATCAGGGATTTTGTCTTCATTTATATATCACCTTCTGAAGATGCAGCATCTCGCTGCTCAAAAGTGTATTTGTTTAATCACAACACCTGTGAGTCACACCCAGGATTAAATAGCTGCATTACAATACTAGAACACAGCCTGACTCTGGGATGACTCTTATCCGTAAGTGAGCAGGGCATTGCAAGCAGATTAGATCAGAAAAGATCAGCTCCTGCGGCTGTGGAAGAGGCGATATCTCTTTTTTTTTTTTTTTTTTAAATAATAAAATATAATAAGATAAAACAAGAACAAACACATCAGAGTTGGTAAGACAAACAAATGCAAGGAAACAAACCCAAGAGAAAGCACAAAAATTAGAGATCCACTTATACACATTCCCAGGGATTCCCCAAAAGCACTAAACTGGAAGTCATAATGTGTAATCAGAGGACCTGGTGAAGACTCTTGTAGGGCCTGTGCTTGCTGCCCCCGTCTCAGCTTTGCCATACTGATTTAGAGGTCCTTGTTTCTTGGTATCCTCAATACCCTCTAGCGCTCACACTATTTAACCTCTTTTCCTCGTTGTGTGGACCCTGAGGGGAGAGATTTGTTAGAGACATCCCGTGTAAGGCACTGATTTATGAGTATAGCATATTGTCATTAGGAATCATTTTATTAATATATTTTTATAACAGTAATATTTGGTTTTATTCTAGGTCCCTGGTCTTCTAGTCTCTGGTTATTGATCATCCATGCAGTGTAGAGTATGAGTTCCAATTTGTAGAGTAGGCCGTGAGTCAAATCAGATATTAGTTGGTTATTGCCACAAGTTCTCTGCCAACATTGTCCTGGCATACTTTTCAGGCATGACACCACTGTAGATCCAAGCATTCATGGCTGGCTTGGCATTTGTATTTCTGTTTTGTTAACATGCAGAGTGCATTCCTGTACCAAATATGCTAGGATATAAGTGAAGGCTCTAGTCAGGCACAATCTATGCTTCTCCATGTTCAATGAGTTGTGTTGGTGTTGTCTTCAGCAGCAGGTCCTTGCCAAAAGTTTGTAGTCTTGTCAGCAATAGCCTGCATTGTTTGTAGACTCATATGGAACCACTTTGGTCAAGAGCTTGATTGGATGTAACCCAATCTCAATCCTGGAAGTCTGATTTAGTGACAAGAGATAGATGGCCAGTTGAATTATCTTTTCCATTATTTGGTGATTTCATTTAGATAACCTTCATATATTTATGTATTTTATGATCCTAGTATTCCAAACCAACCACTAATCCATCCATATGTATTTATTCTACTTCATTTCCTAAGGAGATCTCTATATATACTTTAGTCCTTTATTCTATAAACTAACTTCTGTGCTTCTACAGATTGTAGCTTGGTTACCATTTATCTCACAGTTATCTATGTGAATAAAATATTTGAAGCACTTTTCCAGTCCATTTGTTCCCAGGCTTTCAGTGCCCTAATGTTTTCTTCTGGGTACTTGAATCTCAACACTGCTAACTACTATGATAACCAGTTCTGTTGGGCAGCCCAAGAAAGCTCTGAATCTTTTTCTTCTTTGATCCTTGCTACCTAGCAAACCTACCCTGTATACCCCAGTGTTTAGTTTATTCTTTTTGAAGGCTAGTCAGAGCTGAAGAGGTGAGATCCTCAGAATTCCAAGTTGTGTCTCTTGATCATAAGCCTTTCTGTCCTAACAGGGGTCTTTAATGCCTGGAATAACCGTTTTGTTTGGAAAAAATTTCAATTCACAAGACCTTTTACAGCTTCTAATTAATGGTAAATAAATTATGGCCATTTTTATAGTTTGTATGTGAGAGGAAGATTATATCTCTATCTATATTGATGTATTAATGTAATGAAGCAGATTCCACACAGACTATAATCAGCTAGGATATGTGATCTGCCACAACAGCATAGAGAGAAGAAATATTTTTCAACTTAAAAAAATGTTTAAGTTAGCATATAAAGTAACAAGTTTTATGACATGTAGGTGGAGACTGCTTGTTTGTTCCTGGCTGCCCAGACCCGAAATAATCACACAGAAACTATATCATTTGCAAAACTGTTTGGCTAATAGCTTAAGCTTTTTTTATAGCTAGCTCTTACATTTTAAATTAACCGATTTTTTTTATTAGTCTATGTATTGCCACGTGGCATCTGTTTCCTAAGGCACCCTATGGCATAACCCTGACTCCACCACCTTTCCTCCTCTATCTGCTTGGAATTCCTGCTTTGCTCTATTCTGCTAAGCCACTGGCCAAACCAGCTTTATTTATTAACCAATAAAAACAACACATATGCAGAAGGACTTCCAACACCAATGATAGTGTTTTATATGTGTATATCACTATACTTTGTGCTCCACCTTTTCTTTTCCTTGAGGCAGTTACCTCAAGAAGTCCTGGCTAGCCTTGAAGTTGCTTTACATCTGAGAATGATCATTTTGCCTCTATCTTTCAAGTACTGGAATGGCAGGTATGTGACATCATTTAATTGTTCTCTCTTATTTCCCAGTTACCTCTGACTGCTCTTCTTGTTCCCCACAAATAATTCCTCTATTTCTTCATGTCATTTGTATTCTGTTACCCTCTCTCTGTCCCCCCTTTCCTCTCCCTTAAAATCCTTCACATGCTAAATTCTGCATATGAGAGAAAATATGCACAATGCATCTTTTTGAAATGACTAATTTCACTTAACACAATGATTTCCAGTTTCACTCATGATCCTGAAAATTTAATGGTGCCATTTCTTATGGCTGAATAAAATTTCATTGTGTATATGTAGCACATGACTTTTATCCATATTGATGACTCTTGGGCTGGTTCTCTTTCCTTTCTAACGTGAATAGTTCTGCACTAAACATAGGACTAAAATCATCTCTGTGGCATGCTGACAGAGTCTTTCAGCTATATGCCCAGGAGTGGTATAGCTTAGCTGTATGTAGTTTTATTTCTAAACTTTGAGGATCATTCATATTGCTTGCCATAGTTTACATTTCCACCAGCAGTAGATAAGAGTTGTGCTTTCCCCACAGGTTCAACAGTATTTGCTGTTTGTTTTCTTGACGATATCCATTCTGACTGGGGTGAGATGAAATCTCAAAGCAGTTTTAATTTGTGTTTTCCTGATGGCTAAGGATATTGAATAGGTTTTCAAATTCTTATTAGCTATTTTTCTTTCTTCTTTTAGGAATTGTATTTATTTAGTTCATTAGACCATGTATTGATTGAATGATTTTTTTGCATGTTCAACTTTTGCAGTTGTTACATGAATAGTCTGTCTGACTCATAGTTAACAAATATTTCCCATCCTATAGACTGTTTCTTTACCCATGCTGATTGTGTCATTTGTCTCTATATTTATTGGAGAAACTTGTCTGTGGTTTTCTCTTAATTTTAAAAATTAATTTATTTTTAACTTTTTGCACAGACTATATTGTATATTGAGCACATGCCCCTGCATATACTTGTTCTCTGTTTTCTTACCCCTACCTAGCAATAGTACTCTTTGTCCCAGCAGAGGATTTCACTTTTACTTTTATAACATATAGATACATATTCTCATGGATTTTATATATCCATATAAAACCTAGGAGTATCAGATGAAAGAAAACTTTTAATATTTGTCATTCTGAAACTGGCTTAATTCACTTAATGTATTTGTCACTCTTCTATTGCTGTGATAAAACACCATGACATAGGCAATTTATAAAATAAAGTGTTTAATTGGTTTTATAGCTCTAGAAGGTTAGATTTCATAATGATGAGCAAAGGCATTGTGGCAGCAACATCTGATCATTCATATCTCAAACCATAAATAGGCAGCAGAGAGCATACTGGAAATAGTGGGAGGCTTTTGAAATCTCAAAGCCTGCCCCCAGTGACACACACAGTTCACCCAAGCCATACCTTCTAATCCTTCCCAAACAGTTCCACTAATTGTGGCCCAAGTATTAAAACATATGAGCCTATGAGAGTCAATTTCATTCAAGCCACCACATTCCACTTCCTGGCCACCATAGCTTCATGTTCATATCATAATGCAAAATTCATTTAGTCCAACTTCCAAAGTCTTTCACAGTCTAAACACTTCTAAAGTCCAGAATGTCCTCTGAGATTCAAGAGTATCTTCTAATTTAAACTCTCTGTAAAATTAAAAAAAAAACAAAAAAACATTCTGTACTTCTAACATACAATGACATAGAATATACAGTGCTATTAAAAATAGAGATAACATACTGAGGAAATACTGAACCAAATCAAGACCAAACAATAGCAAGGTGAACTCCAAATACTATTCCATGTCTAATATCAGTATAATAGTATAAATGGTTCTTACATTCTGGCTTTGCTACCTAAACATACTTCTTTCTCTTTTGCTCTGATTCCAGTCTTTGTGTGTAGCTCTCATAAGCAGATTTCTCATGGCTCTGGCATCCCCACCATCTTGGCATCTCTAATCCAATCTAGGCTTTACTTTCAGAAGTTCAAGTAATGGCCAGAACTTTCTGCAGGCACTCCCCTGCAGCAGGCACTCCCCTGCCATGCACCTGGCCTCAGTAGCTTTCTGTAAACACAGAGGAAAATTCCACAAGTCTTTTACTATTATATCCTTCATGTTCCAAAGCCAATAGAACATGAATGACATTACCAAGTTTGGCTAATAATTGGGGGTGAATTCTGACTGCCTTGAATTACAGTCACTGAACATTTGCTTTGTTATTTTTTAGTAGCAGAAAATTCCTCAGCCCTTGTCCTTTCACAAGTTTTCTTGGAAGCTTAGTGAGGTGGGGTCTTTCTCTGAGGGTACCCTCTTTATTCCAATGTAGAATAAACGTCTCCTTTATCTTTCTAATTCTTTCTGCACAAGCCTTGGTGCCAACGTTAAATTTCCTGGTGTTCTTTCCCTCTCCAAACTGTATATTTTGTTTTTCTTTTTGCCTTACTTGCCCATTTGCACTATAGACTTGCATAAGATTGATAACTAACATACACATGGCACAGTGAATAGGCAGGCTTGAAATACCTTCAAGAAAAGAAATTAGTGCATTACTTTTTAATTTGGCCCCAGGAAAGTTTTTAGGAGGAGGGAAGAAAGCAGATGCATTCTTTAGTGAAATATCATCAGAACAATTTCTAGTCCAGTTCCTAATTCTTCACTGAAGCCACTTGAGCTCATCATATATAGCCTGGATGATTCTCAGTGCTGTTGTCTTCCAAACCCCAATAGCATGGCACATGAAGCTATGCTTACAGTGTTAAACTGTTTCCCTAGTCAAGTTCTGATGTTTTCAGTTTTCTCTAAAAACATACATGGTAAGGTCTGTCACAGCAATAGCCCACTCCATGGTACCAACTTCTGCATTACTTTTCCATTGCTGTAATAAAAACATCATGACTAAGAAAATTTATAGAAAGAAAATATTTAATTGGTTTTGGATTCCATAGTAGTACAGTGAAGGCATGGCCAGAAGGAACAGCTGAGACCTCACATCTTGAATTGTAGACAGGAGTTAGAGAGTACACTGGGGTTGATGTGGCTATTTATGGTTTTTTTTTTTCATTTTACATACCAGCCCCAGTTCTTCCTCTCTCTCTTCTCCCATCCTCTACCTTCCCTCATATCACCACTCATTCACTCCTCAGAGGGGATAAAGTCTGGTATACCAAACTGAGGCAGGACCAGGCCACTCCCCCCCCCCCCGTATCAAGACTGAGCAAGATATCCTAAGAGCGGGAATGAGCTCCAAAAAGCCAGTTCATTCATCCGGGGTAGGTCCTGGACCCCCACAACAGATCAAGCCACAAAACTGACACCCACATTCAGAGGACCTAGTTTAGTACCATGCAGGTTCCCCAGCTGTCAGTCTAGAGTCTGTGAACTCCCACTAGCTCAGGTAAGCTGTCTCTGTGCTTTTCCTAATCATGATCTTGATCCCCCTCTTGCTCATATGACCCCTTCTCCCTCTCTTCAACTGAACTCCAGGAGCTCAGGCCAGTGCTTGACTGTGGATCCATGAATCTGCTTTCATCAGTTATTGGATCTAGATTCCATGATGACAATTAGAACAGTCACTAATCTGATTATAGGGGAAGGCCAGTTCAGGCACCTGCTCCACTATTGCTAGGAGTTTTACCTAGGGTCATCCTTGAGGATTTCTGGGAATTTCCCTAGCACTAGATTCTCCCTGACCCAATAATGGTTCCCTCTATCAAGACATCTCTTTCATTGCTCTCCCTCTTTGTGCCTCTCCTAACTCAGTCATCTTGAGCACTCATGTTTCCATCCCCCATTTCTTCCCTTCTATCCCCTCCCAGTTTATCCAGGAGATATTATCTATTTCCCTTTCCTGGAGCCCTCCATGTGTGTCCCTTTTTGATTCTTCATTTTTACCTAGCTTCTCTGGGGTTGTGAATTGTAGCCCTGCTATCCTTTGTTTTACCTCTAATATCTGCTTATGAGTGAGTACATGCCATGTTTGTCTTTCTGGGTCAGGATAATTTCTTATAGTTCCATCCATTTGCCTGCAAATTTCAAGATGTCACTTTTTTTTACTGCTGGGTAATACTCCATTGTGTAAATGTACCACATTTTCTCTATAAATTATTTGGTTGAGGCTCATCTAGGTTGTTTTCATGTTCTTACTATTACAAATAATGCTGTTATGAACATAGTTGAACAAATATCCTTGTGGTATGTTTGTTCATCCTTTTTATATATGCCCAAGAGTGGTATTTCTGTGTCTTGATGTTGATTGTTTCCCAATTTGCTGAGAGACCACCTTACTAATTACCAAAGTGGCGGTACAAGTTTGCACTCCCACCATCAGTGAAGGGGTGTTTCCCTTATGCCACATCCTCTCCAGCATAAGCATTCATCAGGGATTTTGTTCTTAGACATTCTAAAAGGTGTAAAATGTTATCTGAGAGTAGTTTTGATTTGAATTTCCCTGGTAACTAAGGATGTTGAGCATTTCCTTAAATTTGTTTCAGCCATTTGAGATTCTTTTGTTGAGAATTCTCTATTTAGATGTGTACCCCATTTTTTAATCACATTATTTGATATTTTGTTGTATAGTTTCTCAAGTTCTTCATGTATTTTGGGATCAGCCCTCTGCCAAATTTGGTTTTGATAAATATGTTTTCCATTTTGTTTTTTGTCTTATTGGCTGTGTGCTTTGACTTAGAGAAGCTCCTCAGTTTCAGGTGGTCCTATTTATTATTTCTCTCAGTGTCTGTGCTACTGGTGTTATATTTAGAAAGTGATCTCCTGTGTTCATGAATCCAAAGCTTTTCCCATTTCGTCTTCTATCATGTTCAGAGTAACTGGATCTATTTTGAAGCCTTTGATCCATTTGGGCTTGAGTTTTGTGCATGGGGATAGATATGGATCTATTTGCATTCTACATGTCGACATTCAGTTGTGTCAGCACCATTTGTTGAAGATACTTTCTTTTTTCCACTGTATAATTTTGGTTTCTTTGTCAAAAATCAGGTGCTCAAAGTCCATGTGTACATTAATATCAGGGTATTTAATTTTATTCCATTGATCTATGTGCCTGTTTTTATACCAATATCAAGTTGTTTTTATTACTATATTTCTATAGTACAGCTTGAAGTCAGGAATGGTATTGCCTTTGTAAGTTTCTGTATTGTTCAGGATTATTTTGTCTATTTTGGGTTTTTGATTTTCCATATGAAGTTGAGTATGGTTCTTTTGAGATCTGGAAGAATTATGTTGTGGTTTTGATGGGGAGTAGATTGAACCTGTAGACTGCTTTTGGTAAGATTACTATGTTGATCCTACCTCTCCAAGAACATGAGAGATTATTCAATTATCTTATATGTTCTTCAATTTCTTTCATCAAAGATTTAAAATTCTTATAATACATGTCTTTTACTTGTTTGGTTAGAGTTACTCCAAGATATTTTATTATTTGTGGCCATTGTAAAGTGTAAGGTTTCTCTGATTTCTTTCTCAATCCCTTTATCATTGTATATAGGAGGGCTACTAAGTTTTTGAGTTAATCTTGTATCTTATTTCACAATGAAGGTGTTTATCAATGTAGGAGTTCTATGATAGAATGTTTGGGTTGCTTATATGCTATCATATCACTTGTAAATAATGGTACTTGGATTTCTTTCTTTCCAATTTGTATCCCATTGATCTCCTTCAGTTATCATTCTATCATGGACTAGATATTATATTGACTAGATATGGAAAAAGTGGATATCCTTGTCTTGTTCCTTATTTTAGTGGAATTGCTTTGATTTTCTCCTCATTTAGTATGATATTGGCTGTTGACTTGCTGTATCTTACCTTTATTATGTTTGGGTATGTTCCTTATATCCCTGGCTTTCCAATACTTTTATCAAAAAGGAGTGTTAGATTTTGTTGAAGCATTTTTAGCATATATTGAGATGATCATGTGATTTTTTTTTCTTTCAGTTTTTTTATATAGTGGAATACATTGACCGATTTTTGTAGGTTAAACCATTCCTTCATCTCTGGAATAAAACCAACTTGATCATCGTAGATGACTTTTTTTTTTTTACGTTTTCTTGGGTTAAGTTTGCCAGTATTTTATTTAGTATTTTTGCAACAATGTTCATGAGGGAGATTGGTCTGTAACTCTCTTTCTTATTTGAGTCTTTGTGTGGTTTGGGTATCAGGGTAACTATAACCACATAAAAAGAGTTTGACTATGTTTCTTCTGCTTCTATTATGTGGAAAAATTTGTGGAGTGTATGTATTAGCTCTTCTTTGAAGTTCTGGTAGAATTCTGCACTGAAACCTTCAGGTCCTGGGCTGTTTTTTTTTTGGGGGGGGAGACTTTTGATGATTGCTTCTATTTCCGTCAGGCTCATGGGCATATTTCAATGGTTTACCTGGTTTGATTTAATTTTGGTATGTGAGATCTATCCAGAAAATTGTCCATTTCTTTTCAATATTCCAATTTTGTGGATTACAGGTTTTCTAAGTATGACCTAATGATTTTTTTGGATTTCCTCAGTGTCTGTTGTTATGTACCCCTTTGCATTTCTGATATTATTAATTTGGATATTCTCTCTCTGCCTTTTGGTTAGTTTGGATATGGGTTTGTCTATCTTGTTGATTTTGTTGAAGAACAAACTCTTTGTTTCATCGATTCTTTGTATTGTTTTTTTATTGCTTCTATTTTATTGATTTTAGCCCTCAATTTGATTATTTCTTGTTGTCTACTCCTCCTGGGTGAGTTTGTTTCTTTTTGTTTTAGAGCTTTCAGGTGTGCTATTAAGTCACAAGAGTGAACTTTCTCCATGTTGTTTATGTAGGCATTAATGCTGTGAACTTTCCTCTTAGCACTGCTTTCATAGTGACCCATAGGTTTCAGTATGCTGTGCTTTCATTTTCATTGGAAAGGACGTCTTTAATTTCTTTATTTCTTCTTTGAAACACTGATGCTTGTGTTGAGCATTGTTCATTTCCCATTAGTTTGTAGGCTTTCTGCAATTAGTGTTGTTGTTGACTTCTAACTTTAAGTCATGGTGATCCAATAAGATATATGGGATTATTTCATTTTTTTTTGTTTTGTTACTGAGCAAACCTTTTAGAGAAGGTTTCATGAGGTGCTAGAATGGTCTATAGATATCGTTTAAGTCCATTTGAGGTATAACATCTATTATTTCCCTTATTTCTCTGTTAAGTTTCTGTCTGGCAGACCTGTCTGGTGGCAAGAGTGGGGTGTTAAAGTCTTCCACTATTAGTATGTGGGGTTTGATATGTGATTTAACATTTAGTAATGTTTCTGTTACAAATGTTGGTGCCCTTGTAATTGCAGCATAGACGTTCAGAATTGAGACTTTATTTTGATGCATTTTTTCCTGTGATAAATATGAAATGTCTCTTCAATATCTTTTGATTAATTTTAGTTTGAAATATCTTTTGTTAGTTATTACATAACTATACCAGCTTGTTTCTTAGGTTCATTTGATTGAAAATCCTTTTCCCAACCCATTACTCTGAGGTAGTGTCTTTCTTTGAGGTTGAGGTGTGTTTCTTATACATCACAGAATGATGTGTCCTGTTTCATTTCAATTCTGTTAGCCTGTGTTTTATTGGAGGCAAATTGAATCCATTAATATTAAGAAATATTGAGATCAGACCTTAGTCTGATGTGGGGTTGGTGAAGATCTTCTCCCATTCAATAGGATGCCTTTTTGTCTTACTGACTGTGTCCTTTGCTTTACAGAAG
>JAQHUG010000100.1:2319735-2332688 GCA_028555095.1 Dicrostonyx torquatus
TAGATCAGAAGCCCTCTCCAAGGTCCTGCTGCACGGGCCTTTCTCCTCCGGTGGGGGTGGTTAGATCAGATGCCCTCTCCAAGGGCTTACCTCAGTCAAAAGGGCCGACTTCTCCTCCGGTGGGGGTGGCTAGATCAGAAGCCCTCTCCAAGGGCTCTTCTCCTCTTCCGGTGGGGGTGGGTAGTAAAGACTTGTTTTCTAAATTTTTCCAGAATTGTACACATCAATAGTGAGCTTACATCATTGCTAAACCTCCCTCTCCCTTTCACCTCCACTCTACTTTAACTTAATAATTTCTTTAGTTAGTGTTACATATACACATGTAGATACAAATGTAGCTCATTGTGTCTGTTTGCTGTTGCTCATATGGGTTTTGTGTTTTAAGTGTGATTAGACTCATCCTAAAAGTAAGCTGTTTAAGGTAGGATCAAGGAACATCATGAAAAGATTTTCTAAGATTTGCATTTTCAATGTCTTAGGTACTGGGCAAATGACATATATGGAATTTGGAAACTTACGGCAACAAATAGGATTCAGATATGCATGATTCATTTTTGAGTCTTCATGCTATATTGGTTTTGTTTCTAAGTTTGGAATGAAAGAGTGACTAGTTCTAGATACATCATTTCTTCTTCTGGTCCTGTGTTCCTTACATGCAATAAACATACTACCATTTGTTTCTTGCTCACTTGTTTTATTTCTCTTTCTTGTACCATGAAAGCACACATTTTGATGCTGGATTAAAAGAATAGTGAACGACAAATGCAGCGTACAAAGCTCATGAGTTCACTCTGAGAAAAAGAATGATAACCCGAGCCCCATTGCCTAAAACTGAAGTTTTAACCAATATCAAATACTACTTCATGGGGCTAGTGACAAAGTAGACAAGTAAGATAACATCTGACAAAGTTCCAGCATTTGTGTGTACACACATATTCTTCATGTATTAGGAAGTGCTATCAGTTTGAAATTTTTGCCAATTTTGGCAATAGTTTTCACAAAACTACTGTTCTGTTCCTTTGTGCAGTGTATAAAAAAACTTAAAACCTCCACAAAGGGGCTGGAGAGATGGCTCAAAGGTTAAGACCATTGCCTGCTCTTCCAAAGGTCCTGAGTTCAATTCCCAGCAACCACATGGTGGCTCATAACCATCTGTACTGAAGTCTGGTACCCGCTTCTGGCCAGCAGGCATACACACAGACATAATATTGTATACATAATAAATAAATAAATATTTTTTAAAAACCTCCACAAAGTTTGTTCTGAAATTTAAATTTATATAAAAGCATGCTTGTAATGGTTCTCCTTTTAATGTGTCATATGCTCAGCACACTTATCCTACCAAGGGCACATGATTTTGTTTCTACTGCTAGTTGCATTGTGTACAATGAGAATAAGAACAATAATTCAGACACTGCCCCTCCTGCTACCTGTGTCTGAGACTGTGTTTGAGGAAGAGTAAGAAACTATTTGTTTACATAGGTGCTATGTGGAAATAATGTTTGATGCAACATTTTAGGAACTGGAGAGTATCTCAGACCAGCTACTAATTTCGTAAAGTTTGCTATTCTAACAACACACAAATCAATGATTGTGCGTGCACATGTGCGTGTGCACACACACACATGCACACGCATACACATACACACACATATACACACACAGAGAAAACAGACTAGGCAGAGAATGTGTGTGAACACAATCCCTTCATCAGTATATGAGCTGCTTCTCCATGGGTTCATGGTGTACCATTCACTACAACTGCCAAAAGATCCATTCGCCATAAGAATCCCATTGATGAACCTCTCTAGCCAGGATTCTGTCTGATCTATCATTTGATATAAAGGACTATGTAGGAACCAAACATAAAATATATAAATCTGCTTTGCTACGACTCCCAGAAAATTCAGGTCTCTCAAATATATTTGTTTCCCCAAAGCATTGCTAAATCAGAGTTTCCCATTTTTTTTCAGATGCATTTGCTGTGTGCTCGAGAGACTACCCGAAGCGCAGCACTCCTGTAAGTGTGGTGCTATAGTCTGTGCAAGTCAGCATGTGTCTCTGCTTGGCTTATTCTCAGTTCAATGGGGGTTTGAGGCAAAATCAAAAGAAAAAGTATTTATAATGTCAAATGGCCTTTCCTTTATTCTCCATAATAGCAACAAGACATTCTCATCCAACATACAGGAAGAAAGGGCTAGCCAAGCTTGCACCTGCCAGAAAAGTGCAATTTTCCTGCTTGCCAATGGATTTTACTTACGGCTGGACTGATGTTGTTTGTGACCCTGCTGGAGTTTGATCTTTTACACACAAAAGCGACAATAATAGAGAGCCCACGGAATCCTGCTCAATTCATTACAAAAGCCTGGCATAGGAATGAGCTCTACCTGTAAGTAATGCAGTTACTAGTCTATGCCTAGAAGCCTGTAATCACGCATCACACTCAGAAGTTTCAATCTGTCCTGTCTGCTGCGTGTGTCTGGAGTATCTACACCAACGTCGGACTTGGAGTCAAAAATCTGCTCTTCCAGAGGTTGTCATGGTCTACAGAGGATATTCTGTAATTGACAGGAAAGTAAGCATTCTAAAAATGCATGATCTGTCAAAGCGGTGAACTTGCAGTGACCTGGAGACCCAGAAATGGCAATGCTTGTGGTGAGAGAAGTGCCTTGCAAAAACGGAGTTTTTTTCTACAATCAGTCAGAAATACATAGAACTAGAGGAGTGAGGTTTCCGGGTAACACTTCTGCAAATGAGAGCAGACAATCTCTAAAGCATCTCTCAGCCTTTAGATTCTCTAAGCACAAAGCTATAAATACAAAGTTCATCTGGTTCGAGGCAGGTAACGATGTGTAATGTGGCCAGGTGGGATAGGGTACGGAGATCTGCCTCTTGGGGAGACCTGGAAAGTGCTCCCTACCAAAAAGTTATTGTATGAAAAACAAAAGGACAGAGCAAAATCTTCAGCTATCCACTTCCAAAGAAAACAAATCGAAAACTTCAAGCAAAATTCAACCTTTGGACTAGCAATTTTTACAACCCATAAATTATTATTTTTTCATTTTGGTTAAAATTTCAGATGAGGCTCTAAATCAAAACATCACTCACTGCTTCATCCATGAGAGCCATTGATTTTTCTCAGATTTTGATCTCCTGGAAAGATGAATCCAGAATAAGTAAAAGCAAAATTAAACATATCTTTTCACTGCATTTTGAAGATACATTTGTTTGTTTTTTTGCTTGTTCTTATGCCACTATATATTTGTTTAATTTTATTGGCCTCTCCTTTGTAAATCAGTAGTTTAGATAGGAGTAGTAAAATTATTCATTAAGAAATTCAAAAGTATCATTAGGGAATGTAACTTGTAGGGGAAGGAAACCGGAATGTAGATTATGGGATAGGAAGTGCCGGGGACAACACAAAGTAGTGGGGAGGGACAATGGTGGAAGCCAGAGAAAGATCCGACTTCTGGGGAGCAAAGAGAAGTACAAATTTCAAGGAATTCAGACTACTGCACCTGCCCTTTGGCCTGTGTTTCCGATTCTCCATATGATACCCACTTCTGACATGTAGGAAGAAGAGCAAGTCTCCACGGGGAGTTCTCCAGCATCTCACCATGGATCTTCCATTTCTTACAAGGTTTTAAATTAAGGCAAGAATTTATTCTGCGTGACGCCTGAACTCCTCTCTTTACTCCAAGAGATGGTCTATTAAGAACAGTTTGGGCACAGTGGGAGGAAGTTGGACTGCAACTCCCTGGGTTCACCATTAATGGATAAATTGAATGCTTCTGTTTGGGGCAGAGAGACTGGGAGTATATGGCATCTTTGTGAGAAAGGCATTTAAATGAAAGATCTTTCAGATGACTGTATTTTAGTTCTTTGTGTGGGCAGCCAGGTGATTCACAGGGTTCGAAGTCACTCTAGAATAATGTGTAATTAAAGTGTGACAACTGAGTCTCTCTCTCTCTCTCTGCAGGCTTTTTTTGGACATATTCACCAAAAACAGCTCTGATGGGAAATTGGAGAAGCTAATGACCAGCACGGAGGACATGTTTATATTCTGCAACTGAACAATAAGGAGTTGAGGCAAAATTCAGTGATGGTAAACTTGCAAAACCTTGAAAGTCACAGTCAGGAAATGGAGAAACCTTTTGTCTACAAGGTCCTCTGCAGAATGACACAGAAATCCTCTGGGTTTCCAAAGTATTTTATGCATACTTTATTTTGCTGTCAGACATAATATTTTGTTACATAAAAATCCAGTCCTAAGTAGTTTGAAATCGTCACACTCACTGAGTGTGTCCAGGTTTTATTATTTTTTTAAGAAGCAGTTTTATGTATTATCAGTGTTAATGAAAACATTATGTTCAATTCCTAAGCTGAGTTGTGGATTTGAGAGATATACTTCTAAGAAGCATATGCTCATGCTCAAAATGAATGTCTTTATATCTCTGCCTATTCAGGTCATGGAGATGTATAGAGGTAAATGCACATTTGGATGTGTACGTTATAATTTATCATTAAGGCTGATTATTTATAGAAGCAGAGAAAGTGAAGTGCTGTCAAAATGGTTTTAAATAAAATAAACAAGCAACCGCAGAAAGGTATATTTTATAGCAGAAATATGTGTCATAATCAGGCTCCTTTATCTGTAGCAGAAAGAGCTGGTCCTGGCTGCCTGTGCAAACAAAGCACTTTGGAGCAGCTGGACAAAATGCTGCAGGAGAGATGCAGCTGGGTTCTTTCTCTCTGGAGACTAAGATAGAACCCTCGGAGGTGGACTCAGCTGCCTATGAAACCTCCAGTCTTCTTACCAGCAGGCTCAGTTCTCCCAGTCAAACACACAGTGTTTTCCAGAAAACAGATTTTCCATTAGTCTTCATAATATGAACTTTCTAGGCTGGCTGGAAAACAAAACAGTCTACTTCTAACAAGGAGCAGGAAGTGTGGTTTACGTACAGATTAAAGTGCTGCTAACTGTGCACTAGACAGTAGTGCAGTATTTTGGTAGCAAAGACTCTATTCTCTGCCACTTCTTTGCTATATGAATGTGCTCACGTGTGTCCATTTCATTCCACCTCAGTGTATTTATCTGTAAAATAACAATAACAATGGAATCATAGCATATTATATTAAAGTTTTCATTTACAAGTGAGCAGGATTTCCCACAATACAAGGAAAAATTATGTAATATATTTGTTGGCGTTCAGACTGTCAATTTTTGTTTTGTATGCTTTAACAATTATGTCATCATTATTTTTGAGAATTTCATATATGAGTATTCTATGTGTATCATGTCTACCTCCACCTTTTCCCTTCTTCAACTCCTCCTTTGTCCCCTCTAACTTCCTTTCTACTTCACAACCATTTCTTTAGTAAGTCTTCATACACACACAAAATTTTAGGAGTGACCACTGGGTATTGGATAATCATTTAAGAGGGTCATTCCTGGGGCAGACTAATTCTCCCTCACTAAGCAGTTATAACTGTCTGTAACACTTCTTCAAAGCATGCGGCCTTGCAGAGTTTCCTCCTTTCTCATTGGTTTGTCAGCTGGTATTATCATTGTAAAGGTCTTCTTTATTCAGCCATATTCTTGAAATTTCATGTCTGCAACCCCCTGTCATAGAAAGAAGAAACTTGCTCCACAGCAGACGTCCTGGTACTCTGCTTCTTAAAATCTTTCTGCTCCCTCTTCAACATTCCTTGAGCCATAGCGATAGCAGTTGTGGTATAGATCAATTAGAGATGGGTACCCCAAAGCCAGTTGTTCTCTGAATTTTGACCAGTTGTGGCTTTCTGTATGATCTCTGTCTCCTGTAAAAAAAAAAAAAAAGAACCTTATTTGATGAAAAGTGAGAGCTACACTTATCAGTGGGTATGAGGATAGATATTTTGAATGGAGATGAGATTATACTGGTTTAGGAAGATGCAGCCACAAGTAGTTGATTAGGATTACAGTACTCAATATGAATTTTCTCCTATTGTGCAGTTCTTAAGTTGTTACACCCAAATTATAAATGCTATCATTGTACCCTTGGGCATATCTTGTCATACTTTTCATTGTTGTGGTCTGTAGGTTTTACAACTGGGTAGAACTTTTAATTGCTTTCCTTCCTGTTGGCAGCTTGCATAGAATTTTCAAATTCTAAGAGAGACAGACCTCAGGGAAGAGGATTCCAGGTCAGCTCCAGCTCCATCTCTCCATATCCTGTGTTCAAGTTATACAATGTCTTTAGCAATGAAGTTTTATCTCCACGTTCTTGGAGGCAATCAAGGAAAATAGCAATAGCCTATGTAGTTTTGGGAATTTCTTAGACTCCTTTGACCAACAACTTGAAGGGTAGTTTTCCATACCCCACACTTGGAATTTTGTTAATCTTTTGCTCCTGGGGGGGCGGCGTAGTTTTTTAAATTATTCTTTGGAGGCCCGCTATCCAAAGCCCTGGAATAAATACACAGAGATCTAATCTTACTTATGAATACTTGGCCCTAGCTAGGCTTTTCTAACTTAACTTATTCCTTTTCTCTTTAACTACACTTTGCCTCTGAGATTTTTACCCTTCTTTATTCTATATATCTTTCTTTCCTTCTTACTCTATGGCTGGCTGTGTGGCTGGGTGGCTTGCCCCTGGCGTCCTCCTCTCCTCCGTTGTCTCACTCCTCCCGCTTCTTTCTTCCTCTTCTCTCTAGCCTAAATTTCTCCTCCTATTTATTTTCTCTGCCTGCCATCTCTGTCTATACCTTCTCCTGCCTAACTATTGGTCATTCAGTTTATTAGAGCAATCAGGTATTTCAGACAGGCAAAGTAACACAGCTTCACAGAGTTAAACAAAACACATCTTTGAATCAATAAAAAACTATCCCAGAGCATAATCAAATGCAGCACATCTTGAACTAATATTCTACAACAGGGGGACAGGGGGTACATTAACACCCTAACAGACATAAAATCATTTTAATTCTATCTATCTATCTATCTATCTATCTATCTATCTATCTATCTATCTATCTATCATCTATCTAACTTTATATAGGTATTATATATGTATTCAAAGTACATTCCTACTGAAGGTGTATACTACTATATTTTGCTTTATGATTCCTTCTTCTCAACCTACAGTGGTCCCTTTTTACTTCCCTGGTTTCTGTGCTTTGAACATGTTATATGATCATATCTAAAGATTCCCAGCTAGGATCCAAAAGTTAACAGAGAACAGGCAGAATTTGTGTTTCTAGATCTGGGTTGCATCACTTAGTATAATATATTCTAGTTCCCTTGATTTACACACAAATTTTATGATTTCATTTTCTTTACAAATGCAGTTTTCCAATAACTACAGATTCAATTGTTTTCTTTCTAGAGTCTCGCGGCTGTGCTTATTCGTCTCTTCAATCTGAAGTATTTGAGGATTCAAGATAGATTGGATAATCTAAATTCCAGAGACTCACCTTACTTGACTGGTACACACATATGCATCCTAGGCTATGCCTGGAGAATGGATATAATGCAGGTAGGAGATGGTCTGGGAGACTCAGTTGAATGGAACAGTGCACCAGATGTACAACCTGAGCTAAGCATGGAAGTTGGATACGGTATGAGTGGGCTTGTGTGGGTAGACACACTAGACTGAGCTCTTGTGTGGGGTGGGCACCTGGGACAAAGCTAGATATTGGGAAAACACAGGCAAGCTAGGCTCTGCCTGCAGGACTCACCAGACTAAACCTGATTTCAAGATGTATGACTTAAGCTAGGTTTGAAAGGTGAACATGGTGTGGGTGGGCTAGGATCAGGCAGACTCCCCAGGCTGGACTGACACACAGGTTATGTGAGCAGGATTAGGTCTGGAAACAGTGGACTAGGGTCAAATGACCTCACCAAACTAGACCAGAGCATAGAATGTGTGACCCCAATAAGGCTTGGATTTTGGATATGGTGCAGGTAGGCAATTAGCAAGCTGGACTGGAACACAGTATGTACAACTAGGGTAGAGTTTGAAGATTTGGACTGGGTGCAGGCCCATAATATCTTGACAATTTTTGTAGATATTGTAAGACATTGTTGATGAAAAGCTAATCTTTTCTGTGGACAATATTTAGAGTGAAGATTCAGTTACTATGTATGTTTAGGCACTATGAATAGCTGTATTTCAATCTTCACTTTCTCTTTAAGTTGGCACTTGATTGTAGGCCAAAATAAACTTTTGTTGATATAGTTCTATAATTTGTTTTGAACAGACATTAATCTTTCTATAGTATTTCAAGCTCCATTTCTAAGATAGCTTGTTTTCTTCATTGCTGGAAGTAGGCTTTTGCCTTGTATAAGATATCTTTGCAGGACTCACCAGACTAACTAATTAGGTACTGCTTGGATTTTCTTATAGTAAATGTTGGTGACAGTCATTTTTATATTTGGAATAGAATACTATAAATTAATATTTATTCACTCTTCTTGGTTAATAACAAAATTCAGTTCTACAATGGTTGGACTATGGAGTATGAGAGATGCTATGGAATTTATCAGGGTTACCTTTGAGAAAAAGACAGCATTTGGTATATATACTCTTTTATCTTTTTATTTTCTCTTTTCTCCAGATAGTACAGATATGGTAGCCATGGCCCTGTTAGCCATATTGAATGATGAGGCACTCTTGGGTGAAAAAGCTAGTGCAAAAGATGATGGATTGTAAACATAAAAATTCATTCTTAGTGAGCATCGAGTTCCCATTATCGTCTGTGAATTGCATACCATGAACCATCTTTCATGTTGAAAAAATTAATTTTTAAATCTTGTGTAAACCCCGAGCTTTAAAGTCCCTGATGCTAGCATGTGTTCTGAGAGAAAGGCCAATTGAATGATATTCTAGCACTGTTTATATTAATTCCACACAAAAGAGTAGCAAAATGATGCTTTAAGTATTGATTGATTCATCACTGTGTTTGGTTAAGTTACTTTTAGTTGAGATTCCTTGCCGTTTTCTTTAATAAGAAGTGATTTATATGAAAAATGATGTTGATTTAGACCATACATTTTTAAAGACAGATATCAATGGATCAAGATCAGAAATTAAAAGACTTTATATAAATTCTGTGAAATTTTGGACCACTTTGAAATGAGGGAATTTATGGATTAAAACATAATAAGAACTGATATGAAATATAGAGATCAGTATAAATATTAAAATATGTTGTTCAAAGTTCTATTTTGCCAGACTCAGTGGTACTTACCTGTAGTCTCAGCTAGTTGGGTAGCTGAAAGAGAAAAATGAAGATTGTCACATTATGTAAAATAATTCATAATCAGAAGGGTAAATACCATATACTTCCCCTCAGATCTGGACTTTAAATTTTAAATTATGAATACATCTGTGTATGTATACATATACAGACATGCATATGTCTGTGATGTGAGAGTAGGATGGCCACTGTGAGAATGGAGAAGAAGGAGGTTAAGAAAGTATACTTAGTATATAACAAGGAAACAGAAGGAGGAATTATTTGGGGAGAAGAAAGGGAACAGAATTCCAGTTAACATTAGCTGTGAATTTGATATAGCCTAAAGTCACCTGAATAAATGAGTGTCACTTATATATTGATCCTTTTCATGTTGTTTTGTGAACATATCTGTGAAGGATCGTCTTTTCTTAATTGATATTGGAAGGTCTACCCTAGTGTAAGTAGTGTCATTCCCTGGGCAGGTGATTGTGTAACGTTCTAGGGACACCTAGCTATGAACGAGCCTTCAAACAAACCAGCAAGCAGTGTTCCTTCATAGTTTCTGGTTCTACTTCCTTCTCTGACATCCCTCAATGGTTGACTGTGACTTGGAAGTGTAAGGAAAATAAATCTTTTCCTTCCCTAAGTTACTTTTAGTCAGAGTATTTTATCACAGCAACAAAATTAAACTAGATTGGAGATAAATAAGAAAATGTTTCATGATGGAGTATATGTAAGAAAATGTCAAAATGAAACCAATATGTCTTCAAATATTTTTTTATTTTAAAAAGTAAAGAAAAACCAAAAAGATCACTACACATATCTTCTGGGTTCTGTGATTTTATTAGCATACGCTCCTAATTTTAATGCCTGAGAAGCTGTAATCTGATTTTCATCTCCATATTTTTTTATCATTTGGAATGATTTATAAGTGGAATTGTGAATTAATAACTTTCTGAGATTGGATTATGCACTTAGAAAAATTCCCTTTAGATTCATTGTGCTTTCCCACACTGGTGCTTCATGGGATGGACATACCCTGGTCCATTTGACACAATAACTCACATGTTGAATCCAGCACTTTGACTATATCTAGTTTGAGAATGTTACAAATGAAGATGCTAGAAATAGCATTGCATAGGTATTTGTGCAGATGTAAGTTTTCATTTCTCTGATTTAGCTGCCTTGGAGTATAATTTATAGGATTTGTAGTAGTTGTATGCCTATTTTCCCCGACTTGTTAATTAATTTATTTATCTGAAACAGAATGTC
Organism: Dicrostonyx torquatus; assembly: GCA_028555095.1. Classification (NCBI taxonomy): domain Eukaryota; kingdom Metazoa; phylum Chordata; class Mammalia; order Rodentia; family Cricetidae; genus Dicrostonyx; species Dicrostonyx torquatus. Next base: position 2,330,227 of record JAQHUG010000100.1, read on the forward strand.
CTATAGCCCACTCTTGTTCTAACTTGCTTTGTAGCCCGAAGGTGATCTTGAACTTCAGATCCTTTTGCCTCTGCTCAAAAAGTGCAAAGATTAAACACATACATCACCACAACTGGCTTTTATTGTGCTGAGACTAAAACCAAGGCCTTTGTATGTACTAGACAAGAACTCTACTATCATGACAGTGTGACACAGGCGATGTAGCTCAGGTGGTAAAGTTCTTGCCTAGCAGACACATGCTACACCTTCTCTGTCACAGTGTTATGTTGTTTTTTAGAATCGATATATGTTTTTGTCCAAAGATCTTTTGGTCATCAGGTTCTTTTCCTTGCATTCAAAGATTTCTCACCATTAAGGATTTTTTGGTGTTTATTTTACTGGTAGTATGAAAGATTTACTAGCTGTATGTAGCAGGAGGAATTTATGTGTACCCTATATTTCAGGAAGGAGAATTTGTCCCTTTCATTCTCTTTTGATGATGAAGATGAAAATCTCAGACTCTCGATATATATATATTTTTTTTGAAGATATATACATATATCTTCAAAATGAATTAAGCCAAGATTTAAACAACTGAGACATATATTTTTTGTTCTTAAACTCGTGAAACATTTTTCAGTCACTGATATTTATATGCTACTCAGATTACTGAGACTCATTGTATCATACATTTTGAAATATCTATGTCTGTATTTACCAATCCTCCTGATTTTTTCCAGTTATATCTTCGACTTTATACTTGGACTGCTCTTTTGATACTTGTGGCCAATCTACACCAAAGACCAAAATCAGCGTCAGATTTTCGGCCTAGGTTTTAGAACAAAGATGTCCAATTTCAGATAAAGTTGGATAAGGATCAGATAAGCATCCACATACTTAATCAATGCTTAGTTGGATCAGCAGGCTTCCACAAGTTTTTGAGGCCTGTCCATCAAAAGAGATTTTCTTTTATCAGTATTTGCCTTGATTCAAGCTAACCTATTCACCCCATTTCCCTTTTTTTTTAAAAGCCAGTTTATGAGTAATGGGTTTATTCTCAGTACATGGGCCTTTTAAATGGAGTTTAGAAATATTTTAACACATTCAGCTACTCACCAAATGTAGTGATAAAGGAATGATAATGAGGTAGAATTGCAGTGTAGAGTCCAACATGGGGGACACAAGATGGCATTTTCTTCTTTTGGAGATGAATATATATTTTTACTAACACACACACATGCTTGTCAAGTCTAGAATAAAATAAATAAAACATTTTAAAACAGTTTTTAATAAAGAGAGCTATAATTATATAGACATGGCTTATGGACAAATACTCAGTTGACTTTTGCATTTCATTTGTTTTAACCAATAGGGAAAAAACAGTGCTCCATGGAAACAAATGCTACCTCTTTGTATCATTTGAAATTTGGCTTCTCCAGGCTGATTTTGTGGGATATTTGTTTACCCTACTTGAAGATGTGTCTATATTTTGCCTCACCTGCCTAAGATAACTGGTTGGTTTAATAAAGAGCTGAATGGCTGATAGCTAGGCAAGAAGGATAGAAACTCTGGGAAGAGAAAGGAAGTCTGGGGAGAAGAGAGGCAGAATTTTGCCAGCCAGACACAGAGCTGCACATACAGTATGGAGGAGAGGTGATGAACCATGTGGCAGAATGTAGATTAATAGAAATAAATTAGTTTAGGCTATAAGAAAAATTTGTGAACAAGTCTAAGCTTAGGCCAAGCATTCATAATTAATAAGAAGTCTCCATGTCGTTATTTGGGATCTGGTAGTTCAAAGAAAGTCTGACAAGAAATACCAGCTACAGGTTGGAGATAGTTTTGTTGTTGTCTTGTTTTGTTTATCTCAAAAGCCTAACATATTGTTGGGAACATTTAGTAATGATTTTCATATTTCAAAAATAATAACAGCAATAAAAATCACACAAGTAAGCCCCCTGCCCCCTGCTGCAGATTGTCTGTCGTTCTCACTTTTCTTTAATCTATAATTTCACATCAGAACAGGACAACAGCAAGTTTTGTCACTCTGTAATACATAGACCTCTTCTTCTTTTTAGGAAAGAGGAACATGATAGTAACTCGAATTGAAGAATGTGAATACAGATGGGTGTCCTCACATTCCGATTATAAAATATGTGTCATTCTCTGCTCAGCGTGCATGTATGCCATAATACATGGAAAGGTACACAAACTCAGGCTACACTACCACCATATGTGACATACAAAGGTTGATTTTTTTTTCTTTTTCTTTTTTTTATTGTTAAAAGAGAAATGTACATTTACTCCCCTTGTCCCCGGCCCTCCCGCTCCCCCAGTATCCCTCCTCCTGCTTCCTTAAGAGGGGGCAGGGTACCCTACCCTGTGGGAAGCCCAAGGCCCTTCCCCCTCCATCCTGGCCTAATAAGGTGTGCAACCATATAGACTAGGTTCCCAAGAAGCCACTACATACAGAAGAGATTGGT
>JAQHUG010000100.1:2335290-2351498 GCA_028555095.1 Dicrostonyx torquatus
TAACTGTAGCTTCATAAAGTGAGTTTGGCAATGACCCTTTTGTTTCTATTATGTAAAAATAGATTAAGGAGTATAGGTATTAGCTGTTCTTGAAAGTTCTGGTAGAATTCTGTGTTAAAACCATCCAGTCCTGGTTTTTTTTGGTTGGGAGGTTTTTTGATGACAGTTTCTATTTCCTCACGACTTATGGGTCTATTCAGATTGTTCACTTGGTCTTGATTTAATTTCAGTATATGGTATTGATCTAAAAAACTGTCCATTTCGTTTACATTTTCCAGATTTGTGGCATACAGGTTTTTGTAGTAAGACCTAATGATTCTCTGAATTTCAAAGGTTGATTTTTATGACAGTTGTCACACTCAGTCTCTTTGCAAAGAGACTAGAATGAGCTGTTGCATGAAAAGGCAAATGGCAGCATTCCTTGGGAAGAGAGTCTGTTGATTAGTTCTTCTTGCTGTTCCCTTTTCTCTATTCCTAGTTTCTGTCTCATTTAACTTTTGCTTTCATTCTCTCTTCTTACTTCTCTATTAGTAAATCATTTCATTTTCTCCTTCCAAGATGGCCAATGAGATGCTTATCTCTGGTCAGTGTTCACACATACACAGTGTAGGAACTCTTGCTAACAGTGGTATTCCTGTGGTGTTGTTTGCAGTGTACTTTGCTTCTGCCATTTGTGTTCACTCCTTCTAGATCTTTCTAAAAGTGGAAATTCCAAGTCATGGTGTCAGGTATTATTGTAATAAATAAAGATCAACCCTGGTCCTTTACTTTTCTATTTTTTTGCTACCAGTGAAGGAAGAGTGCTAATTTTACTAGTTTTGAATCTCGGTCATCCTTCAAGAATCATCTATCCAAATTGTGCATCTGAGATTTTATTACTTTAGCATTTCCACTACCCGTGCTTTCTGTTTGATACTCACATCTAGTAAAATGATCAACAAAGAACATGCCAAATTCTCCTCTTGTTTGCAATAGCAATGCATCTTGACACGTGCTCCTCTATTTTCCCTTTGATTCTACAACATAAACCTCTCAACAGCATGTAGACAGCTCATCCTGTTGAAGTCTGACTTGTTTATCATAGATGGAGAGGCTTGCCAGAGCTTACCAAATACTTCCTTTAGTACCATTCAACTCTCTTCTAATAGCACAGAATCTGTGACTCCCTAAACATATGGGCATTCATATTCCCCATGCTGCCTATTAGATGGAGGTAAAATGCTGGATTTTAATGTGTGACATACATATTGAACAAAACTTATGGTGTTCAATAAAACTAGGTACTCAGGATACATTTTCAATAGCATGTTCTTGCTTGTGAGGAGTATTGAAGGCTCTGTGTGTTTTAATAACTCACATACTCATATTTCTCCTGCACTGTAGTAACTCAACAAGCCATCTTCTTTCATTCTTCTGGACCCAGCTGTGATTTAGAAAAAAAAAAAGAAAACCTTAACAGGGAGATGATCTCATCTTGAAGCCGTATTTTTGAGAGAACATTTTGAAGAGTTATGCAGGGTAAAGACTGAAAGTCATTGAAATGGATCTTATCAAAAGTGCTTTTATTTGTGAGTCTATCAGATACACTTTATTTTTTTACAGGCAGACCAGAACTGCCAGTCAACTTTTAAACTACGAGATAATAGTGCCTAGCCCTGCTTTTCAGTTTCCATCAAAGGTCCACAGAGAACAGTTCTCAGGTTGTTTTTTTGTGGCCAGTAGACCTGCCTGTGGTCTCCGTGTACTTCAGCAATATGAGAAACACTAAGTACCCATTTCTCCCTGATCTTCACTTATCAAGTTTTATAAGCAGTTCCATCTAGACTGTAAAAGCCCAACAAGCATTTGAAGCCATTTTAGGTTCAATGCTCAGGCTTGCTATGAGAGACTGTAGCAGGAGAGCCAAGTAAACATTATTGATGGCTGCTTTATGGAGAAGCTTAAAAATTCTGTCACGAGTCTCTCTGCTGTTCTAGTGGGTCATTATTATCATTATCATTATTGTTATTATTAATTCTATTAAGATAAGTGTTGCTATATAACTACACATTTTCTGTTTTTCCAAGATGCAGACAAAAGCCACCAAAGTGGTATCTTGGTATGACTAATGAGGGCTTTCAATATGTTCTTTGACAAGAAAAGAATATGTAGGATAGTGTCATCTTCACATCAGGTATCCGGGAGCATTGTCATTTTCATCATTCTTTGCTAGTGTCTGTGTGTGAATTGAAACCTTGACTACAAGACTCCCTTGGCACAGAACTTGCTGTGTGCTGTGGGGGCTCTCTTTGTCCTGCTGCCTCTTAGGAACTTTAATAGCCAAATCTATTTTTTTCATCACAGACATTGGGCCAGAATTTTATACATTATAGGGTCACTTCATCAAAGTCACTGTTCATTACTTCAATTGTGACCACGAAAAGAGCAGGAGTCATATGTGTCTCCATGGACTGATAATACAGGGACATTTTCTTCATCAGATTCTGTAATGCAGCCCTTCATACCTTATTATCTTTATAATAGGTTGCACCACACACTACTCACACAATAAATTGCCTCTCAGACTCTTTGTTAGAATTTGCTGCTGTGAACTCCAGTAGTTCCAGAGTGCTTCAGTAACCACTAACTTCACATCACTGCCAGCACCTTCTTTCCTCTTCTCTAGGAGTAAGGCAGACAGAATCCTGTTGGACTTCCCTGTAGCTGCCCTGTATAAATACATTGGCAGATGTAACAAATTGCTTCTAAATCTGACTCTTTGATGTTCTTTGAGCTGTCAGGACTTTTGAAATTGGGTACCAAACTGAAGAATGAGTTCTGACCACTGCTTCACTAGGAACTCTCTAAAGACAATGTCAGCAATGATGGGGAGGAAGAACTAAGCTGGCAGGTTACTGTATTCAAAGCTTACAAAATCGTTCTTAACATCCCTGTCAAACATTAGCTCAATGGCAGTCCTTTTTGTGGATATTGTGACTAGATGTTTGGATTCTTAGATGTCAGAAAGGTCTAGATTTGTACAGGAGTTACATCCCTGTCTGGTTGGCTATTTTCTCTGAGTTTTCTGATGTTCTGAGAGAGTTCCAGGGTTATAACTTGACAAGTTGTAATAGTCCAGTTCAGAAACTTCTAGGTCACTTGCAGTTTGAGTAGAGGTAATGATATTTACCATGTCGAATCAACTCCAAGGTGAAGGCAGTGGCACCTGCTTTCACTTGGGTGAAACCTGGTCTCTCAGCTCACAGCTATAATTAGGTTGAAAGTTTGGGGGATGATGGCAAGAAAGGAGGGTATGAGGAAGATCAGAGTCACAGGTTCATTCATATGCTTGTTCTTGGTAGTGTTTCATCCTCTTCCCCTCTTTTCTCTCATCGCTACCCACCTTGTTTGTTTGTTGTTTTTTTTTTCCTTTTTACAGTGGCAGTCGCTCCTCCCTTGGAGATGTGGACGACTCTTAGTGGTGGCTTCTAGTGGTTCTTAACCTTTCTAATGGTGTGACTCCTCATACTGTGGTGACCCCTCTGAGGACATAATTTTTCTAGTGCTACTTAATAATGGTAATTTTGCTACTGTTATGCATCATACTTTGAATATATGCAATGCAGGATATCTGTCATGAAACATCTGTGAAAGGGTTGTTCAATCCCCCCAAAGGGGTCTTAACCCACTGGCTGACAACCACTGACTTAGAGAATAGCTAGAGGTTGATTGATCAAAAGAGAAAGATAGGCAGTGATTGAACAGCAGGTAGTAGGGAGGTCTGGGCTAAACTTTAGATTCTAGAAAGTAGAAGCAAAATCATGAATAGCAGAAGCTATTCAAATGACTTAGTAAGCCAGGCAATGGTGATGCATAGCTTTAATTCCAGCACTTGGGAGGCAGAGGGAGGCATACCTCTGTGACTTTGAGGCCAGCATGGTCTACAAGAGCTAGTTCCAGGATAGGCATCAAAGCTGCACAAGGGAACCCTGTCTCAAAGCAAAACAAAACATAACACAACAACAACAAAAGCTGACAACATTATTTGTAGGATTGCACATGAGTATCAATGCTAAGGTCATTGTCTTGGCCAACTGGTGATATCTTAGAACTTATATTTCCTTAAGGATGTCACAGTATAAATGAACTTGGACAGGTATGGTGTCATGTCACACACCTTTTTCTGAGTGCTGGAGAAACAGGCCTCTCTCTGTAAGTTTGAGATCAGCTTGGTCTACATCTTGAATTCCAGGCCAGCCAGAGCCACCAAGTGAGATCTTGTCTTAACAAACAAACAAACAAAACAAAAAAACTATGACAAGAACCTACAACTTATCATTCATACAAAATTTATCCATGTCCATTTATGTGAGAGAATCTAAATTTTATTGTTAAGTTCTATGAAATTCAGATTGGTGATGGGTTCTTTAAAAAAATGAACAATGGTGGCACACGCCTTTAATCCCAGCACTCAGGAAGCAGAGGCAGGTGGATCTCTGTGAGTTTGAGGCCAGCCTGTTCTACAAGAGCTAGTACCAGGGCAGGCTCCAAAGCTACAGAGAAACCCTGTCTTGAAAAACTAAAAGACATAAAATAACTTGTCTACATGGTACAAAAGTACCATGCATCAGACTTCTTAATCAAAATAGAAACCCCACATAGCCATTACCTGTAATACAGAGAAGTAAAGGAAGTGACTGGTACTTCTCTAAATCTTATATTTACTTAAACTTAAAAGACAAAGGTAGTAACTGTACATATTAAAATGTCATGTAAGCACCCACTTCAAATAAAGATCAATGTTGCAAGGGCAGAAAAATTCTAAAAGCAAAAGAAAAAAATTATTTTGCTTTCAAACTGTCATAATTTAGTAAATGGTCAGTCAATCCTACAAATCAGTATAATATAACTAGCTTGGAACAAAAATAATCTGACAAGTAAGGAAACACGCATAATAGCTCAAGGGCTTCCTCTTGGAAGGGGAAGGATGATGTTGATATGGTCCAGAGTTAAGCAGTTCCAAAGGTACGTCCTAGAGCAAACCAGTGATGACTAGGAAGGACTAGATAGAAAACAAATCCAGAGGCTAGGGCTAGGGACATGTTTTGCATTAGGTAAAAGCAGGTAAATAAATATCTGGGTTTCTATTTTGTTAACTTTGGACATAAGTGACACAAGAGGTTTATGCTGAGCAGCGAAGATCAGGAGAACCGTTCTGCAGAAACTGTCCAGTTTGTGGCTGCCGATAAGGATGGCCAAGAAATAACTACTTATCATAGTAGTTATGCAGATTATGTTTCCCACTCTTGTCCAGAAAGTTGATGAAATTAGTGTTTTTCATGAGGTAGGCTTTTTATCCAATACTAGTGGATTTTAACTGTACTATCAGCCCAATATTCTCAGAGTGCTTAGATAGGTATCTTTGAAAAAGTCACAGACTTAACATGAAATGTGCAGTCTGAAAATATCAATGATTCCATTGTTGCTGCAGTATGTACTTTCTAAAACCTACTTTAAAGTCTGCAATAAAATTTGTAGACACTATAACCTACTGATGTACATTGGTAAAAAACTTGTCATGCTCTAACAGTAATATAAATGGTAAATGAAGGAACATAATTTGCAATAAAATAATATGTACTTTGGTATATACATGATCAGGAAAAACAAACCCAAAACACATAACAAATTAGTTTGATTCTTAAAATTATAAATAAATTTATTAATTACCTTGTTAGCTACCCAGGGTGCTTTTATAGGTGCACAATACCACATATCCAAATATCATGCATATTATTACTGTTTTGACTTGACTTTCTCCAAATGGTGAAAAAAACATGCTTATTCAATTATTAGAAATACACAAAAATATATTCTCAAATTAGAGCATATATAAACCCATTTTATTTATATATTTAAATTGTTTTTACTAACAATTTCATACACAAAAAGGAAACATGAACGTATGAGAGGGATTTGTTGTGAATAAAGATTTTAGAGGAAGAAGAAGAATGAGAGAGGGAAAAGGTTTGAAAATTACTATAGTTCATTATATCAATGAAAAAGATTTTCAAAGACATGAACACATGTTAAGACATTCGGAATTCATTCAACAGATCTTTACAAAACACTCATGGAGTGTCAGCTACTGTCACAAACACTTGAGAATACCACAAACATGCAAACATCTTTGCCCTCATGAAGCCAACAAACTAATTAGAAATGGAGGAGGAAGAAGACAGGCAGATTCTATCTTACACCTGTAAGAATGGCCAAGATCAAACACACTGATGACAACTTATGCTGGAGAGGGTGTGGGGTAAAGGGAACACTTCTGCATTGCTGGTGGGAATGCAAGCTGATACAGCTCCTTTGGATATCAGTATGGCGATTTCTCAGAAAATTAGGAAACAACCTTCCTCAAGAACCAGCAATACCACTTTTGAGTATATATCCTATGGATGCTCAGTCATACCACAAGGACATGTGCTCAACTATGTCCATAGCAGCATTGTTTGTCATAGCCAGAGTGTGAAAACAACTTAAATTCCCTTCAACCAAAGAATGGATAGGGAAAATGTAGTACATTTACACAATGGAGTACTACACAGCAGGAAAAATAATGACATCTTGAAATTTGTAGACAAATGGATGGAGCTAGAAAACATCATATTGAGTGAGTTAACCCAGACCCAGAAAGACAATTCTCGTATATAATCACTCATAAGTAGTTTTTAAACATAAAGCAGAGAAAACCAGCCCACAAATCACAATCCCAAAGAACTTAGACAACAATGAGGACACTAAGAGAGACTTACATAGATCTAATCTACATGGGAAGTAGAAAAAGACAAGATTTCCTAAGTAAATTGGGAGCATGGGGACCATGGGAGAGTGTTGAAGGGGAGGGGAGAGAAGCAGAGGGGAGCAGAGTAAAATTTATAGCTCAATAAAATAAAAAATAAAAATAAAAACAAAAACATGTTGATAAGATAGTGTCTCAGTAAAAACCACAGTAGGGTAACATTGGAATTGCCATGGAGAGGTACATGGTTGCAATTTGAAAATGAATGTGGTCATAAAAGTCTTCACTGAGAAGGGGATGGCTCCATAAAATCTACAAGGATGGAGTTAAACATGCACTGGTGAAAACCACTCCAGGCAGAAAGATTCTAACAAGGAAATACTTCTGCCATTTTGAAGATGCTGCAAGTAGGTCATTCTAGCAAATTGTATGCATTAAAAAGGTTTGGAACAGGAAGTCAGAGAAGTAATGGTAAAGGGCACATTATGTAGGTCCTTGGAGTACTTTGAAGTACTTTGGTACAGAAATGAGTTCGAAGACAGTTGCATGATTATGAGTTTCATAGTATCTATGATATATTATGCTATAAATAGATACTGAGTTTAGAGTAATTGGGGCAGACATTTAAGGGAAGATGACAAAGGTTGAATCAGAGAATCCAGCTCTGAGGTTAGTGCAGCGATGTAGGCAAGAAACTATAGTAGTTACAACAGGATTTTAACACAAGAGATGGTAGAACTAATGGAATTCTGGATTCATTGTTTGTTTACATTTAACTACATTATGTATGTTTGTATATGTCTGGGTGTACATGGACCATGATTCAGCTGTGGAGGCCAAAGGACAACTTTTGGTAGTCAGTTTGCTTCTTTCACCAAGTGAGAGTCTTCGAATCAAGATCAGATTATCAGCTTGGTAATAAGTGCCTTTAACTGCAGAATCATCTCACCAGTATAGGATGAGCTTTAATGCACAAATAGAATTTTCTGGTGGACTTGATGTATGGTATAAGAAAAAGAGATGGATAAATATGGATTCAAAGTCTTGGCCCAGAAAAGCTCCCAGATAGTGAAATTTGCCATTGATGGAAAAGAGAAATATCTTTTGTTATGAATCTATTGCTGTGAAGAGACAATATGGCCAAGTAAACTTACAGAAAAAAGAATTTATTTGAGTCCATGAATATTATGGTTGGGAGAATTGGCAAAGGCAGGCAGGCATGGTGCTGGAGCAGTAGATGAAAGCTTACTTGTTGAACTGTGAGTACTGGGTAGAGAGATCTAACTAGGAATGTTTGAGTCTTTTGATACCTTAAAGCTTGCCCCCAGTTTCACACCTCCTCCAACAAGGCCACATCTCCTAATCCTTACAAAATAGTTCCACCAACTGGGAATTAAACATTCAAACATATGAGACTATGGGGTCAATATTCATTTAAATCACCATAGGGAAAACTATAGCTATATGGCATGTCAGAGCAGGGATAAAAAGCTTAGTTTGAATTGTTTTTTATATTTCAGCATGTGTAGAATATCTGATCCTTGTTCAGTAAGTGTCAATAGGGTCTCCCAAAAATTATGACAGCTTCAACTTCATTATGTATTTCTAAATGTTACATGGGAATGCTGTGTGTATTTCTTGTGATTGCCATGCTATTTTATACAAACATAGTTTCTAAAGTGCTGAGTGAAATATATATTCACCTAGAGTAACATTATAATTCTCTAAATATTCTCTAACAGTGGAAAAAACTGATGAAAATATCTCTACCTTTACATTTCAATTTTGACCCTTCTCTCAAATATCCCCTAAATGCACCACCAGGTAGTTTTAGACTTAGTCATTTCATTTTTAAAAATGAAAGCCCATTTCCAGGTACCTCTTAGGTACTGAAAAAGGAAAGAGGGTGGTGAGTATTAGGGCTGTCAGGTATTATCAAATGCTTTTTAACCATTTTGAGATAAAATTGGAAAACGTTATGGTATACTGAAAAGAAGAAAATTCGATAGTTTACTTAATCAGTATCATAAAAATGTTTGTCCTATCCAGATAATAGCTATAGCCTGGAAATAAGCATTCTACAGTGCCTTTTGGAGGTAAATAAATGACCACCAGTCATAGAGGGAATTTCACCAACTACACGGTCTCAAAGGGTGAAGATGTGGTAACATTTTTTGTGACATTCATGACGTCCTGGCTCTATGTATACCACCACAAAGAAGAAAAAGACAGTTGTAAAAACTCTGAGTGAGTTTTAACCATATTTACATATGTATTTTGCAAATCGTATAGTTCTTTAACAAATGCTAAGTGTTTAAGGAAAGCAAATTTATTTAATCTCAAACCTAAAATATTATTGCCATCACCATCTTAATATTTAATGAATGTCCATTGAGTTCCTAATGCTGTGCTACATTTTATAATATATTCCTGGATTTTGTGCATTGTAATCTTAAATCTGAGATACTCACAGTTTTTTAAATCATCTCTCCATAGTGTCTTGAGAAGCAGCAGAAATCAGTGGTATATTAAGAAGTGTTAAGTATGTATAATGAAAGGACCCCTGGGTATAGATCTTCTGTTTCCCAAGTAAGAAAAATCCCTACAGGACATCTGCTTCAATGAATCGCTGGGTCCTTAGAGACAGAAAAAGATCCTTGGGAGCATTAAATTGGATTGAAACACACTGCCTTGAGACAATGTTAGGGGCTTCTACCAAGTACCTGCAAATCACAATGCAGTTAGAAGTGAATACATTTATACAAGGATATCATTTTCAAAACTTGACACTTCATTTGCCTACCAGATGTGTAGTAAATTTGAAAACTTGAAAGATGTATTCCAGCAGTGAAATAGTTCCCCCACCCAACTGCAAACAATATCAGTGCCATCTCTCAGCCTGGGCACTGAAGGAAAAGGTTATTTCAGAACAGCTTCAGAGTCAGATGGTTCTATAAGCTTCACCCTAACATGTTTGCTTCCATCTCAGTACATTTCGAAAGGCCAAATATGAAGCCTGACTGCTGCCAAGTCTTAGCACTTCTGTCAGTAAATGATATTGAATCTCTCAAGCAGCAATGTGTTATTTTGATATTTTCCCACTGCTCCTTAGTTCCTCCGTGGTCTCTGGCATGAAAAGATAGTCACATCTGGGAGCAATTAATTTACCTGGAGATTTTCTTTATACTCACTGTACTGAATTTGTTATCAGAAGATGTATAGCTCAAAGTAACAAGAATTCCTGAAAATATCTTTGATTTACATGCCAGGTAAGCCAGAGCACAGACTTACAGTCTTTTCTGACTTGAGGGACATACCCATTTCTTCAATACCTGCTTGTGATTCTGGGTCTTCTAGAGTAGTAGGACATCAGCCTAAACTGTATCTTTTCAATGCACAGTTACTTCCCAGAACATATCATCGTGTCTTTTAACTGACTTCAGCTGTTCCTTTCTTTGTTTCTTTTGTTTTCATTTTCCTTCTTTCTTCTTTTTTGGTTTCACAAAGGATGTTCATTGCAATGGATTTTTCATCTTTTTGTTGTGATCTAAGAAAGAACACATACCTGCTAAAATTTGATTCAGTAACAGCCTAACATGTTACTCCAAATTCTGTGGTTTCTGATGCAAACTACTGAGTTGTATAAATGTGTTTTTTGTACAAAAATCTGTCTTGAATTTTTTTTTGAAATAGGAATGTATTCATCCTAGATAGCAATGGTACATCATGTAATTTTTGCATTCTCATACCCTTTCTCCTTCCTCAGCTATTTCCCTTCAATCCCCGGCTGGATTCACTTTCATTTTACACATACATATGCACACGCACACACATACACACACACACACACACACACACACACACACAAAATGTTATTTCTCTACATGAAAATCTAGAATTTAGGGTCTATGTATCCTAAAATGACCACATCCTATAACCAGGCAAGACTATCAGTTGAGGGATTGGGACATCAACCCAGCCATCTAACATATGACCTATAGTCAGTCTGTCCTGCCTATGGAAAGTTCTGGGGTCAAGGTGGCACAGAGACTGTAGGAGTGGCCAACCAATGACTGGTCCAGTCTGAGACCATGCCTTGAGATTGACCCTACCCATAACTGCCTGGTGTGCCAGGACTCAGATGCTGAATGGCCAAGAGACCTAGGATAAAACCAAATTGAACTGGAGAAAAAATGTCAATGGAATGATGCCTAACAATATTCTTCTATACTTGTTGATTGGTGCCTAGTCCAATTGGCTCAAAGAGGTTTCATCTAGAAACCGGTAGAAACAGACTCAAAGACCCACAGACAAACATTAGGCCTAGCTTGAGGAATCCTACTGTAGAGAGGGAGGTAGGATTGTAGAAACTGGAGGGGTCAAGGGCATCACGAGAAAACCCACAGAAACCACTAACCTGGCTCACAGGTATTCACAGAGACTTACTGACCACCAGGGAGTTTGCATAGGATTGACCTACTCCCTCTGCATATATATGACAGTTCTGTAATTTGGGTTTCTGGAGCAGGGACTGTTTCTGACTCATTTGCTTCTTTTGAGACCCTATTCCTCATACTGGATTGCCTTGCCCAGTCTTAATACATTCCGAGGTTTTTAGTGTTATTGTAACTTAACAGGCCATGTTTTATTAATAACCATGGAAGGCTTGCCCTTTTCTAAACAGAACTGGAGGAGTAGTGGATTGATCCTGGGCAGAGAGAAGGTAGGGGAGGGACTGGGAGGAGAGGATTGAAGGGAAACAGCCATCAGGACATAAATATTTTTAAAAATCTGGAATCCACAAATGAGAGAAAATGTGACATATGTTTTCTCATTTGTTGGCTTATCTTGCTTAACATGACCTCCAGTTGCACCAATTTTATTGCAAATAACATAATTTCACTCTTCTTATGGCAGATATATATATATACATATTTACATACATTTATATTCTTACACATACTCTACTTTTTTATTTTTCTTTCTTTTTTTTGAGACAGGGTTTCACTGTAACTCTGGAGCCTGGCATGGAACTAGTTCTTATTCGAGACTGGCCTTGAACTCACAGTGATCCTCCTGCCTCTGCTGATATTAAAGGCATGTGCCATCACTTATTCCATTTTCTTTGTCCATTAGTCTACTAATAGACAACAAGGTTAATTCCATTATTTGACTATTTAAGGTAGTGCTAAAATAAACTACTTGGGCAAGTATCACTGTGGTTTTTTGACATAAGAGTCCTTCAAGTATATTCCCATGAGTGATATCATTGGTTCATATGTTAATTCTGTTTTAATTGCTTTTTGAGAGAAATCCATGGATTACTTTGAATTCCAATTAGCAGTCTGAAAGTTCTCCCTTTATATTCAATACAAAAAGTATCTCAAAAGTTTAGCTTCTCTCATAGTGTAGTGCTCCACTTATACTTAGTCACATGATTTATAATAAAACAACTGCACAGACTGTGTGGGTTTAGAGAGTGTATGGAGATGAACCACACTCTCGTAGCCTGAAGTATCATTAGCTTAAGAGTATTATCTTCCTGAGTCTCCTTAATAATTAATAATACACTTGTAAACTTCATTATTCTGTATCTGAAACTTAAAAAAAAACCAGGTTGACACTTCCAACTTGTTATTCACTCACTTTGTTCCAAAACCAGGACTCTATTATAATGTAGATAAAGAATAAAAATAGCTTAAGGATGGAGATACTAGTAAGAATGCAAATAATCTAACATTCTTGAATGGAATATGATTGTAAGTGGAGACTGTTCTTTCATTCTCAGCCACCCAGACCCAAATTAAACACATAGAAACTATATTAATTTCAGCACTGTTTGGTTGATGGCTCAGCCATATTTCTACTTAGTTCTTACATCTTAGATTAACCCATTTCTATTAATATATATTATATATATATATATATATATATATAATCATGAGGCTGTGGCTTACTGGTAAGTTTCTGGCATCTTTCTTCTTTGCCAGGTACATGACGTCTGCCTGTCTCACCCTCTTTCCTTCTCTATCTCTGTTTAGATTTCCTGCCTTGCTATATTCTGCCCTGCCATAGGCCAAAGCAGCTTCTTTATTAACCAGTGGTATAAAATATATTCACAGCATACAGAGGGGAATCCCAAATCATCTCCTCTTTTCTGTCTAAATAATAAGGAAGGTTTTAACTTTAACATACTAAAATTACATATAACAAAACAGGAATCAAGAAAGAAATTTTTGCAAGTCTTAAGTTTCATATCTATTTTATCTTATATCTTAACTAAGGAAAACTATAATTGTAACTCTCTGTCTTCAACTCCATAGAAGACACCCAAAATATATAATATTACCTAAGTAAGCAAGAAGTGCATTGTAAGCAACTTCCGAAACTCTAGAATTGACAGAAACATCATGCTGCTTTGACAGTCACCCAGAGTTCTTCGGTAACATTGGGGCATCCAGCTTTAGCCTATAAGCCCATAGTATCCAGCAGGCTTTTCCGTGAATCAGGAAATTTAAAAGACTATTTTGCCTATATTGACAGTTTGTCAGTCGCTTTCTTCTGTGTCCTGCAGAATGTCTGGCAGACTCTTTCATGAAGCAGGAGCCCTGAAGGACAGTCTTACCTTCTTTTGGCAAGTTTAGTAGTCATTTTTCTGTGGGTCCTGCATGGCCTGTTTATACAGCATATCATCAAGTAGTCTAGGCAAGAACAGTTTCTTGCCCAAATGGCTAGGCTTGTTGCATTAAATTAAAATTCCATAATGAGTTTCTTCACTGCCCACCAACTTCTCTGAATTGGTTCTAACAGAAGCTAGCCTGTCTCTTTGATGAGAAAAGTTTATGTTCTTAAAACATTTTAAATGTCACATTCTGTAGACCTTTGAAGTTTTGAAGATTATCTAGCTGAAATATTTCTCTATATGTCTGGAAAAACTGTACAAACCTGACTACACGTTTGTCTATTATAAATGACTCTAATAATCTGTAATTTTAATTATGCATTATATTTTTGAATGAGCTGTATAATGATGCCTTATATAAGAGTAGAAATATACATATAACAAATTGACCTTAAATTTGTATCAACAAACCAAGGTCCATACCAATGTAAAGTATTCATTTCTATATTATATCTCTGTTGTCAGGGTTTCTGTTCTGCCCAGTTCCTGCAATTGTTAAGTCCAAAAGAAATCACACAGAGGTCTACATTAATTATAAACTGATTGGCCTAGTAGCTCTGACTTCTTATTAACTCTTACAACTTATACTAGCCCATTCTTCTTGTCCATTTTTTAGGGGGAATGTTCATGTAGTTTTCCACGCTATTTCCTGCTGTTTGGGGACACTGATAATCTTATGGGGACCTAAAGAAAATTTAGAGTTATGATCAAGTCCTGACTGGAGTATCATGTGAGGCTTGATCATCTCAGGCAGCATCTTAAATCTGTTATGGATGTAGAACTCAGACATAAAACAAAAATTTATAAAGAATCATTGTAGTAGGGCTGCTTGTTTGTCACGGCTGCCCAGAACTGAAATAATCACACAGAAACCATATTCATTAAAACACTGATTGGCTCATTAGTTCTGACTTCTTATTGGCTAACACATCTTAGTTTAACCCATTTCTAGTAATCTGTGTTTTGCCATGTAGCTGTGGCTTACTGGGTAAAATTCCCAGTGTCTGTCTCTGGCAGCTCCATGTTGTTCCTCTAATTCTGCTTCTTTTCTCCCAGCATTCAGTTCTGTCTTCCCTGCCTACATAATTTCTGCCCTATTAACAGGCCAAGGCTGTTTCTTTATTTATTAACCAAGAAAAGCAACTCACTGACAGATCTTTCACACCAAGAATCATTTTGGAATTTGTGTATCGTTTTCTGCAAACTGCTTCCTGCTGTTTGTTGGGAGAAGTATTTTTAGGGTTCATGGAGACCTTTCAGAGTTCTTGTTCCATCAAACCACATTAGCCTGGAAGGAATCCACAGTTTCTCCTCTTCTGTAGAAACAAAAACAGAACTTCTTTTCTAAAGTAACATATCCTTAGACTCAAAATTTGAAGTTTAGCTTAGCAGACATTAGAATCAAATGTCTCTTTGCAGTCAAGAAATTCAAAACAAACTGTGTATTTTCCATCTCTATGTGGAATAATTTTTTTCCTCTGTAACTTTTTAATATTTATTTCTTTACTCCTGCCTATACTCTTTCTTCTCACTCCTTTAAGTCCATGTACATTTATCCAACATTGTAATCCATTAAGAAGTCATTTTGCTAAATCTGTCTTATTTTGTATCTGTAATCATTTTCTAACAGAAGAGTTTTGTTTTGTTTTTGAAATGCTAAGCAAGTATGGCTAGGATTAATGCTGTGGCTTTACATGTTGGCTCCGCCCAGTTCAACATGGTGGAGGTATATTCACCAGTCTGCAAGCCATGCTTACTGCCCCAGTTACAGGGACACAGTGTGCCTATGTTGTCATAAAGTAATTAGTAACACACTGCTCACAAGCCCCATTTAAGTGCTCTAAAATAGGACATTCTGAAAGAGCCAGAGTCATTCAAGGCCACTAGAATGAATCAGGAAGGCTTTCATAAAGAAGTCACAACTCTGCTTGCTACCAGCAAACAAAGCCTACTTGAAAAAAAAAAAAACGTGTTACTACCAAGAAGCTGTACTTGGCTCTAGTTGTGTTTTTGTGTGTGTGTGTGTGTGTGTGTGTGTGTGTGTCTGGAAGCCTTTTTATTTTTTAAAGCTTTTTTAGGTCTTATATGGATACATGCCAGATGGTAGGTGCCACTTGTAAAAACAGACTCTACTTTGGTTTCCTGGCTGCCCAGACCTGAATAATCACACAGAAACTATATTAATTACAACACTGTTAGAAAAAGGCTTAGGCATATTTCTAGCTTACTTTTACATCTTATGTTAACCCATTTTTATTAATTTTGTATCCCTAAAATCTGTGGCTTACTAGTAAGGTTCTGGCATCTTTCTTCTTTGGCAATTATATGGCACCTGTCTGACTCTGCCTTCTTCCCTCCTCTATCTTTGCTTGGATTTATTACCTGGATATATTCTTCCCTGGCATAGGCCAAAGAAGATTTTCTTATTAACCAAAGGTAATAAACATATTCACAGCATATAGAGGGGAATCCCACATCACATGATAAATCCAGATGATGAGTTTTCACTCATAGAGTATCAGATAAGTTGAGTAAAATGAAACCCGGTAACATTACAAATAGCTTTTCAACATTTCTGAGTACAAGTGTGATAGTCTTTCTAGTTTGGTGTGTGGTAAATGTGGGAGGGTCCACCTGTATTTCTGTGCTTTGATTGGTTAAATAAAGACCTGCCTGGCTTATAGTTAGGTCAACCCTTAGGTGGGCGGAGTAGACAGAACGGAAGTTCTGAGAGGAGAAGAA
>JAQHUG010000100.1:2352653-2367117 GCA_028555095.1 Dicrostonyx torquatus
AGAGCCTGGGGTTGTGGGAGGGTGGAGATCGAGGAAGGGTGGATATTGGAGAAGGGAATAAATTATCTACATTAACAGGAGTCATTCTAAGATTTGCAAGAAAATCACTATATTTTAAATATAAATTTAAGTGATAGAACTTGAGAGTGTTTGTCCTATCGTAAGGGCTTATTTATTTTATTACAAGGAACATACCTTGTTATATCTCCCATTTTTTGTTGTTTTTGCTTTCATGTTTACTTTGTACTGGCTCAAAAGTTTATTACCTTGACCTTTTCCTCCAGGATGAGTTTTGGAGACTTAGGCCTTTACTTGTAACCCCTGCTTCTAATATTTTAATTCTATTGGAAGGAAAATTACATAGCATCTTGTGTATACCTTTCTGTAGACTTAGAAAGTTTCAAAGAGTACATAGTGCTCTAATTTTGTCTCTGCTAAATGCCACCAACATCACTTTTACTGTGACCCCATCTCAACTCTGGTGTATAATACACTACTCAAAGTTGAATCTTCTATCCCAAGTGTAAAATAGATCTATTGCTTCTAGTAATGGCATGCCCTTTTCCCTTATTAATGTCCCCAATAATATTAAGTCTTTGGGGACATAACTGTTATACACCGCTAAGCTGACTGAACCATTTACAATAACTCATGGTTATTTTCCTTGGAGAATTCTTCCACTATAAAGTCATATGAATGTCTTTCAGAAGGCTAGACTTTCTTATAATGTAAACTTTTTTCATATTTACCAAACATTTTTGTTACAGACTATGACTTGCTTTTGCAGTTCAATTAAGTTTGCTTAAAATTAATGTATTTGTGCCATACTCCTTAAGGAACAATCTAATAAAATGCCACTTTTTCAACAGTTAAAATGCTGAGTCAGTGTCAGAGGCTGGTACAGATGCAGTGGTGGCTATTGGGAAAAGCTTTGGGCTAAGGAACTCAGACAGAGGTAGCAACTAGTAGGATATAGGAAGTGAAGTTGCACTGAGGCCTTCTCTTTCTGTCTCCCCCCACCTTCTCTCTTGACAGCATTATATGGGTTGCCTCAATTTGATGAAATAGCTCCACACACATTGTAACCAAGAACCAAAGAATGGCTTTCACATCTCTAGTGCTCTCCATCTTCCAGGAACTGACTCAATTCTTACATCACATCATCTTCAGAAACATATGTACTTGGTCTATACAGGACTTTAGGTAGCCATCATAGATTTTCACATGCAGATTTACTTCTAGTCAATTAGTTAAGCATCTTTTGCATGGTGTTCTATGTTTTTCAAAATGTTTTCTTGACTCACAAATAATAATTAGCAGACTGTGATTTGTTGAGAACTTACTACACTTTAGGCATTTTATGCATTCATTTAGTAAATATAGATTATGATGATTTTATGTTTTTCTGGACATTGACATCATATCAGTAAATGTGACATACAATATTTTATGTATAAAAACCCAAACTTTTGGGTGAGATATAAAGTAATTATGCTATAATAAATTCACTTGATGTGTTCTATAGATAATATAAAGTAGGATATGGTGAAATAAATAATGCTCATGAAGAGAATGCTAATGTATACAGGATAATATGGGAAAGTCTCTCTGATAAGGGGATATTTGAATAAACAGAGAGGGAAGGCCATGCTTGACTAGTAAATTTACAAACTCCATTGTGAATATCACTCACATTTGAAGTATGACATTGAAACATCACCTAGATTGACAACTTCCATTATTTAGAAGAATTAATAAGGACTGGAGTGAGAAGAAAATAAATACATACATGTCTATAGCTTTTGCTGTTGATGATGTAAAGAAATGTTGGTTTATTTCTTCCACTTAGCTATTCCACTCCACACAGAACTTGTAACTAGTGATAGAACAAATAGTACGGGTAGTATGTTTTGCTTTTGGTTTATAATTTCTGTCTAGGGTACTAGGTAACCATACATGTGTGTGTGTGTGTGTGTGTGTGTGTTTACTAAAGTGTACTTCTGTATAAAATCTTATTTAGGATTAATATTCAAATACATTAATTTTATCAAAACATATACTGTTTCATTTTTATTTTAATTTTTCATTGAGACTGGTCTACATAGTGAGCTTCAGGTTGACCTCCAACTCAGAGATCTACCTACCTCTGTCTCAAGTACTGTGATTAAAGAAATGTTGGTTTATTTCTTCCACTTAGCTATATGCCACCACAGTTGCTCATCTTTCCTTTTCAACTGAATGAGTGAGCTATAGATTTTTCTAGTGGATAGCATGTAGGTGGTAATGATCAATCATATATCTCTGTGAATTAACATAGAAACAGTGTACATCATTGTTAAAGAAGAGGAGTAGCTCCACTTAATGAAAACCACAACCCTGAAGGACTACATAGGGGAAAACTAATTTGGGATGAATGCTGGCAGAGAATAAGTATAGACACATTTGAGAATCCAGAATGCAAATTTAGTTGCCAAGTGGTAGAAACCTTGAACTGGGGCTGGGATGGGCATGATTGAACAAACAAAAAGTAGAACTAGTTGAGGGTTGAGAATCTGTCACACTTACCAAGAGAGACATAGATGATAAATGAATAAGTTTAGTTTGGTGCTAAGTATGGAAGAGAGATTGCTCTGGGTGGACATGTGAGTAGAAAGATAGCAGGATGTGTGTTTAGATAAACACTTGTAGACATTTAGATGTAAACTCAGTGAGATAGACAGGTCTCACAACAAGCTGATTGCATTCTCCATTGTATGTATATATGGGCCTGAGTCATTAAAACCTGTGTGGAAGCTAAATATTTAATGTTTGGTGGAATTAATGTAAATTGTTTTTCTTTTGTTCTCAAAGTTCTTTCCTCTGTCATCACTACTCTGTCAGTAACACTAAGATGCAGACTTTCACAGGAGATTACAGAGGTGATTATATCATAGTTAATAGCACATTCTTTGTTTCTTCCTTTAGAGTAATAGGTATGTAGTAAATAGACTCCAGCTTTAGGACAGAAAGCATGACCTAGTAACTGGAGTGGTTTAAATAGTACTCAGTTTTCTAAATAAAAGTAAATCAAAATTCTTGTCACAATTAATTTTGATAATAGAATGTAAAATAGTATGCATTGACTTGGGTTTTGGTCAGCATCTAGATGCATTGCTCCTTGAGGTTAATATTAGTTTTATCTCCAATCAATATTTACCCCACAATTCAATACACGTGTGTCTGCCTTTAACACAAGTCAATATCTGCTTAATGTCTGCAACTTGTTTCTTATTAGTGCATTTGGAACATCCTGATGGCCTTGAGGAAGTCTGGAGGGTTGGAGTGTTCTGCATTCTTATACTTTCTCTACTGTCAATCTTTAAACAGCAGAGCTATACAACATGGCTGCTTCTAGCATAGATACACCTCCTATAGCTCTCAGAAAGCCTAATGAGAAAAATAATGGATGATAGAAACTATGATTTTTCAGACTTTTCTTTGGGACAGTAGGTTAAAGATGGCACTTTCAGAGAGATTTCATGTGAGAATATTGAGAATTCAAAGTTATGTCCACAGCTATTTTATAAAGCATTACTAGTTTACATACCTAATTATTTTAGAATTGCTTGTGGCTAATTATCTTTTATTCATGAATAACACA
Source organism: Dicrostonyx torquatus (assembly GCA_028555095.1). Lineage (NCBI taxonomy): Eukaryota > Metazoa > Chordata > Mammalia > Rodentia > Cricetidae > Dicrostonyx > Dicrostonyx torquatus. Next base: position 2,356,294 of record JAQHUG010000100.1, read on the forward strand.
CTAGAACCTTTTAAATTAATTTCTGTGTGTACTATTCTTCAGGACTTTGATTTTTCTAGTATAAAATGATCTTTAGCATATATTACTAGGAACTCTTGTGGCTGACCTCCTTGGATCCACCTGAACTTTATTTTGTTTCTATCCCTTCATACACTGAATTACATGAATTAATAATGGAAACTTTCTATGCACAATGCGAGCAACTTTGAGTGAAGTCACAGAAACTCAAACTTTGAATGGTATTAACTTTAGCATCGTTTAGAATAGACCAGGTTAGAACTGAGTGAAACAGAAAAGGTCTATTCTTACCCCACAATCAAATAATAGAACCTAGTAGGGAATTCATTCTCAAGGTTATAATACATTTTCATTGTATATAACATTAGTCAAGACATCTTTTGAATATTATGGACATGGACATTTTTATACTGTAAAAAATATTGAGATATGGGAGGATAGAGAAGAATATAAGAAAGAATTTCAAAGGAATAAAAACCAGACTGAACAATGTAAGATTAAAGGGATTAGAGTTATTTAAACTTGGCATAAATAACAAAAAGTCATGAAATTGTGATCATATGTTTATGAGGGGTGTTTATATGATAAGACCACAGAGGAAGTTTTCTGTTTGTCAGTAAAAAAAGCGAAGCAATAGAATTGTGTTGAATCAGAGAGTAATATAGTTGGAGGGTGTTTAACCAGAAATATATTTTGGAGGTTTTGGTATAAGAATTTAAATAATAGACTATTGTTCATTTATGGAGTTAATTGTTAATATGCCAATATCATTTTATTTTTTTTCTTTTGAGACAGAGACTTATTACATAACCCTGGTTATTCTGGAAGTCACAATGTAGATCAGGTTCGTCTCAAACTCACAGATGCACCTAACTCTACCTCCTAAATGTTGAGATTAAGGCATATACCACAACACCAGACCATGGGAGGTTTCATTTTGTATAAGGCTACCAAAAACTATTGTATTAAAAACATGAATTAAAAACATGAACTTTGGCATTTTTCCTGAAATCTAGTCACTTTTTGACATGGAAAATTCATTAAATCTCAATTTGATTCAGTGTTCTACCCACAATAAGAGTCTAACAATGCTGACTATCTTGGACTATGTTTCCCTAGTCATCAGTTTTGAATTTAGTCATGTAGTTTGCTGTGGTCAATGGCTTTTCATAGTATATAACATGACTGAAACATATAAATCTTTTCTACCATTCTGATTGCTTGCTTGTTCCTTTACTATGAATATAAGCATAGATTGCCATGCTCATCTCTAGAAAAGTTTAGACAACTTGATTGGAACAAACCACCACTTCCTGGGCTAACCCTAGTTTGGATAGCTGCTAGTCCATTTCCAGATCCCTGAGCAAGACTAGCTAAAAATGGAGGAAAGGGTGTGGCTATGCTTAACACCCTTGAACCAATGTTTCACTCAACAGTAGACTCATGGTTGTAATGACTGTTGTTTTCAGCACTAAGATTTGGAATGATTTCAGAGCCCTTTTGTGGTTGTTGTTGCAATAGCTACCATCTGACTACCTCAGCATAGCACTTGCCTTTAACAAGTCTTAGTTATTTTTTATGAACAAAACACAATAAATACTTTATAAGTTTACCTAAACTGTTACAAATTCCACTATGAAGAAAATCTTGAGTGACTATTTCTGTTTGGTGTCATGGTCATGTAGATATCAATTTTACAATGAGCTGGGAAATAACAAATTCTTCACCAAAAGTTCTTAGACTTTTGCATATTAATTGCAAGTGCAACATCCTCCCACTAATGCTAATATGAATTATGGGTGTGTGCTGAAGCAAAATATATTCTATGACTATAAGACTAATGAATTAATTTAGTAACTCAGAGTCTCATCGTTTTATTAGCTTCCCACTCATTATCTTATGTATTTTGCTTGTTGCAGCAAGTGCAAAGGGAAACATCTAAACATTTAATGGCTTGCACATAAAATAATCTGAATTTTATAATGCAGCCTGAAAATTATACATATCTTTAAAAAATGCCTGACCATTCATTTTATATTATAGTTGTTCAAAACTGTCAACCTTGATTAATTGCCTTCAAATTTTCCTTTGATTAATGTCAATCATAAGAGTTCATTTATCAAATTTCTTTTCAGCATCTTCATTGATACTACTCACTTTCTTGTCATACTGTACTAAAATCTATTTCTTTGTTGATATTCAGCTGTATTAAATGCAAGTAATTGACACTGACTTCTCAAATATTCTGCTTTCTGTATAATCAATATTTACAATGTTCATAACACATATTGATTTATTAGTAACTAGATTCAGTTTGGAATTTTAAATTCAGGGGTGGCTATGGATCAAGAGACACAGTGTCACATAGGCTATCACAAATTTTTAAATCTATAGCTTGATGTCTCTATATACAAATTAAGTCATTAAATAATTCTAAGAACTTATGAAATATATAGCACTATATGTGTTAATAAAACAAATGTTTTTGTATATCGTAGAGAAAATATTTCCATCCACTTGAGGATAACTTAAAAATAATTCAATGATGTTAAACAAATAATGGAATATAGGGAATACGGGAAGGAGAGGATAATACTAGCATTTATTATCATATGCAAATTCTACCTAACATTTAAATATTTTTCCCACTGATCTCATTTATGCTGTTTTATTCATAAAGTATTACACATGAGAAAGAAATAAGGCTATAGAAAAAGGATAATATTTGCTTAAGGAAAGCTAATTTTTAGAAATAAACTGATAATATTTATAATTAGAGTGGAAATGCATACAGAGTCTGAGGATACAGATGCAAAAAGTATCCTCAGATACTGTAAAGTTCTATCAGTAGCCACAGAGTGGGCACTCTGTTTCATTGTCTTTGATTTGCTGACCTGCTATTTAATTTACTTCAATCTGACTTCCAGTCTGATGTGTTGCTAATGTGTCTTTGGGAAAGCAATTATTGACTCCTAACTTGGTCATTTCAGTTTTAATCCCTTTGTCATGTGTCCCTTTGCAGCACATGCCTTTACTGAAAGTGGTCCCCTGCTTACTAACCCACAGTGGACATCATGGTCACATTGTCTTATCCTCCCTTGAATATTCCTTTTGTTCTTCTTTGTTAGCTTTGATGTGTTTCCATCAATTCTATCTTTTAACTGTTTTATAAATCTTTCATATACATAATTTTAACTTTTTGTTTTATTACCTCCATTGCACACCATTAAACTGGAATCTTTGGCTGCTTTTAGGACTTTCTAACTTCAGAGACAAAAAAATCATTTTGATTATTACATTTAATTAGTAAGGTCATCAATATTATATGGAAAAACTCAAGGTATAAGAAATTTTTATTTTGTAATCTGATAAATGTTTGTAAATACATTGGAAATGCTAAGTTAAAAGCATGATGGATTTAGGAATACATCTAATCAAAAATGTGACAGCCACCATTATACCTGAAACAATAATAGATTTATGAGTGACACTGCAAAAAATTTAAATGAATGGGGGAAAACATATTTATGGATTGTTTGGAAGGCAGAACATTGTTACAATGTCAATTCTTTTAAAATTGATCCACAGAGTAAATGTATTCCCAATCAAATCCCTGCAGAGTATGTTTGCATGTGTAAATTGCTTAGCTGATTATAAAATTTGTATTGAAATGCAAAAGCTGTGAATAGTCAATTGGTGGAGGGTTCTTCTGTATTTCTTTGCTTTCATTGGTTAATAAAGAAGACTGCCTGGCCTGTAAGATAGGACACAGCCCTTAGGTGGGTGGAGTAGACAGAACGGAAGGTGGTGAGAAAGAAGGCACTGCCAGAGATGCCATGATTCTCCAGCCTGAGATGGATGTAGGTTAGACTCATGCTGGTAAGCCACAATATGTGGTGATACACTGATTACTAAATATGGGTTAGACTAATATGTGTAACAGGTTAAAACTAATGAGCCAGGCAGTATTTAAATGAATACAGTTTGTGTGTAATCATTTCGGGTATAAGCTAGCTGTGCCACGGCCAAGAGCTATGCACTGGGAACAAATGGCCGTGCCCCTCTCAGGTGCTGGGAACACAGACAGCCCACAGCTGCACCTATTACAACAGTCAATGCTATCTTGAAAGAGGAAAAAGAACATTAGAGGAGTTGAACTAGGATTTTCCAAGACTACCTATAAACCTATAATGATTCAAACAGTGAAGTATTGATAAAAGAATTGACAAATAGTCCAATAGCATGGAAAAGTGTGTACAGAAATAGCCCACACATATCACTTGATTTGTTCCTGATTACACTCTAATTAAGGGGCAAATAGTTCTTTTAAAAAATGTTGTGACACTATGACAACATTTTCTTAGGAAAGAAAATGGTCTTTGATACCCATGTCAAGCCACACACAAAATATTATTGATATGGACTGTTGACAGAGGATTTTGTCCAGCCTGGTCCTGCAGCAATTAAGTCTCAAAGAAACATATTAAGCCTTACAATAATTATAAACTGGTTGGCCTATTTTCTCAGGCTTCTTATTAATTCTTATCTTACATTAACCCATAATTTTTGTCTGTGTTAACCACATGGCTTGGTACCATTTATCAGTGAGGCATTCTCATCTTCCTTCCTCTGTGTCTGAGTGACAACTGCAGACTGAGCCTTTCCTCTTCCCAGAATTCTCCTGTTCTGGTCACCCTACCTATACTTTCTGCCTGGCTACTGGCCAGTCAGCATTTTATTAAACCAATACAAGTGACAAGTCTTTACAGGGTACAAGACTATTGTACCACAGCAATGGAGCATCAAATCAAAAGTGAAAACTAGGAAATTTGAACTAATAGAATAAAGCTGACTAAGATCCATGGTGTAAAACCCAGGGCCTGCAACCTTTCCTTGTCAATGATATGTTAATGGAAGGCAACCAGACAATTCATTTATGCATTCTTTAGGATTGCTTTTACATAACACTTTCAGTTAATTTGACGTTATGGCTTGCAAAAACATATGTATTTGTGATTTGGCAAAATCTGTTCTAGAAGAAAACATAGGTTTAACATCTTGTGACTATGGAGTGATTGTTTGAGAATATTACATTAAGAGAAAAACAACAACAAAATTCAACCACCCACGGTTTAAAGAAGAAAAATTATAACTATCAGATTAGGAACATGTTCACTGGGAATTAAATATAAAATATAATAAAATTTTGAAGAGATAATCAGGCAAAAGATGATCCAGCTTTAAAATGAGGGAAAGATTTTAACAGTCATATAAATAACTGTGATAAATTTGTCATTAAGAAAATTAAAATCAAATCCACAGCATAATAGCTATTTCATATCAGGTATAATAGCTATAAAAATATCAAAAATGGGCAAATATATGGAGAAGGTGCCATCTTTCTATGTTGTTGTTTTTCCAACTGAACTAAACAAGAGGTTATACAATCCAATATTCTATTTATATGTATATTCCTAGAGTAAAAAATTTGCTCACATATAACCTCCTATGAATATTCATACTAATAACATTTTTAATGGTCATACTGTTGAAGTCAGGCAAATGTCTATTAGTCCATGAATGGATAAAAAGTGTATCCATACAATATTATTTTTTAAGATTCTTCCTTTTCCCTCCCTCCCTCTGTCCCCTCTCTCTCCTTTTCTTTCTTTCTTTCTTTCTTTCTATCTCAAGGTCTCACTAGCTCTGGTTGATCTAGAACTCTCTATGTAAATCAGGTTGGCCTTGAACTAAAAATAAAGGCATGAATCACTATGCCTAAGCTTAAGTTTCTTTTTTTTCAACTATGCATAGACACATGAAATTGTTCATGTTAATGGAGGACTATGTTACATTTTGATGTGTGCATATACTATATAATGCTTAAATCATATTAAACAGATTTTCTCCTCACATATTTATCATTTTTTCATGCTAAAAGCTTTTTTAAAATCCTCTTTTCTCTTTAAAATGGAATATTACTTAGCCATGACAATGAGAGAAGTACTTGTAGATACAGCAGTTTAGATGAACTTTGAAAGCAATGGTAGGTGGCCAGTCAGATAGCTTGGCAAGTGAACGTTGTCTGTTTAAACAGCTCATAAACATAATCCATGAGAGAAGTAGAGAATCAGATCTAGAAAGTGATCCTCTGACTTCCACTTGCATGCTGCAATGTGCACATGTCCTCATATACATCATACATACAACTTAGACATATACATGTATACTAATAATAAATAAAATAATAGTAACAAATGAAGAATTATGTTAGCTTAATGAAGCCAGATACAATGCGTAACATGTTGCAAGATTCTATTTTATGTAGTGTCCAGAAGAATTGAGTTCACAAAGAAGGAAAGTAAGGAGATTAATGGCTTCTGGGGAATGGGTGATATCAGATTCAGAAGTGAATTTAATGATTGTATAATATCTCTTAGAAGTATTGGAAATGTTCTGTAGTTCTCTAGTGTTACCAGTTGTACAACTTTGATTGTTCAAAACTTGTTGAATTGTACTTTTAAAAAGGAGAATATTATAGCATTTGATATGTAATGATAGTTATATATAAAACTGTAACATGGTATTGGTATTTGTCTACTATATAGTTAAAACATATCAAACGGCCATTGAAAAGAAGTAATTTAAACAACTGAACGACAACTACCAAATATTAACATGCACTTTCAAAGTGTGTATCATTCTAAATATTCAATTCTAAATATTGACTAGCATGTAATATAGCAACATTTACATATTGGAGGTGAAAGTATAATTTTGTGTTGCTACTCAGCTGGATTAGTAGATATTACTCAGCTTCTTTATAATATGCCAAATACATTGCAGAAGAGTATATTAGGAAAAACTACATGGATGATTTGTCTGTGATCCAGAAACTCTACTTCATCATCTATAAGCAAGACAAAAAGCACATTTGTCCACCAAAACTCATAAAGTAAATGGCCATATTAGCCTAATTCATAATAACTTAAACTAGAAATTACCAAAATATCAATAGGAAAATAAAAGTTAGTCTAATGATAGATTGAAATGATGACTCTAAAAGACAAATCTACTGAAATTTATGCAATGCAGATGACTTAAAGAAACAGCATGTTGATTGAAGGAAGTCACACAAACAAATGGATATTCTATATTATTTTACTTATGATGTCCATGAGAAATGAATAAATTGTGGCTGGAGAGATGTCTCTGGTTTAGAGCACTGTTGCTCTTATAGAGAACATGGGTTCAGTTCCCAGCACCCACATGCTGGCTCAAAACCATCCATAACTCCAGATCCAGGGGACCTGAAACATTCTTCTGACCACCATAGGAACCAAGCAAGTACATGGTGTGGGCAAAACCCTGAAACTCATAAAACTGAATAAGTAAATCTGAAAAAAAATACTAATTTAAATAGAATAGAGCAAACTAATTGTAGTTCCATAATAGAACAGCAGTTGCTAATGGTAGAGAGTTGGAAACTGAACAAAATGAAGTTAGAAAAAATTTGATAAATTGCATATTGTAGTGTGTCATTATACATATAATAAAGGCATATTCAAATGTAAAATTGTATTGCATATTTAATACTTTCATATCTTGCATACATGAAAGAATGCTCTAATACCTCAATAGTGAAAGTAAAAACAGATGAAATAGAAGAGGTGTAAACCTTTCTGATTATTGAAAACAAATTGCCATTTTACCAAATAAAACCATCAAGGAATGATATGACAGGCAGTATCAGTAGTCACCTTTACGTTGTATTAACACAGAAAGAGAATTGTAGGAGAATGTAAAATAGCAAGAAATTTATTTCCTTGGTTTTAATTGTCTACCATTTTTCTTTGTACAACTGCAAACTTCATTTTGAATTAAGAACATATAAAGAAGGACAGCTCAATGTTATTTGTTCTAATGATATCGCAGCTTTCAATCTTCCACTTCATCAGTATAAACAAAATAATTTTGTTTCCTCAAATTTTCATTTATTGTCCTACTTAAAACTCTTCAGTGACTCCCCATTGTGCAAAGCAGTGTTTGTGTTATTTGCTTTCCACTTGGGCTACAGATTAGAATAACTAGAGAGCTTTGAAAAATTACCTCTATTCAACCTATCTCAATACAGCTGAATCTTAGGAGCATGCAGCTTGGGCATAAGCATTGAAATACTGTTTACTGTACCCTATAATGCACCAAAACAGCACTGTTACCCCATTACCATTATCTGACTCTTCAGGCTCGTCTTTGTGGCTGTCTTGCTTCCTCTTGCTGCATCGGTTTTGGGTGATATCACCTTCCCTACAAGACGTAGTTTGTGTAACCATTTTTGCCAGGTCTCCACTTATTTTTCCTTTCCCCAAACAAAATTAGATCTCTCATACTACAGCAAGTATCACTTTCTATTACAGTTAAAGCAGCACAAGAGATTCATTAAGCAGGCCTTAGACCTGTTTTGATCTCTAGTGTCTAGTAGAGGCTAAAGAAAAAAAAAATCAAAATTGAATGAATGAATAAATAAATCTTACTTTGAGACTTTGCAGGAGTAAATTCCCTGATTGTCCTCAGATAACAAACAAACAATGCCATCTTCTGAAAATAAATATAGTTTAAGGAAAAAGTCTGGGAAAATAAAATTATAGGAATCAACACGAGTCAATAATTGTATCCAAACAGGATCAAGTACAAGGGACCATATATAGAATTGTATTTTAAAATATTATTCACAGCAGTGTGCAAACTACAGGTAGGAAACATTGGTCCAAAGTGGGAAAAGCTACTGCATACATCAAAAGTGTTGTGTTGACACTGAAGAGAGTTCCTAAGGCTACACCAACTCCGGAGTGCAGGGAACATGCAGAAAAATAATTCTGGTGATTTGACATCTCCTGAGCATGCGTTCTGAGAATCACTACTGAAAAAGAATTGACTAAAAATTTAAGGACACAATCCAGGCATATTTCCTTTTTATAGTTTCACCATTTTCCCTGCTGCAGGATGGATAGCAGCACAAAGAAGTAAGGTAAATGGGCAGTCTCAGATTAGAAATCGAATGAGCATCTTGCTCTGAGCTTGACATGGCTTTGCTCCTGATGTGTAGACGGATTAGGAGCACCATTTATCTCAACAGAGTCTGTGAAAAAGATGGTATTCATAATATCCTATCATTTGTCATTTGCGTGTGTGTGTGTGTGTGTGTGTGTGTGTGTGTGTGTGTTGTGGGGTGGGGGCAGAGCCATTTCATGCATTCTAATTCGTCACCGATTTAGCAAGATGAAGAGCTATCTCCACCCAACAGCCTCCTTTTGAGTGTTTGTAGCCACTGAATGTATTTTTCAAAGCCACAGATATACCTATCAGTCCTTGGATTCTTTCAAAGTTCTTAATAAATCGAGGATCGCTAAACTTCCTTGCTCAAACTGTGAAAATTCTCTCTGCTTTGTTCTCACTGACAGAGGTTTAAGAAAACCTGCGGAAGAATTTATTACCCTGCTTTGGAGTTTTAACACAAACTTGGGGAATGGTGGGGATTACTGCTGTTGCTGATGACAAGACTAGAAGCATACCATAGTTTTCTGCTTATCCTCACACAGAATTCTGGTAAAATCTCTCTGGATCAGTTTTTGATTCTGTCTCTCTCCTTTACTTTTTCCCTAGATATGTTTGTGAGTGTGGACCATTGTTTATCTCTCTGAGACCTACCCCACTTTTATGTGGAAAATACAAAGAATAAGAGGAATTGTTAATCTGTGGTGCCTGCAGACCTGCAACACTGCCTTTTCTGTTTTATTGGGTGCCATATAGTGACTGTGTCATTTTGATAAGAGGCATATTTAGTGTGTTGGCTTGACCCAGATTATTATTGCCATAGCTCTCTGACAGGGATTCATATTGCACAATCGCTACTTGCCATTTCCAAAGCAACTTTGGTCATACAGGGGTGAAGTTTGTAAGATTAGGATGATTTTTTTTGCCATATCTTTCCTCTTTGTGTGATGTCACATATATCATTGTCTTGACATAACTCATAATTTTCATTCTTCCAGGCCTACTATTAGTCATTCCTTAATTCTTCTTTAGTTTTTCCATGGTTTTAGATGCAGCTATTGGAGACTGCTGTGACTTAAATGCAATTTTTCTCTGTTGAAACCTTTGTCTTCATTTTTAAGTATTTGAATATTCTTTCTTTAGATGCGATTAAAAAGAAGTAGGAAGTTATGTGAAACACAATAACTGATATCAACTGATGAAATCATTCCCTTGGTTTCTTATTCTGAGGGAATTCTTAATGTATTTTGTCTTTGAGCTAAAACATTATTTTTATTCTTGAATCTTGATAGTACAATGTTGAGAGCTATCCCTGGGGTTTTGAGAAGTGCTGAGTATAAGATTGTAAAGTTGCAGGATGTAAAGAAATTGGTGTATGTGTTATTTTTTCATTTTGCAAACTGGCATCTACTAATTATATTTTTTGCCCATAAATGGGTTATATTCTTTTTATCTTTGTCTCATAGCTTTGAAGTCTTTCTATTGTAGAACGTACTAGTACTCAATGTGTTTATCCCAGAGGAGAGAGTAAGTCATACACTATGGTTGCTTCCAACTTTGCTGACATTTCTTTAGAATTTTCCCTTAGTGTTTGGATTCTGAAGATACCAGTATATCCTTATACAGCTTCGGGGAAAATCATACTTTCTTTTTTTTTAATTGTTATTGTTAAAAGAAAAATTTACATTTACTCCCCTTGTTCCCGGCCCTCCCGCTTCCCCACTACCCCACTGCCCTCCCCCTGCTTCCTTA
>JAQHUG010000100.1:2372185-2407844 GCA_028555095.1 Dicrostonyx torquatus
GCAGAAAAGCCGGGGCCAATGTCCCAGCCCTGCAGCAGGCCAATTCCCGCGGGGAACCGGGGTCCCGCCAAAGGCGAGCCTTGCCCAGGGACCCTCTGGAATGTGGGACACAGCAAAGCTGGGGAAAGGGGAGAGGATATCTCCTAATCGAGCAGAGAGGCTGGGGGCTAGAGTTGATCTTATCCTGAGTTGAGCCGGTGGATCTGAAGCTGTGGCACTCACCAAGGACCCGGTCGCCATGAAAAGGTGAAGGCATGCCAAAATCATACTTTCTTAAATGGGGTCACAATATAAGTAGGAATTGTCTGGATTCTGTAATTGCATAAGTGGAAAGATTTCAAGGAAACTAAAAGCAACCTTGCAGCTTTTTTAATATTGGAATGAGAAAATTGGAAATGTCATGTGGAAAAGAGTTTAAGTGGAGAATGCTGGTCTGCTCTTTATTTCTGCTGTTCTGATATCAGTCATATGTAGTCTGACTTGGTTTACTGTCATCTTGCCTATTATATGAAGAACAATAGAACCTTCTCTTTCCGCTCGACTTCAGTAATACTGGTACACTTAACCACTAGAAGGTTTACATCATACTTCTGTGAAAGTGTATTCTTATGCTATAATTAAAATGGATAAAAGTAAGAATTCCAAATTAAGATTGAAAACCATCTGATAATTCTTACTTAATCCAGATAATGTAATTGACAAAGTCTAGCCATTTATTTAAGAAACATACACTGGCCTTCAAAGTGTTTTGTGGTTTCACTAACTTGCAAATAACTTTGCCAAATGTATTTTCTCATTTATAAACTACAAATATGTAGTAAAAATGGTGTCTGTCTACCATTTTCCAGATAAAAGGAAAGCTCATCTTTACTTGTAATATTTTGTTTGTAGAAACATAGTGTCTTCAGAGGGAGAGACAAGCAGATCTTTGTGAGTTGGACGCCTGCCTAATGTGCATAGCAAGTTCCACGCCAGTCTGACTATACAGTGAGACATAGTCTCAAGAATCAAAACAGCAACAAAAAGAAATGTGATGTTTTATTGTGTTCATGTATAAAGTGTAAAGTAAGCTAAGAAGAAACACCAGACTGAACAAAGTCCATGAATTCACATCTAGAATTATTTTCTTGGTGGTAGTTTAGTTAAAGCAGAGCTGTTTATTTTTAAACATGGCATTCAATACACCCTAGAATCAAAATACAAAAGCATGCACATAAATAACCAAAAGAAAGGAAGATTCTCTCACCCAATTAAATTAGGGCTATTCCACTAGCCCTAAATTTAAGGATGGTTTAGTGTTTATTTCTTTGAGGTCTGATACATATAGCACTTTCATTTCAATTATTTCAAAAGAGACATGCTGAAACTTCCTTGTAATGCCTGAAACTGCCTAAGTCAGCTTTGTGAGTTCACACTTTGTAGACGATGCTAATTGAAAGTGAAAGTCAAAACAATGGAATTCCAGTAAACTTTTGAAGAAAACATGGAAATGACAAATTAGGTGGACCCTGGCTGTGAAGAAAGCACAGCTTTTACCACTTTAGGCTCACTCTTCTCTCCTTCAAATTTTAAAGCAGGTTCTATAAAAAGAGTTGCATGAAGACCCCTGATTTTTCTCCCGTGAGTATTCGATGAAAACTCCATGGTTTTAAGAGACCATAACAAATAACCCATGATATTTGTTGATAGTGGTAATTGACAGTTGGTTCATACCATGCAAAATATAAAAAACAGGAAACAATGATGGTTTTCATAGTCCCTGTGATATCATTTTCCCTTTGAAGACATTGTGTTCATCATAGACATATAATATGCATGCTTGTGAGAGGAATGGTTGAGCTCATTCTGTAACGATTAGAAATAATTTGTTTTGGAAACACTTGATACAGAGACTCGGTTATAGATAGAATAATATCATGGGGCAAATTATATGCATGCTTACAAATTTACTTTTTCTTTAACAATTTCATATATTTTTGAATCAAAGTCTTCCCATTATCCTTTCTTCTTCCTTTCACCCACCCATCAAATCCATACTTCTTCCTAATTCTTGTTTTTACTGTGTTTGTGTGCATGCCTTCCTCTGTTGAATTAGGGTTGCTTGTGTGAGTAAGGGTGGGGGCAATTTACTTGACCTAGGGTAATGAATGCATCAGTGACTGTACCTCTGAGGAATATAATTTTACCTCCTCCTACAACCTTTAACTACCTACAGCTTCCCTGGAGAGAGAGGGTCTTTGAACTCCTCCTCCATCCTTGTTGGAATACTGATAGGCCCAGTCCTGTCCAGGTTTTGGGCAGGTAGCCATTGACTTGCGTGAGTTCATAGGTACAACAGCTGTGTCATATCCAGAAGACACCATTGGACAACTCTCCATCATTCTTTACCTAATTCATTAAGACAGGGTCTCTCAGGTGAAGCCAGAGCTTGTTGATATAGAAATCTAACTAGCCAACCTTGCCCAGAGACTACTTTTCTCTGCCTTCTGAGTGCTGAAGTTACAGGAGGGCTACCATGACCACTTCCAATTTTAAATAGGTTCAGGGGATCTAGGCTCCAGGGTTTACAGCTTCAAGGTAAGCACTTTATTCACTGAAACATCTCCCCAGCCCCAAACTGAGCAACTCTTGAATATTTTGGCAGTTCTTCTGTATTTCACTTATGGGCAAATGCTATTTCTCCGGGTGAATTATTTGAAATTAAATTTTAGTACAAAATAAGGTTTGAAGTTTTTAATTGACTTCAACGCCATTGCTAAGAAATAATCTTCTAATAGTATGTAGAAAGACCTGCCACCAAGAGCTTTTCTTGTTTGACTTCCCAGATCCTGTTTCTATTGATCTCCAATTTTCGTAGAGTGAAAGACATTTGATATTTATTGACTGTGTTTCAAACACTAGCCATTTGAGCTACTATATAATGATCTTACCATCTTAATTTGTATTGATTGATTACTAATGATGGTGAACACTTTAATGTGTACTTGTTGGTCATTCGGGTGCCATTCTTTGTAAAGTGTCTATGAATTTTGATCACTTGCTGCATTGAGATACAGATCTAAAAAAAAAGTTGAAGGAGTGGATATGATTCTTTATTAGGGATCCATTTTCTCTGTGGTTTTTTTGAGGCTGTTTTCAGCATTCATCTCCTTATTGCCATCTTTGCATAAGAGACTAACCTTCTTCACACACACACACACACACACACACACACATATATATATATATATATATATATAGAGAGAGAGAGAGAGAGAGAGGGAAGGTCTCACTCTCTATCCCAGAGTAACTTGGAACTTAATATGTAGCCAAGGCTTACCTTAAACTGAGCCTAAACTCCTGCCTCAGTCTCCCTAAGTACTGGGGCTACATGAATGTGCTACTGTGCCAGCTAAGACTGCTTTTGTTAAATCCCAATATATTCTTCTGTTGTTAAAGATTTTCTGAATGATTTAATGTCAAATAGGTATGTGCCACAACATTGCAAAGAGATTCTCATATGTTTATATACAGATGATTGCTAATTTAACTAGAATTTGTTTTTGTGGGTAGTGTGAAGTAGGGATGGCTTTCATAAGTATGTCTAGTTATTTGAACACCAGTTATTGAAAAAACTTTCCTTTATCTCCAGAATTGCTTTCATACCTTTGTAAAATATCGATAGACTGTACAAGTATGGATCTAAACTTGCTTCTATTCTTTTGCATTGATCTATTTGTCTGTGTTTAACCTACTATCACACTATCTTGATAGCTGTAGATTTACTGTAAGCCTGGATATTAAACAGTATAAATCTTTCATTTTTGTCCTTCTTACCATTTGGCAAGATTGCTATGGCTGCTTTAGATGAGATGTTAATTGAGATTACATTGAAAATACACATCAGTTATTGGAGAAAATCTGAATGCTCCTGGATATTTTGGTCTAGAAACATCATGCATCTTCTAGTAATTTAGATCTCTTCTAGTGCCTCTCAGCAATGTTTTCTAACTTTTAATGCAAAGGTCCCAGACATATTTAAATAAGCTCATTTTTAAATGTTTTATATTTCTTAGATCCAACTGTAAATATTATTAATTTTTAATTAAATTTAAACAATTTTTGCTAGCATTTGAATATAATTGCTTTCCATATATGGTCTCATATTATGTGAACTTGCTAAATTAATCAATCTACTAGTGTTAGAAGACTTTTATGGAATATTCTATGAACAAAATTGTATATCTGCAAGTCAAGGCAGTTCAGCTCTTTCCTCTTTGAAAGTTTTGGCTTTCTGTGCTCAGTGGCTGACTTTGCTGGCTTAGAGCACCACTGAAATATAGATGAACAATATATGCAGGCAGGTTTCTGGGCCTTGTTTCCAGTTATAAAAAAGACTCAATATTTGACATTAAGTTAGATAGTAGCTATGTGTTTTATGTTGTCTCTTCCAGGTTGCCTAAGAGTCTTTCCTGTGATTGCATCTTGAGGTCTTGAAGTCTTTTCTTTGTCCTTTTTGCTTTTTATGCTTCTTCTGTATCTATCAAAAGAAACCCCGGCTTTTTGCTTTTAATCTATTGATGTGTTGTGTGTGGAGTACCATCAATTGATTTTTTTTTCCTGTTTGCTCAACCTTGAATTACCGTGGTAGCACTACTTGATCAAATGTTTTAGTCTTTTTACTTCTTGCTACATTCAGTTTGCAGGTATTTCATGATGATAGTTTGTAAATAAAACTCAGTTTTGATTTCCTTCTACTGTCTAATTGGCAGCAGAATCATGTTGGCTTTGTGATATGAAATGAGAAATGGTCTCAGTTTTCTGGCAGTTTTGTGTACTATATTTGTTACTTATGTGTCTTGAAGATTTGACCAGTTAAAAACTGCCGTAAAATACATTAAGTTATAAATTCGACTTATGCAATAGGTATAGAGCTGGTACAATTTTAAAAATTATTAGGCCAATTTTGTTCATTTGTGTCACTCAACTAATTTTCCTATTATATCAATTATCAATTTAATTATCATGGAGTTTTACAAAATCATCCCTTGTATCCTTATTATCATCTGGGGATATTATAAAACATTCCTCTTTTATATTGGGGACAATTTATGAATGCGTCCTCCATTAATCTACATAGAGTTTATTGATTTTATTGAGTTTTTGTAAAAATAATTTTTGTTCTTTGTTTTCCTCTACTGTTTGTCACTTTTCTGTTTTATTCATTTCAAATTTATCATGATAGATTTTTCTATTTAAGGGATCTTTAATTTGTTCTATTATAGCTTCTTTAGGAGTTTGGCTAGATAAATGATTTTAAAATTATTTTCTAAAATTAGTATTTAAGGGGATTATCTTTTTTTCTTGACCCAGCTAAAAGCACATGGAAAGCTTTGATATTTTGTTTGGATGTTGAAATATAATCCAATCTTTCCATTAATTATTTTTTTTAAAATTTTATATCTAAACACATAGGGGTGTTTTTCAGATATTTTTGTATAGATTGAGGTGGTTAATCTTAATTGACAATCTGTTGGATTGGGAAGTATGTAGGAAATTGGTGTGAAAGTTCCTTCTGTCTATGTGTTGCTTTTATTGGTTATTAACCAATAAAATAAATAAATAAAATAAAGGAACTGCTTTGGGCCTACAGCAAAGCTATAGGGGAACAGAGCTAGGAGGAGAAAACTAAACAAAATCCTGGGAGTAAGAAGACTGAGTCAGGGAGACACCATGGAGCTGCTGCAAGAGATAGATGTGCTAAAACTTTGCTGGTAAGCCACAGCCACATAATGATACACAGATTAATGGAGATGGATTAAATTAATATGTAAGAGTTAGCCAATAAGAACCTAGAGTTAATAGGCCAAGCAGTGATTTAAATCATACAGTTTCTGTGTGATTATTTTGGGTCTAAGCTAGCCGGGTGGTCAGGAACCAACAAGTGGCTCTCTCCCTTCAACAAATTGGTGCCCATGTAGCCAACTAAAATTCTCTTAAAAACATGAGAAAGAGAAATTCTAGGCACAAAAATACAAAATTTAACACAACTTCTTGCTGTTTGCTGATGGTGTGCCACAGCTATTTTAAGAGAGATTTTCCTGACTGAACAATAGAAAAGCCGCATCATTTTGTAATGCCGGCTTTCTGGACTATGCTGCCGGAGTGAACTCTGGGAGATGGAGCGATTAGATGGGGTTTGTGAGCAGACTGCTGCAGTTTGCTTAATGGTGGCATGGGCTGACTGTGTGCCTAAGAATGGGGATGAGGGCATGCTTCTCAGAGGCAGCAAATAGCTCCTGCTTGCTGGACTTTGCAGGCAAACAGGAAGTACCGCATATATCATAGAGATTGTGAAGGTTAAGTTTTGGCCTGTGCAGAAGCGAGCAGAAAATACTGTATATACCTTACAAATGCCACAGATTTTCGCTTTTAAGAAGCACTTAGCATTTTAAGAAGTGCTCCTGGACAGTAAAGAATTACAGACACACAAAGGACAGATTCAGACTTAAAAGACCTCTAAATGGGTCATAGTATTGGATAAATGTATGTAGGCTTGGGAGAGAGAAGAAAAAGTTTATATAGACAGTTATAAAAAAAAGTAAATGGTTTTTAAAAAATGAAACACAGTCTATAAAGAGACAGAGTACAGTTATAGGTTAAAGAAGTAAGTAAAAATAAGTCATGTAAAGATAGAAAATTCACAAAGTGTCTAGATTATGTATATTATTGTGGGTTTTTTTTTTGACTTTTTGACTGTGAAGGAGCTAAGTACAGAGAGACATTTCATTGTTTGGGCTGCTAAGCTAAATCAGTTTATATATATATATATATATATATTTCTTAAAGGTATGTGGATTTCAAACTATGGATCTAAGGATATGTTCCTTTGAAAAGAAGTTTCTTCTCATGTTTTCATAGAAGATGAGAACCTGTGGATTGCTTCAAGACCAATATGGTTTGATGGAACAAGACCCTCTGAAAGGTTACTCTGAAGACCCCAACAAAGAAAACACTTCACACAGTAAATAGCAGGAAGCAGTGTAGAGAAACAACACACAAATTCAAATATTGTCTATAAATGTTTGTTTACACTTAAAGGGGGATATGATATAGATATGAATAATTTGCATTGTTACAGATCTTGGTTTAATGATACAAATTTAAGGTAAATTTTGTTATATGTATATATATATATATATATATATATATATATATTTCTGCTCATTTTTTTGTTTTGTTTTTAGAGACAGGGTTTCTCTGTAGCTTTGGAGCCTGTCCTGGAACTATGTCTTGTAGACCAGTCTGGTCTTGAACTCACAGAGATCCGCCTGCCTCTGCCTCCCGAGTGCTGGGATTAAAGGTGTGCGCCACCACCGCCCGGAATATTTCTGCTCTTGATAAGATTTTGTGCTTGAGTAGTTTATTTTAAAAATATAATGTATAATTAAGAAATATAGGTTACTAGATAATCATCTATAATAGTCAAGCTTATAGTCATGTTAGATTTTCTAGATGTATCGAGTTATATTTCATTTAAATAGGTATCTTAAAATCTTTCAGAGACCTTCAGAATATGGCATTTAAAATGTTTTAATAACTTAGGACTTTTCATGACAATGAGACACATCTGCTCCTGGCAGCACAAGCTAGTTCAAGAGGAAGATGGGCATTGAAGAGGCCTCTTATGGAGTTGGTAAGCCATTTGGGCAAGAAACTGCTCTTGCCTGGACTGCTAAACTGGACATGCAGCACACACAGAGAAATTACTGCTGAATTTTCCTAAAGGTGAGATGACCCTTCAGGGTTCTTGCTTTATGAAAGAGTCTTCCACACATTCTGCAGGACACAGAAGAAAATGACTGAGAAACTCTCAATATGGGTGGAACTGTCTTTGAAATTTCTTGCTCCATGGAAAAGTCTGCTGGATACTATGTATGGGCCTGTAGCCTGAAGATGGATGCCCCAGCAATACAGCAGAACTTTGAGTGACTGTCTAGGCAACAAGAGGTCTCTGTCAATTAGAGAGTTTTGGAAGTTGCTTACAATACATTTTGCTATGGGAGCTCCTTCTGCTCCTTCAGCCAATAGCCTTTAAGATATCAGCTCACTGGGGCAGGGTCTCTTTCACTTTAAAAAACAGCGGCAACCCTCCTCTCTGTCTCTTGCTTTGGACTCTCCTTCTGGTGGCTAGCTTCCTTTCCTGGTCATGTAGAGGGCTGTTGTCTAGGACAGCATTCTGTAAGTTTTTCCCCTCAAATACATAACCCTTTTATCAATAATAATTCCAAACTGGTGTGGTATTGTTTCACACATGAACATTTCTTGTTTACTTAGGTAATATCATATCCTTCTGGAATCTTTGATGAAGTTGAAGAATTTATAGTTATAGTTTTCCTTAATTATGATAAAGGATAAAGCAGATATAAATATTGTAATTGTACTTCTTGCTTGATAACTGTTTTGTTATATGTAATTTTACTGTGTTAAAATTAAAGACTTCCTTTTTTTAAACAGAAAAGGGGAAATGGTGTGGGAGGTCCTTTTTTCTATGTGTTTCTTTTATTGGTTATTGAATAAAGGAACTGCTTTGGGCCTATAGCAGAGCTATAGGGGAACAGAGCTAGGTAGGGAAAATTAAATGGAATGTTGGGAGGAAGAAGGCAGAATCAGGGAGACGTCATGAAGCTGCTGCTGGAGATAGATGTGCTTAAACTTCGCTGGTAAGACACAGCCATGTGAATACACAGATTAATGGAGATGGGTTAAATTAATTTATAAGAGTTAGCCAATAAGAAGCTAGAGCTAATGGGCCAAGTAGTGATTTAAATAATACAGGTTCTATGTGATTATTTCAGGTGTAAGCTAGCTGAGCAGCTGGGAACCATTAAGCAGGTCTTTCCCTCCAACAAGAAAATAGTAAAACACATTTATAAGTGTGCCTATGAGAACATTACCAGAGATATTTAAAAACAGAAGAATCCTCTTCAGCATGGTTGTTAGTATTCATTGGGCAGGGAACTCAGATGGAATTAAAGGGTAAGAATGAAGAAGCACACTAGGAAAAGGTATAGTTTCCCTGACTTGCTGGCTGCTGAGAGATGAGCAGTTATTACACAAAGCTCCCTCCTTTCATGTTGCTCTGCCTCACTGTAAGCCCAGAAACAGTTAAGCTAACTGACCAGGGACTAACTGTAACCTTTTCAACTATGAGGTAAGATTAATTCATCCTCTTTGAAATGTTTTATAATGGAATTGAAGTTTAAATAACACAGTTATTTTTTTCTTTTTAATGTGAATTTTACTATTGTCAAACAATGCATTCTATTTATATGTGTATAGGTTCACATGTGTGTATTCACATATCTGTGTACATGTATATGCATGTATATATTGTGACCAGAAGTTGGCATCAGGTGTCTTCCTTAGTTACTCCCCCCTTATTTTTTGAGACAGAATTTCTCACTGAATCTGAAGTGCACCAATAGTGCTAGATTGGCTGGCCAGAAAGCCCTAGTGATCTAGCTGCAACTGCCTACCCACAACTGGAATTACAAGAATGCATCTGGCTTTCTACATGGGGGCCGAAGACATGACCTCAGATCCTCATGTTTTTACAGCAAGTAATTTACTGTTATTTCCTCAGCCACAAGGAAAATATTTTATATTATTTCAATCATTTTATATTAATAATTTCTTGAAAACCAGGATACGGTCTAAGGTAGTAAATGTGTCAAATGCACATTGAAAGAATGTTTATGGGGTGTTGTTGGCTATTGTCTTAATTTATCAGGACTTCTGTAACAAATTGTCATAAATTTGGTGACTTGTAAACAGCAAAAAAAAATCATTTGCAGTTATAGAAATTGAAATACCATGACCAAGGCAATTTATAAAAGAAACAATATTTTTGGCTTGTACATCTTGAGGAAGAGTCTATAATGGTTTGGGAGATGCAGCAGCAGGTGGTCTAAGAAACAAGCAGAGATCACAATTTTATCTGTAAACAAAGTAGAAATAGTAATCAGGGAGTGAATCAAGGATATGAACTCTCAAAGCCCTTCTCAGTGACATACTTCTTCAAGCAAGGCTGTATTCTCCTTCTTAAACAGTGGCACCAATTGAAGACCATATTCCAATATTTGAACCTCTGGGGGCATGTCTCATTCAAACCACCCCATCTGTGTTCTGTGAAACACAATTTTTTTCTGTCTTTATTTCCACTCCAACTTTGCTGAGATTGAGTTAATATCGTATACCTTTTTTTTTTCTGTTTCATAGTTCTATATCTAGTGTGAATCTAGTAACTACATTTTGTAGTTTTGAATTTTGCAGTTGGTCTCTTTCATTTCTTACCTTTCACATTCTATAAGTCCACTTTGTCCATTTTAAAGCATGTCTTCCTTTTTGAGGAATTTTTTTGCATATCAAATTCTAGACCAATATCTTTTTATATATAAAGATATATGCTGTTTTATAGTTTGTGGGTTTTTGTTATGATAAGAAAACTAATATTCTTGTTTTTCTTTTGTATGTATTTTTTCTGTATATATAATTTTAAGCAATTTTTCTTCTGGTGTCCTTAAGTGTGGGGCTTTTTGAACTTATTCTGATTGATATTTATTGAGTTTCTTGAACCTATGGATTTATACTGCTTACAGTATTTGGAAAATTTGGAACACTGTTTCTTCAAAAATGTTTTTCTGTCTTATTCTTTGTCCTATCATTATAGAAAACATTTTATACATATTTTACTACTTTATATTTTCACTCAGACTACTGAGACAATATTTTACTGTATTTCTCCTTTCTACACCTAAATTTACAGGTTTCATTTGCAGTTTATTGACAACTTATTTTGTTACTATTGAATGTGCTATTAAGCACATGTATTGATTTTTTTTATTCTATTTATGTTTTCTGCATTTTTTTCCACATTTTTGGTCAGATTTTTGTCATTTCTTTTGTCTGCTGAGATTTACTCCTCTGATTTCTTACAATGTCCACATTTTTCTTCAAATCCTTTAAGTCATTTATTATATCTCTTTTAATGGATGTTCTGTTAGTTCTAATATGTACCCATTTCTTGGTCACTTTTATTGACTAAGTTTTTGGTTTTGCTATTGATTTGGTGTAGTAGAATTTCAAATGTATTTTAATAACTAAAGACTGCTTGTAGATTTGAGAGTAAAACAGTCCCACTTGTTAGCCTTTCAGACCAGATTATAGTAACACACACCTTTAATGCCAGTAGCCACAATGACATGCATCTTTATTTTCAATAGCCACAATGACACACACCTTTAATCCCAGTAGCCACTCTAGTTGCCATATAAATTGAATGGTGTATGCCTTTAATCCCAGTGGTGCACACCTTTAATCCCAGCCCTAGAGAGGAATATAAAACAGATCAAGACAGCTCTCAGATGCAGTCTCCTTCTGATATTTCTGGAGGCAGGATTGCCATTTCAGATTAAAGCTGAGGTAAGAACAAGTGCATGGCTGCTTTACTTTTCAGATCTTCAGGTTAAAACCTAATTTCTGACTCTGAGCTTTAATTTATCATGCTTCAATTTGGGGTCATATTTTATGTTTCTTTACCTGCCTTATATTTTAAAAATACATGTTACACATCAGAAATGGTATACTCTCTCATCCATTAGTAATCTTATTTCATTTTCAATTTTAATATATTTCATCAACCCCTACCTTTATAAATGGCATATTTTTAAATTTATGAAGTTTGATATTTTTTAAGGTTTATTGAATCAGTTTCACTGTACATTCAATTGATTTACTTGAGACTGATTTTTATGTTTGATTAAAACTAGAGTGGGTGTGAGTGATTATTCTAGAGTTGAAGCAGTCATATAACTTAGGTGTGTCCTTTCTCAAGTCCTATTTGAATATCAGTGCTATTCAGTGCTTTCTGTTTCTCTAACTTGTGAGAAGTTCAATGATTACTAGTGTTTTCAAACTTGTATCCGTATCCCCACCATTTTCATAGATTCTCAATAGTTTTCCCCCTTGTACAGATCCAATTTATTATTCAACTAAAGACATAAGGATACTCTTAAATTTTAGTTTTTTTCTGCATATTTCTCATTTGTTATTTTCCCTTATAAATACATACTAGCTGCACAGTATATAACTTTCAATTCTATCACTTCAAGGTAGTGCCAAGATCTGCATTCTTCCTTTTCATGGCGCTATCTGAAAAAAAGGCCCTTGCAGGAAGACCAGTTGAATAATTGTGTCACTGTCCTATTTCTGTTGCTGTGATAAAATATTCCGGCAAGCAATTGAATAGAGAAAGTGCTTATTTTGGCTCAAAATTCCAGGTTATAGTCCATCATTATAGAGAAGTCACAGTGTCAAGAGTATAAAGAAACTAGTGGCATCATATCCGCAGTCAAGAGCATAGGGAAATGCAGGCATTCTTAGTCGTCAGCACACTTTCTCTGCTTGTGTACAGTTTAGAGCCTTGTGCCTTGCAGTTTCAGGAAGACAATCAAAACAATCCCCCACAAGCATGAGCACAAGACAACCTAAGCTAGATAGTCCTTCACTGAGATTCTTTGCCCAGGTGAATGTAGGTTGTTTCAAACTGACAATTAAGACTTTACATTGTAGGACTGAAGAGATGGCTCAGTGTTTAAGAGCACTGGCCACTGTTTCAGAGGACCCAAGTTTGATTCCCAGCACCCATGTGGTAACTCACAATAATCTGTAACTCCAGTTCCAAAGGATTTGTTGTCCTCTTCTGACCTCCGCAGGCACAAGGCATACATGTGGGCAAAGCATCCACATAGATAAAATATTTTATCCGTCACAGTCATTTCCTGTTTTTCTTTTCTGCCAGCAGTTGGAACCTTGGGCAAATTTTGGGCACTACCTTAAAATAATTACTCCATATATTTTGTCAGCTTTATAGTTATTTACCATGGAATGACTAGACTAGTACAAGTACTCTTTTGTCTGTATAAGTTAAATTACACTTCTACCAATTTGATGTTTACAGAAAAATTAAAGAAACATATTTGTGATTAAATTTACCAACAAAAGCTTTGAAAAATTTTCTTTCTATACTCTCTCATTTCTCATAGATTGTAGTTGTCTGTTTTTTTTTTGTTTTTTTGCTTTGCCATCTTACATAAAGTTTAAGATAGCATATATCATCCTCTGTATATTTAGTATCTATATTCTGAGAACAAGAGACATTTTTTAAATAAACACAATGACAGTATTTCATCAGAGATTCATAATATTACTAAAGAAATATCTGATGTATAATTTTAATTTCTTAGTCTTTTTTTCAGTCTAAAATCAACTGAAAGTTTATTTCTTGTGTTTAAAGGTTATATCACTTTAGTTTCATTTGATCAAAAACAGCTCTCTTAGTCTTTTGTCTTTTGTCAAAATGACATTTTTAAAGCAATCAGACCATGTGTGTCAGATTGTTCCTTTATGATTCAAGTTAAGTAATAAAAAATTACAGATAATGTTGCACACTTTCTAATTGCATTCTATAAAGAGTCCACATCATCAGTTTAAGTCTTTGTTGGTGATCCAAAGTTTGTGTTCTTGTTTTATTTTCTTTATGCTAGATTTCTCTGCTATAAGGAATCTTTCCCTTTTTACAATAAGGATGTAATCTGTGGGGTAATAATTTGAGAGCATGTGGTTGATCTGTTTCTTAATCTCCTTTGAGCCATGGGTTTTAATATCCACTGCTAATCATTACCTGACTTGTTGATTATATGTGGAATTACAAAGCAAAGCTTTTCTTCATTCCATCTTTTCTTCTACAGTTATTATCTGAAATAGTTCCATAGTGATAAGCTTCATAGTAGTATTATCTGAAATAGAAACATATTTGAAAGCTAAATAAATGATAACTCAGAGAAATAACCCTTAGAAAGTAGAATGTATTTTGTTAGTGTCATGGGTACACCGTGCCTCCTACTGTGTTAGGGATTGAGGATGTACTGATGAGGTACATTGCTTTACAGAACTGATGAAGACTTCACCTCAGAAATTTGTTTTTTATCCAACTTTGAATAATCCCATCCTCATCCTCCAGGGACAAATACTGTTCTGGTTTTTGCTCCCTATACAATATTTTTCCTGTTGTATAATTTCACATAAATGGAATAATACATGTAATATTTCCATAGATATTTTGCTAATTGACCTGTTTTGAACATTTATCATGGCTACTGTATAAATCATGAGTTATTTCCCCATCACTTCTGAATTTTATCCCTTTGTATGGATATGCCACTGTTTATCCAGAACTGCGGTCTTCCATACCAAAACTGAAGGAAATTATTTCTCCCAACTACATGATCGGGTTTGAAATGGATGCCTCCCTAGTGGAGCTTCAAAGTGAAAATGTGTCCTGCTGGCATTTTGATTGCAAGGCCTTGAATAAAGGACACATCTTTGTCTCATTCCTGACACCCCTTCAAAAAAAGTCAAAGCAAAACAGGTTTTGTTGTAGAACCAGTAAATTAGTAGTTAGTCATCAACAGACAGATAATAAAACATTTTAAAATTTTTCTGAGACACAGTTTTATTCCATGTCCCAGGCTGACTTCAAACTCAGTATGTAGTTCAGGCTGTCCTGGAACTTGTGGTAGTCCTCCTACATCTAAGTACTGAGATTATAGACTTGTGCCACAAACTCAGCTTCAGCCACTTACTATTAGTCAGTATGTAAACACAGATTTTCATTTCTCTTTGGTATATCTAGGTATTGGTAGATTTGTGTTTAATTTTATAAGATCCTCTAGTTCTTATAGAAATACACTTATCATTTTCTAGAGAAAAAAAACATACATCTAGATATGCATAAGAAGATTTTCTACGGAAATGATCACATAATTACGGCAATTGAAAAGTCTCGTTATAAGCAAATTTCAAGCAAGAGTTCCCAGGATGCAGTAGTATGATTTGGTCAAAGTCTGAACCAGAGCATCTGATAGTGCAACTTTTATTGCTTTGAGGCCTGAAGTCCTGGAACTAAGGGAAGGATGCTCTTTTAGAAATCAAAGGATTAAGAACCTAAACTTTAGGGGTCCGAGGGAAAAGGCGAGTGTATTATTCTGTACTCTAGGTCCTCGGCAGTGGAGAGAGACAACTTTGCCTTTTGGATTTATTCTTTCTGATCCTTGTATAGGTTAAGTGATACCCATCTGCAAAGATGGGAAACCTTCTCCATGTACTTAACTTAGACTCCCTCTCATAGACACCATGAATACATTGCTTTACAAGGTTCTAACTATTCCTTAATCCAGTCATGTAGATATCTAAAATTAAGCATCACAGTGAGAAATTCTAGTACTTTCTCTTACACTGTTTTAATACTTTTGTATTCTTATCAACAAATTATGGGTTTTGTAATGACTACATATCCTTGTTGACATTTGCTATTGTTAGTCTTTGTAATTTCTAATTTTACTAAGTGTGTTGGGTGTATAATAGCATCTCTTGTGCTATTGTGCTTTTATTCTGCATTTTTTGGTGACTAATATTGTTGAGACCTTTTATTCATGTGCTTATTGGCACTTTATGTGTGCCTATTTAAAATTATTTCCCAATTTTTAATTTGAGCATTGCTTTTTTTGTTATAAATTTGTAGGAGTCCATTGTTCATGGTTTGTTATTATGCTCTTCTCTTCACTACCAATGCATGCTTAAGGTGCTGGCTGTGCAAAAAATATTCTGATCTAGACATTACATGGTGTATATATGGATTCATTTCTTTAAAGGCACACTTTGAAAAGCAAGTTTAAATTTTGTTGTTCTCACCTTATGTATTTTTGCTTTAGATTTGTCTTTTAGGTACATGATCTATCTCAAATAATTTTTGTCTGTATAGAATACAGTAGAAATGAAGGTTTTGTAATTTTTAAAATTACTTCCTTTTTATATTTTGTCATGTCATCTTTGTCAAAATTCAAATACTAGTAGAAGTCTGGACCTATTTTTGGATTTACTACACAGTTCCTTTGGTCTACTGCCAATCTGTAGTCCAGTGCCATGCTTTCTTCGTAACTTTGGGTCAGGAACATACGTTGAAATCATATTGTGCAAATTCTCTAGCTTCATTTGTTTCTCAAAGTTCCTTGGACATTCTAGGTGCCTTACATTTCCATATAAATTTTAGAATCAGCTTGTCAAGTTTTTGAAAATAACCTTCTAGAAATATGGCCAACATTGCTTTGAGTATACAGATCTATATGGGAATTTGTCAACTTAACCTGCTTCTTTTAAATACCTTCAAAATATAGTTTTTAGGCAAGGGTTCTTATATTAATTTTACTAAATTCATTCACATTTTAATGCTACTTTCAAAATATTTAATTTTTTCATGTTCTAGAGTCTTTATGCTTATATAATGATAATTTTTTTATCTATTTGTGTTGCATCTATGACGTAATGCTAGTTATCCAGGAAATAAAGCCATTCTGTCCTTAGTGCTAATGGATGTTTTCTCCTTCCCCACCCATTTTTATTGAAAATAAATTTTTTTCTCAAACAATATACCCTGATGACAGGTTCCCCTCTTTCTACTCTTTGCAATTCCTTCCCAGCTCCCCTCCCATCTGGATCCACCCCCTTTCTGTCTCTCATTAGAAAAGAATAGTTTTCTATGAGAGAACAACAAAACATAACAAAACAAAATATATTAAGATAAAACAAAAACCATCACATCAACACTGGACAAGGCAAATAAACAGAAGGACAAAAAGCCCAAGAGAAGGCAGAAGAATCAGAAACCCACTTGTTTACGCACTAAACAGTCCCAAAAATCAATCAAATGAAACCACTAAACAGATGCAGATCTCTGAAGGCCCTGTGCATGTTGCTCCAGACTCTGTGAGTTCACATGAACTTTACTCGGTTGATTTAGAGGGTCTTGTTCTTCTGGTGTCTTCTATTCCCTCTGTATCTTGTATTCTTTCCACCTCCTCTTCTTCAGGGTACTCTGAGCTCTGCAGGGAGGGGTTTAATAATGAAATCCTATAATGGAGACCTTCCAAGAGCATATTTGGTTTGGGTTGAACATTTACCACAGCAAATCATTGTTTCTCCTTAACTCACAGTTTGTTAAGGTCTTCATTGGCATCTGTTTAATTCTGTATCATTTAGTGGTGAATAAAGGTGCCCTACTTGCCTTTATACATTAAAGTAAAATTGGTTGTTCGACTTCCTAGGAAACAAGAATGAAGTCATAGATACAGCATAAAGTTATAGATCAAAACTTGGTGGTTGAGAGACCATGATCACATAATCTATCACTTACAAGATCATGTGTCATGGTCTCTAAATCACCAAGTATTGAAATATATATAATCTTATAGTGAAAGTAGGGTAGTTTTAACTTTATATCTGGTTTGCTGGCTAGAGTGACAATAATATGTAACAATTAAGTCATAAGTAGGGAGTATAAAGACTTTGTACTTTTGACTAATCACAGAAAGTAGCAGATGATCTATTTTCATAGTTTTAAAACCTCTTTTATTTTTTGTAGCACAACACAGATTTTTCTTACTAGAAATACTGTTCACAGTTCAAATATTTATAGTTAGAAACAGCAGAATTTCTACAGCATAAGAAGTAGAAGTTGCAGATTCCATGGATTCTCATAAAACTCTTGTTAGAGCTCAGAGAACAAGCTGGGAAATCACAAATCAGTTAAAATTATTTGTTCGGATCCTAAGATGATAGAAACAGAGGTTGCCCATGGCACTGTCGCACATCACTGCCACATGTACCAGACAGGACAGAAGATGTCCATCAAGCCCATTGCTTTCATTTTTGCTTGATCCTGAGGGTTAGCCCACAGAGCAAAGCTTGATAATAACACTGAGCTCAGCTTCTTTGCAGAGGCTCTGGAAGAAGTCTTCATTGAGACTACTGAGGCTGACTTTGTGGCTAAGAACATGGTGGCTTGCATTAAAGGCTTACCCAGTGTACAAAGTTCTGACTACTTGAATACATTTGAGTTTATGAACAAACTTGGAGAAAACTTGAAGGCCAAACTATCTCAGGCCAAACATTAAGGTCAAACCTCGGCTTAGGGGGACAAGTGTTTGTGGTGACTAAGTCCACATGTTTACATTTCTTTTTAAATAACACTCAAGGATAAAAACAAAAATCATTGTGTAAATTCTTTAGAAGACAAAGCTGACCTCTTCTCTCCTCTACAGACTTTTTCTTTTTCATACATTTATTGCCACCTTAATGAACATGGTGGGGAGTTTTTAAAAAATTGTATCCTATTGTGTAGTAGTAGTCTAGGAATTATGTTAGTACCTATTCACATTGACTGTCACCTTTTCTCTTGCTCTAATATAAATGACCAAAATCGGAAGTACTCCAAAAGGTGAGCCATAGCTACAATATGGTTCCCTACAAGGTTGGAAGAGAAGGCTACTCACTTCTCTTGTCTGTGAGTGTGAGCACTGGAGGTTATTGTGTGCAAACGTTACACTGTGTGTAGGGGAACTAAACAGTGAGCTCACACAAGATTGGAACAATGAGAATTATGTGTGGAAGCCATGTTTGTAAGGAACGTCTACGTGTCCACTATACTATATATTGTAATTACAACTCTAGAATAGATGTAGACTGAAGGTTTTCAGTCTTCGATATCTCTTCCTCCTATAGCCTAGTCTAAGTATTATCCTACTCCAGATAGAACATTTCATCCACGTGAAATCATGAAAGCTGTACCTGCTATGCTTTTGTGTGCGTTCCCCAGCAGGCAGGGGACAGCAGGTCCCAAAGCTGCCAACGGGTCCCAAAAGAGCCAGTTCCACCCAGTCTGGCAGGTGCCCTAGACCATGCCGGCATGTCTCCATGTGGCTATGGGTCCCAGGCAGCATTCTGGCGGCTAGCAGCCACTAGCCATGTGGCAGCGGCAAGGGTCAGGTGGGAGAGCAGCCAGACCCAGGCAGAGATGGCTGCTGGTCCCTGAGCCCTAGGCAGGAAGACATGCGGCAGGTAGCAGGCCCTGAGAACAGGCAGTCCCAGGCCGAGAAGGCTGCAGATCCCTGAGCCCCAGGCAGAGACAGCTGCAATGTCCCTAAGCCCCAGGCAGGGAGACACATGGCGGGCAGGCAAGAGACAGACAGGTACCCAGGTATAGTAAAGTTGAATATTTATTGGGTGGTTATGGAGGGGGAAGGGAAGAAGGGGTTATAAGGGAGAAGGGGAGAAGATAGAGGAGGGAGAGGGAGAGGGAGAGGGGGAGGGGGAGGGGGAGGGGGAGAGGGAGAGGGAGAGGGGGAGAGAGAGAGAGAGAGAGAGAGAGAGAGAGAGAGAGAGAGGGAGAGGGAGAGGGAGAGGGAGAGGGAGAGGGAGAGGGAGAGGAGAGAAAAAGAGGAGAGAGGGGTAGAGCCAGCAGCTGCCTCTCCAAGAGAGGGGACAGGAAGAGAGAGAGAGAGGGTCTGAGGCTGCAGACAGGAAGGGAGTGGGCATGCCTTTTCTCTTAAAGAGACAGAAATCATTACATTTTTTTTTATTTCTGCTGGGCTCTTTTATTTCTTAAATAAATGTGATTTTTAAGAAGTTGATTCTAAACACTATTCCAGTCCAGTTCTTCTAAACTGTTAATTTTAATTAAAATTAAGTACTAATGACTATTAGAAAACAAAACAAAAAACCAAATCATTCTATTTATTTTCATTTTATTTTATTTTAAAATTTGGTATGTATGGTGGTTTTTTTTGAGAATATGTGTGGATACTACATGAGTTGCTAGTGGTCATGGAACCCACAAGAGTGTATTAGATCCTCTGACACTGCAGTTACAGACAGCTTGGAGCTACCATGAGGCTCTTGAAAACCCAAAAGCAGATCCTCTGCAAAAGCAGCTGGTGCTCTTAATAGCCAAACCATCTCTCCAACCTCAAATCACACTGTTTTAAAGACAAAAGGACAATAACCTGGATCCTTAGGCCTGTCCCAGCAACATACAAGTTTTCTTGTTGGAGTAAGTCATTTAACTTTCTCCGTTTTCTCATATCTTTTTTGTTAATTGAGTGATATGAAACCTGTTATACATAGTGCTAATGTATAAAATACAACTAAGTGTAGGGATAAGGTGAGATGATATTCACTATAAGGACTTTAGAAGCAATAAAAAGTTCTATGAATGTAAATTTACAAAATTATTATACAAGCTTCTTCTACAGTGGGGGAACATTTAGTACAAAAAAAGGATTTTTTTCAAATAACCTAAATTAGGCTTTTCTTGCAGGAGAAACACTGTTATCAGCAGTTGTTTCAGGGAGGGCCTGCTTGTTCGTCCCAGCTGCCCAGAACCAAAATAATCACACAGAAACCATATTATTTAAAACACTGATTGGCCCATTAGCTCTAGCTTCTTATGGATAACTCCTACATTTTAATTTATCCCATTTCTATTAATCTGTATATCGTCATGTGGCAGTGGCTTACCAGGTAAAATTCAGCATGTCTGCATCTGGCCGCAGATCCATGGCATCTCCCTGACTCAGCCTTCTTCCTCAGAGCATTCAGTTCCATCTTCCCTGTCTACCTAAGTTCTGCCCTATCAACAAGCCAAGGCAGTTTCTTTATTCATTAATGATAATCACAGGACACAGTGGGGACTCCCACATTAAGCAGTGCTTTGTTTTGTGGAAATTTTTTCATGTGCATTGTAGCCTGTGGAAGATAAGTAGTATCTCTGTGGTAAGCTGAAGATGAAGAGTCAAGCATATGAATATGAGATGATGTGTTATAAGTAAACAGTTTGGGGGAGTCCAATGATAGTGAAAAGCAAGAAATAATGTAATCCTTCAAATTAATTTAGATCATGATCAATGAATCACAACTGAGTTCTAGACATTCTCAAATTCTAAAATGTCATGAACAAGAGTCTCATAGAGTCACTGGAAAGAAGCTACTGCCTGTATTTCTATTTTACAGATGTGAGGTATGAGTATTGTATTTCTTAGTGTGGGTGATGAAGATGCCAATGTCACAGGCATTCGCATGGAGAGCTACAAAGCAAAGGCTTCAACAGTCTATCAACTAGTCTTTCAGGAAGGAAAGAGAAAGGGCATACTAATATGACCAATAGCTGATTTTTGAATTTTTGAATTTTTGAATTTTGAATTCATTTGTCTAAAATTTTAGATTATTTTAGAATCAATAGATGTAGGTTTAGGTTCTTAAGCAAATTTTATTGATATTAATCAGCAAGTCCTAAGTCACATACTTAGCTCTCAAAGTGTTCTCTTGCTCCTAGGCCAAATAGGCACTTGAAAAGAAATGGGAAAGAAACATGCTAGCAATTATTTCATTTAAGTTTATATTCAGAACACATCCATAGCAAATATAATTTAAGTTATTAACATTCCACAAGAAATGTGCATCAGTTCCCAGAACTTGAAGTCACCCTGCGGGCATAAGACCACTCTGAGATTCACCATCACCTTCACCCAGGCATATTTAGCATAGTGTTCCGTATTTTGGGACAGAACTGCAATAGTTTCTAAATCACATAGGAGAAAAACCCAAATGTCTCCATATTTCTAACATCTAGAAATTAACTTTCTAACAAATCATGTAGATCTGGATGGGGCACATAAGGGTTGTGTTTATTCCACTCTGTACTTCTGTTTGAATTTCGTGTAGTAAAGAGACCAAATTCAATGTCTTCATGAAAAATATGAAATGCTTTCTTGTTCTGATTGCTGTTGTTATTCTAGATTGCCATGTAGTCTACTGTTTCTTCTTATTCACCTATATCAATGAAGGATATTTTACATGTCATGGAAGGATCTTGGTATTTTGGTGTTATGGGTGTTTTGTTTCTTTATAAATATAGCTCTTATTCTGTATAGGGTGTCTGTGGGATCTATGTTTTGAAAACAATCAGAGCCAAGTAATTTGTATATCAATAGCTAAGGAAAACAAGAAGACTCAATTACTACTGGTCTGTGGGAGCCAAGAGTTTTGTTCCAATACTTTCAAGGTCAAGATCATCTGTACAACCTTGACAGCAGAGGGTTAAGCAGAAGTATTGTATGTGAAGAGGTAACCACAGATAGGGCAAAGAGAGACTCTCACCCTGCTCAGTATTCAACTAGTGGGTTCACTGAAGAGCTTGTTTAATCTTTGAAGTCTCACTATTTCTATCTCAGCTCCCTTTTCATGACTCACTCATGAGATAAAGTAAACAAAATCATAGGAAAAAGTATTGAAGGATATTATTTTTATGAGCTTAGTGAGAATTTTTCCTTTAAAAAGACAAAAATTTTAACCATAAAAGCTTAATATCTCAGATTACATTAAAAATGACAACTTCTGCTTTTTGCTAGTAGTGATATGGCAAGTCTAGAATTAGAAATGCATATTTGCAACTTGTTTAACGGCCAAATGCTTGGTATCCAGATTCCAAATATTTTTTAAAGATTTCTTTATTTTTATTTTATATGTATGGACATTTTGCCTGTATTTGTACTGGGCAACAGGCCAGGAGAGAGCATCAGATCCCCTGGAACCTCAATTACAGAAGGTAGTGAGCTGCCATGTGGGTGCTGGCAACCTCTGCAAGGGCAGCAAATGCTTTTAATCACTGAGCTGTCTCTATAGCTAGCACCTAACTTTTAAACACAATACAAATCCATACAACAGAGCTATAAGCTCAATAGCTAAAATAAGTGAGAGTTCCTATAGAAATATTAGACATAGAATACACAGTATTAGTACATAAATTTTTTTATCTAACTGACAATCAAAGAATGTCATTGCTTCTTACACAATTCAAAAATTAGGATTCCTGAAGGTAATGGTATATATTTGTAACCACAGCATTAAGGGAGCAGAGGCAGGAGGACTTGAGTTTGAGGTGAGTGAGGGATACATAAAAACACCCTGTCTAAGAAAGACAGAGAATGATGTATACAGAGATAAGAAAGAGAGAAAAAGAAAATGAGGAAGGGAAGGAATAAAACTTAAGATTATCAATTTGAAATGTTATATGATCATTTCTTAGAATATGCGGAATGAAAGCAAAATTGGCATATGCCTTGAAAAGCACCTTGGTTTTGCTCTAATAAAGATAAATATTTATAGATTTTAAGGTACAACAGTTCTAATTTAGGATTAAGTTTTAAAGAACTACTTCTGCTCATTGGGAGATTTATATAGACATATTGACAGGAGGATGGACAAACAAATGGAAGAATATACTTTGGTGTATTGAAAAAAATTGAATAGTGTATTACAGAAAAAATGCAAAAAATGTAATGTAAAAAGACAAACCTTAGAAAAATAATAGAAATATAAGTCATAAGAGACTATTTGTTGCTTAGTTTTGTGAACTCAACACAAAGTAGGGTCATTTGGGAGATGGGAACCTCCTTTGACAATATAGTTCCATTATTGTGGCCTTTAGGCAAGCCTATGGCACACTTTCTTGAATAATGATTGATGTGGGAGGGCCCAACCCACTTGGGCAATGCTACTCCTTGGCAGGTGGTCCTGGATTCAATAAAGCTGGCTGAGCATGACACAGGAGCAAGCCAGTAAGTGCATTCCTCTGTGTTCTCTGCTTCAGTTCCTTTTTGAGCCTGCTCTGACTTCCCTAAGTGGTAGACTATGATTGAGATATGTAAGCTAGATAAACCCTTTCTTTACCAAATTGCTTTTAGTCAGTATTTTAGCAAAGCACCAGAGTCTTAACAATGACAGATGACACATACAATTTTTAATTTTTATTTTAAAGCAAACTAAGTAATGGATTATCTGTGCATATATAAAAATGTGATAAAAGTATTTTTATAAGTAGTTGAATAGTAATTACCATGAAATTTCAGAGAGTAATTACCTCTGGAGAAGGTCAGGAGGAGGAAATAAAGAAGTACAAGGTAAAGCCAATGGTTTTGCAACAATTAGCCTGGAAACTAAGCTCTCAGGGGTTTATATTTCATTAATATATGCTACAATTAGCAAAATCCATTAAATACAGTATTTTCTTTTTTATTAGTTAAATTTGTTTTTTGATACTCTCATACATGTACATAGCGAATTGTAATAACTTCAAACTCTACTCCTTCTTCTCTCCCTCCCATCCCTGTTGCCTCTCCCTATTCTCTACAAGTCTCTTTTGCATATTACTTGTCTTTTTGTTTTATTATTCACTGAGTTTAACCAGAGCCTTTTGTGTGATCATCAGTTTGGAACTCTCTATAGGAGTCTGATGGACTCAATGACTCTCCATCCCCCAGAGTCCATCAGTAGTCAATACAATAGCCCATCAGGGTGTAGTACAGCCCCATGAGCTCCTTGTCCATTCATGGCTGACTATTGACAGTTGTGGTATTTGACAGGCTCATTGCACAAAACCTCAGCTACTGTGAATTCTTTTATTGTTTTGGTTATGCCATGCTGCTTTTCTCCCTATCTTCTTGCTCATACATTCCTTCCACCATTTCTTTTTGATGTTCCTGAGCCTTAGAGGTAGTGGTATAATGTCTTATCTAGGGCTGTAAATATTATATAGTTTTAGTTAAAAACTAGAACCACATCAGCTTTTGCTATCAAGTACCTCCTCAATACTGTACTGTGTCTTTTATTTCTCTCCTCTCATTTGACACCAATCAGAACCAGAAAATGAGATTCCTGGAGAATCACTCTCCATTGATTCTGAGTTTCAATGTTCTTTATATCTAATCCTTAGGCTAGTCCCAGGCATCTTTCTTTCCTGTCCCTTGATTTAACCAGTTGTCCTGTCTAGTATTGCAACTGCATGAAGAGATTTTTTAGCTATCTCCCTTCATATCCAGAAATATTTAAGGACGGTCGTCCACTATAACAGAATGTCACAGACTGGAGAATGTATAAAGAAAAGGGACCCTTTTTTCACAATTATAGAGGCTGGGAAGTCCAAGAGCTTGATTCTAGAAACTGGCAAGATCCTTGGCATCAGATCATCATGAAAATATTTGACATGTTACAATTATATGTGGCAGAGCAATAGGAAAGTGTAGTGGTTTGAATAACTGTGTCCCCCATAGTCTTAGGCATTTACACACTTGTTCCTCAGTTGGTGGCACTGTTGGTGGGAGGTTTCAGAGGTGTGTCTTGCCAAAGGAATTCCACCACTGGAGGTAGGCCTTCAGAGTTTATAACCCTGTCCTACTTCCAGTTCACTTTTTCTTCTTCCTGTTTGTGGTTGAAGATATATGTAAGCTCTCAGCCTTCTGCTCCAGCCAACATGCTGCCACATCTTCCTTCTATGATCAACCCTATCCCTCTAGAAACACAAACCTAGATAAACTCTTCTATTTAAGTTTCCTTGGCCCTGGCATTTTCTCATACCAAAAGAAAATTAATACAGATAGAATAAGAGATACCATGACTTGGCTTTTATAATATGTAACCAGAGACTGTTCTTAAGTTTTCTGGCTGCCCAGACCTCAATAATCACACAAACTATATTTATTACAACACTGTTTGTCCTAAAGCTTGAATTTCTCATTAACTAACTCTTACATCTTAAAGTAACCCTTTTATATTTTATTTTTATTTTATCACAAGGCTCGTGGGTGGTTATCTCTTGCTTCTTGGGCAGCTACATAGCATCTGCCTGGCTCTGCCTTCTTTCTTCCTGAATTCAGTTTAGTTTTCCAGCCTACCTCTATTCTGCCCTGCCATAAGTCAAAGCAGCTTCTTTATTAACCAATTGTAATAAAACCTATTAAAAGCACACAGAGGAAATCCCACATCAATAATAACCCACTCTCAAGGTAACTAGACTATTCATGCAATAATGGTAAAAATCCATTAACAAAGGCATGGCTCCTATGACCTACTCACCTTTTAAAGAGCTCACATATTAAGAGTGGGTAGATAACTTAGTCAGTACCACTGTGCTTTGATCCCAAGAAACCACATTAAAACAATCCAGGTGTTGTCATATGCCCTTGTCCCAGCCCTGGGAAACGAAGTCAGATGGACCACTAGTGCTTACTGGCCAGTCAGTCTTAGCCTACTCCATGAACCCTGTCTCAAACAACAAGATAGATGGTGCCCTGCATTATAATACTCAGTGTTGTTCTCTAGCTTCCACACATATCCATTCAGAGGTGCATCTGCATACATGTGCAAACACATACATATCTATCTGCACCTACATGTAGGTGTGCATGCGCACACACACTCCACCTCCTAATAACATCATCAAGAACAACTGAATGTCAACATGAGGTTTGAAAGAAATATCCAAAACTCCCTCACTATTTAGCTATTGAGTAACTGCCTTTTCATTTTGATTCTCAATATTTCCTAATGAGGGATAAGATCTCTGTGCTTTTTGGTTGTACGTCCTTTCAACCGGCTATACTTCCTAACTATCTTCTTTTGCTGAGAGACTTCTGAAACTGTTTACTGTTTACACATATTGTTGGTTTTGTCTACCTGCTCTATTAAGTGAAATCAGGAAGTGTTTTACTAAACCCAGAACAAATACAAAGATCATGAAGAAAAATCAAGGAAGTTGTTGAAATATTTCAGTATAGTGAAAACTCTTTCGCTTTCTTTTATTAAATTCTAGGATACGTTCAGAGAACTGGAACACAATCACTGATCACACTAAATGAGATTCTTAGGAATATACTGCATAGTTATCACCATGTGGTAGGTCTCCCTTTGAGAATAGTGCCTACTTATCTCTGGACAGGCTTTGGCAAAATATTTGCATATGCATTGTAATGTGCTAAAATATAAACACAGTGACCCTTGAAATTTTGATCAGGTCACAGCAAAAATTAATTCTTCTTTCATAATTTATCTTTCTCCTTTTTAAACAGAATATTAAAATGCCAATTTCTTGCCTTTTCAACTACTTTTAGCCAAAATTCTTGAAAGTGTTGTGTGGGTTCAAAGTCTTTCCCATTAAGAAGCATTGTTGTCACTTCCAATGATTTTTCTTCCTTATTAAGTATTTACTTCCATCAGTCCTCAAAAAGCATTTTAAGCACTTGAGTATTTACTAAGATCTGCCAAGGTCCCATCTTTTTCCTCTGGTTACATCTTTTATTCAGTGCTCTGATTTTCACCTTTAAAAACATCCTAATGGCAATGAACTTTGCACTTCTTAGAAGTCATATACCCTTAAACTTCTAAGCAACATTTTCTCCCTGGACAAGCTGCATTAAACCAAAGTGAGGCTTTCAAAGATGCTTGTCATTTAGTCTCCTAAAGCTGGTCCTTTGAGGTAGGATTTCTTTTCAATCTCTAAGGCCCAACTTGTGTTCAAGGAAGGCAGGAAAGACTCATCTCTCTGCTTTACTTTTCTTCATCCCTTTCAAGGAAAACCCAGGTGCTATGTGAATGAAGGATTTGTGTAGTCCTGGGATGGAATGGAATTGAAAGGTCATCTATTTTATCTATATATAATATATCTAATTTTTCAGACAATTAAGAATTTAGTAACAGGGACATTGGAAAGAAGCATAAATCTATCCTTCTTTATGAGTAAGGAACACAGAAGATACATCCCTGCCTCCCTGAAAATCATGTCTATAGCAACCAAAAGAATAAGAATATAATTAACCTTGAAAGTTACTGGGAAAATTTGATATGCTTGTTCACAATTGAAAAATCCTCTAATTTTCTTTTCACATGGAATAATAACCATAGTGTGCAGCGATTTGAGAGAGTACAAAAACCAGTAACTATGCCTAAATTTTCATTCATGGTTTGGCATTTTATAAACCAGCAATAAAATATCTGCTGTAATCTCCTCTTTCTGTACCTCACTGTATTTTCACCATCTTCAAATTTTATGTCATCATCATCATGTTTTGTTAAAACAAATCTTTGAAAGAAGTAAATTATTCTGGGACTGCTTAATTTGAGGCTTTTTACCCCTGCCATCAAGTTACCAGAATATGGCAAATGTAATTAATCTGTCAAAACACTGAAGTTGTAAATTTATTGTGGATAATTATTCATTTGAAAAAGGAGAGAAAAGAATTAGCATTTAATATATGCCTTAAACCAGATTAATGACATTTTCCAAAGTCTAATAAAGAAAAGACAGCTACATGTTACCCATGTGTAAACAAAGCTGGGTTTGAACAGGGAAATGTGAACAAAGACAAGACTTTGGTCTGTCTTTTTTCTTCAATGTGTGTGACTTCATACCGAGCTGTGGCCCCACAGGAAAGCACATGCCCAGTCAGCCTTGCCAGTCTTCCCAGGTCACTTCCGTCCATGGCTGTGTCTCTAGTATGTCAGATAATGAGTCAGAAGCACTGAGCAAATGCCAAATTGTTAAGTCATTGGGTAGGTGGAAGGGAAAGAAGAGACATCTTAATTAGTTAAATTCTTTGATTTTAGCCTCTGAACAATCTGGTACAAGATTACTTCATCCAGTACATTACATTATCATCTGATTCTGCTTTACCAAGGAAAAATAAGCATTGATTTAGCTTTAAAAGACTGTTACTCTTCTATTCATTTTAGAGTTTTGTGTGCACACACATGTGTGTGTGTGTCCCCCGTGCACACGCATGTTTGCATGCAGGTACCCCCAGAGGCCAGAAAAGGCCTTTGGATCCCCTGGAGTTGGATTTATGGGTGGTTGTGAGCCACTTGACACTTTAACTATGTAAATGTGTTTTGCATTTGTTTCTGCTGCATTCAACCATGTAAGAATGCGTGTTTAATTATGTAAAGATGTGTTTCATTTGTTCACCTTGCTTGGTTAAGACACCTGATTGGTCTAATGAAGAGATGAACTGGCAATAGCTAGGCAGAGAAGGGATAGGTGGGGCTGGCAGGCAGAGAGAATAAATAGGAGGAGAAATCTAGGCTCAGAAAGAAGAGAAAAGAAGAAGAGATTGAGGGAGAAAGAGAAGGATATATATGGGGCAAGAAGCCAGGCAACTGCCTACTAGTCAGACCCAAGAGCACAAAATTAAGATATATAGAAGGAAAGAAAAGTTAAAAAAAAAAGCCCAGAGGCTAAAGTTAGTTTAAAGAGAAACAGGTTAATTTTAACTAAAGGAGCTAGCCAGAAATGAGCCTAAGGTAGGCTAGGAAATCATAACCAATGTAAAGTCACAGTGTCATGATTTGAGAGTTGGTTGGTGGTCAAAAAATAAAATGCCTGATACACTATAATTTGTTAGTTTTATTGTGTCCATGATGTATGACAAGTGGCTGTGTAGAACAACACCAGAGCCGAATTGTTCGTTACTTGTGTGGACTATGTTTGGTGAGCACTGCAATAAACCTTGGTTTCTAGTTTCTAGTCTTTAGTATTCAGATATACTTATGTCCTCTGAAAGCCTAGAAGAAGCCAGAGTGTCACATTCAGAGAGAAATCTGATCTGCTAACACTCTGACCTTCCCTTCCTCTGTCTGCTTTCTCATAGAATGCTTAAAAGCAAAAACAAACAAGCAACAGCAAAAAAAAAAAAAAAAAAAAAAGGCAGAGATATAGGAACTGATATGGTTAGTACACAAAGTTTTAGAGATCTGATATAAAAACAGACCCCAAGGGCTAATGAAATTNAAAAAAAAAAAAAAAAAAAAAAACAAATCAGAAAACAAACCCCTAAGAATCCAGTACTTATTCCACCAGATAGAATCCTCTGGATTGCTGACAAATTCATGACTTGTTTGTCCATCCTTTAATTCATTTATCCATCACGTATTCAGAATTTTATATATCCTTTTATCCATTTATCAATCATGTATTCAATGTTCTTTATGTAGCTCATATCATAATAGGCATGCAAGGATACAATGATCAGTAACAGTCATATCTCTTCTTCAGGGGTTCTTTTCAATAAATATTCAAAATGACTAATGCAGAGTTTGAAATACGAGACCCTTCGGTCAATATACTGAGGTTCTCCCTGACTAGTCATGGTGAATTTTCTGGCTATTTTATGGCTCTAACATAGTAGTGTTAAGTTGAAAGATGATATCTAAAGATGGCTATGCTTCTGATTAACACACAATTGTGATTTTAAAACAAAGGACGTGCTTCAGACAAAATGTTTAAATAGAACACATGTCAAAGGTTTAAAAGATGACTTTTGTTTAAATTGCACCACTATCTTAACATATATTACAGAACACATATTACATAGATATTGGTCTAGGGATACTGTCTCTGAAACTACAGTCAACAAAGGCCATGTAGAATTTTATGAAATATAACCTACACATTTTCTGGAATTTGAAACTATAAATATTATTTTATTTATTTTTAAGGATTTTATTTTATCCTTGTCTGCTGTGTGTGTGTGTGTGTGTGTGTGTGTGTGTGTGTGTATGCAGATGTTCAAGGAGGCAGAAGAGGGTTTCAGGTCCTCTGGAGCTTCAGTTACAGGCACTTTTGAGCTCCCTGACATGGGGGCTTGGAACTAAACTCAGGTCCTCTGCAAGAGAAGCAAGCACTCTTAAGCATCAAACCGTCTATCTGGCCTTAAAGACGGTCTGGGATTGGTTTTAAACTAGCTGGCACATTTTCTGTAATTTGAATCTATGAGCATTATTTTAAAACATGTTTCAGATTCTCTGCAGGTAGAAATTGCTCCTGGATAGGCAGGGGGATGAGAAACACTCTGATATTGTATTCCAGTTCTGAAGAAAACAATTGGGGAAAGGGCAAATGATGGGGGGCAGGCTGCAAAGTGGGAAAGAATTGAAAGGACAAATGCAAATTCCTTTTGAAATCTGACAAGAATGCGAGGAAAGGGGTAATTTAGTAGCAGGTAAATTGCTGAGTCAAAAGTGCAAAACCTTTTATGGACAGAAATCATGTAGACTAATCTATTTTATCAGCAGGGAGGGGAAAATTGTAACTCAAATACGTGTTAGAAGAAGAAATGTTTATTCTTGTCCATAAGGAAAGCATCACAAGTTCATTAAACTTCAGTTATGTATTTTTTTCTTGTTTGCTGTGACATTTGTCTTCTGGTTTAGTGCCTAAACATTTAAGATTTTCTTTAATTATTCACCACAGGCAACATGTTGCTATTGAGTTGAATAACATAGGCAAGGAATATTCTGGGAAAAATGGTGAAGAAACCTTGACTGCATGTGTTTGTCTTATAGTAGTTACTTTTCTATCACTGTGATGAAATGCCATGACTAGAGGCAGCCTAAAGAAAAGAGAGTTTACGTGGCCTTACAGTTTTAGAGAAAGAGCCATGGTCAGGGCATTGTGGCAGCAATGTGACAGCAGGTGACTGGAGGAGGAAGCTGAGAGATCATATCTTGAACTGCAAACTTGAAGCAGAGAGAAAGAACTGGTAGTGGGGCAAGGCTTTGAACTCTCAAAGGCCATGTCCAGCGACCATTTCTTTCAGCAAGACTGCCTCACCTCCCCAAGGAATGCTATCAACTTGTTGGAAGGCCCTGCTGGTTAGTCCAGTTTGCAGTCTATCATGGCCTGGCAGCATTGTACAAAATTTCAGCAACCTGGAGACTACCTCCTCCCCAGCAGAACTTCCTGTCTCTACCTGCCCTTATCTGGAGAATGTCCCTGGGCCTGGAAGGTTGATCTTATCTGAAAGCTGTCTGTG
The DNA here is from genome assembly GCA_028555095.1 of Dicrostonyx torquatus. Lineage (NCBI taxonomy): Eukaryota > Metazoa > Chordata > Mammalia > Rodentia > Cricetidae > Dicrostonyx > Dicrostonyx torquatus. Next base: position 2,403,757 of record JAQHUG010000100.1, read on the forward strand.
AGTCAGCTGCCCGATTTATCTTTAGCTTGAACTTTGGCACAGATTTCTGTTAAGACTTGTGCTGGGAAGTCTGCTTTAGGAACTTACTGTCATATACAAAGCCTTGTCATAGGAGCATCGTGCAATTTAATGCAAATTGGGGTTTTCCCTAGGCTCCCCAATCTTATATATTTCTTATACTCTGGAATAAACTTGTTCTGATTCATTGAAGTCTGTCTCCTGGAGGGCTGTCTCGATTTGTACTCACAGCCATCTTGAACCCTGTTCCTTGCTTCTGTTCCCTCCACCCTCATGAACTAACGCAGCCAAGGGTCTAGAGGAAGAAGCAGAACCACACCAAATGACCAAGTATTTGAGTGACTGAGCCAATGGGTGACATTTTTCATTTAAACCACCACAAATACGTATTAAAATATAGCTTCTTCAAGTACATCTAAAAATATAATATGTATCTATTGGCATGCCTTAATAAGAATATATTGTTCCACTTGGAAACATAATTTTATTTTATGTGTATAGATATGTTCAATGCAGGTGTCGACTTCCCTGTTCTGCAAATACCGTTACTTGCAGCTTAAGGAGAACTCAAAATTGATATGCATTTGATGATTACAGCATACACAAAAGAAGTGCAATGCATCACAAAGAAAACACGTACACTGCAGCTTAGTAATTTATACATCATGCTCAGTGACTTGTCAGTTGAAATGTGAGCATTTAAAATTTGTTCATGGTAATTAGGGGCAGGTTTTGGACACTGACATAGGATATTCAAGTACTTCTTAATAATTTAGAGTTATTTTTATATCAGACCATGTCTTGCCCTGCAAAATGGTAATGTTCTTGTTTATCATTCTGCCCAAGTAACACTCCAGTATAAGGAATCATTTTCATTTCAAATGCTGCAGCTCAGTAAAGGCTGTTTTTCTCTGCATTTAAAGAAACAGTCTGTAGACAAGGTAGACAAGGATTAGGTGGTTCTCCTAATTTCAAGTGTTGCATTTATATAGTCGGGATTCTCCATTCATTGTTTATCCACACAGCAAACACTAGAAGAAGCTCAAGGTAGAATTTGCCATGCACTTTTCATGCTTGCAGTCAAAAGCATGCTAACACTCAGAGCTAGTCTGGCAAAAATTTAATTATATTGTCAAGAAAATATTATTTTTAGTGCTAGCATTACAGATACAATCATTATATTAGGCTTTGGTACTGAGGCTATGTCTAACTAAAGACAAAATACCAAAACGAATAAATGAATAAACAAATGAATTCAAACGATTGATATTTGTTATCATTACATAAAACAGAAATAATCTTACCTGCTTTGTCATATCTTATTTCATTTAAACCATACAAAAAAAATTCTAGTTGTGATAACTTTCTTTTTCCTATATTGCATGTGGGGAACGAAAACTCAACTGGGAGATTTGAGTCCTTTAATATTCGAGACTAGCCTGGTGCTATGCCAGTCTGTTCATGCATAAGCTAGCCATTTGTAGCTACATGGATCAAAACTATCCATGTGAGTTTCTTTTCTGTGCATGTTACAAATGTTGTTGGCATTTACAAGATTACAAATCTTAGATACTTAAAGGCACTATTGAGATAACAAATGAGATGAGGAATCTTGAAAAACAGCCATTTTATAACTAGGAAGGATTGCTATTATTATTTCCCAATGTTTCTAGCATTATAGTGATACTACAACTCACAATAGATTAGAGTGTTTGCAAAAATGATTATCTTACATTATTATTACAAATAAATATTCCTAATTCTATTTCTCCAGTTATAACCTGCAGAATGTTTTGCCCTTACTTATTTAAAAATATTATCTGGCCATTGTTTGAGGTCAAAGAAACATGTACTCATTGCAATTGAAATTTCCTAGCAAAAATAATTTTTAAAATATAAAACTTTCCAGTTATTATCAATAATCTGAAGCAGTTATGTAGCATAAGTGGCAGATCTAGAGCCAGCAGGATAGCTTAGTTGGTAAAGCACTTGTCCTAAAGGCCTGACAGCAGTAGTTCAATCCCTGGTATCCATGTAAAGATAAGGGAGAATCGACTCCAAACAGCTGTCTTCTCACATCCTCAAGTGCACCACAGCCTGTGTGTGCACACACATGTGAGGAAAAACTTTAAAATAAAAGAAAAAAATAAACACCAGGTCCAAATAATGGATTATTCATGTATGTTGGCTATTATGACTTCAAGGAATGTGGGACCTAAAACGTATTTTACCTAACATTGTTTTGTGTATTATGTGAGGTAAGTTAAATTGAATTAAAACTCTTGGTTCTGTCTTTAGATTTTATATATATATATATATATATATATAATTCTTCATTATATGAACATGAGACAAAATATTTTTAAAAGAATAGTTTTTTTGTTATTCTAGTAACTCTTACTGTGATTGTTTTTCATATGCCATTGTAGTTTCATACCTGTCAACCCATTATTTGAACCCTTATCTCTGAGATCCAATGTGTTCTCTTGACTCAATTTCCACAATATCTACAAATTGCTCCATTTGTTTCCTTCTTTATCTTTATGGCAATAGTTCAAAACATCGTGCATCAGATAACATCTTCAATAATATTTGGAAGCAAGCCTTAAGCCTTTTGATGCTATTTCTTAGACTGAATTGAAAGTTATGAGGCTAAGAAAACATATTTATGGATGTGACAGAAACTGATGGGAATCATGAGCAGCAAAATAAGTCTCTGATTTGTTCCTAATTTTTTCTTAAGTACCACCTAATACTTTGCTTTCTTTTCTTTTACTCTATTTATCAATTTGTGAACACTTATGTCAGTACTTTTGAATATTGTTTTCATAATATATATGATTATTTCATCAATGGCAAAATCAAGCCAAAATGATGTTGATTAATATATGGCATACCTTTAACTATAAGATGCATCTGATTTTATAAATTGTTAAATAGAACAAAACAACAAAGCTCTACAGGATTTACTCACATGTGATTTTATATATATACAGAAATATATAGTCAATTTTCTTCAATAAAATCTAGGATTTGGAGGGCAGAACGCATGTAATCTAGTTTCATTGTTGTGTACCAAGAAAAAAATGAGTATGATTCCTGCTTTAAATCCAGGGCTATGCATGTTTTCTTTTTACACCAAGAAATGATGCAGTTAGCCTTTAAAAATGTTTCTTATGCATTAATTCCACTGAATAATTTGGGAATTATTTGGTGTATGACATAATAAGAAAAGTAGAAGTTTGCTTATAATACAGTTATAATCCAGAAGAGATCTCAGAATCCTCAATAATTATAGCCTAACAGGTTAGTTTTGTTACATTGCAATTTTTGATATTTAAGAAGGATGTGAATGGAGCTTTAACAAAATATTCTACTTGTCAATATGTCTGAGCATACGTCACTGGAAAACTGTTGCTTAACCTTAATCATGTGTCCATTTCAGAGTGCATTATAATATTAAAATATATTATTGAAACATAGATAAGGCACTCACCATATCGACTTCAAAGAGATGTATTACTTTCTCTTACTATAATCAAACTTTTGTAATTTTTTCCACCTTCTATTAAAAATTTGATCAATAAACTTACCTTACGTTTCTGTTGCAAAGAACTATATGACATATTTATAAATTCTTCTTTCTATATTAATTATCCTTACTCTGATTGGTGCACTTAAAAGTTAAACTCTGCTTTCTTTTGTTTTAATACTCTTATTTTGGCAGTTGTATACTGTCATCTTGCCCATTCTTTGATTTTCATCTTTCTACTACTACTTTAATTAACAAATGTTTCCTGCAAAAGACACATTAGTCTGTTAACACACACACACACACACACACACACACACACACACACACCTAGTGCAATCCACAAACCTCAGTCTTTAAATGGCAGAAGTCCTTTCCCTATATGGTGACTGACATACTTGATTTATTTGAAATCATCTTTATTTTAAAATTTCTTTTTTTATTTTTGTTAAAAGAAAAATTTACACTTCCTCTCCTTGTCCCAGGCCCTCCCACTCCCCCACTCCCCCTCCTCCCTCCTCCCACTTCCTTAACAGGA
>JAQHUG010000100.1:2408454-2427377 GCA_028555095.1 Dicrostonyx torquatus
CCCCACCCCTACCTCCACCCCCATCCCCACTCTAGTGCTTCCAACTTTTGCCCAGTGATCTTGTTTGCTTCCGATTTCCAAGAGGATCTATATATGTTTTTCTTTGGGTTCACCTTGCTATTTGGCTTCTTTTTTATGCTTCACTGTTTACACTCTATATTTTCCTCTTTGAGAAAAATATATATTTGAGGATATTCAATAAAATGCTCTATTTAAAAACTTCACACAGTTGCAAAACAGTGAGGATAGATTCTGAAGTTACAAGATCTGAGGAGCTGACCTTTAACTTTTCAGTATTTAGATGTCATAAAGATTACAGGGAACAAGGCAAGAGCCCCAGATGATCAAGTAAACTATAAAGAAGAAAGTGATTAATTTTGACAAACACTTTTAATAGACCCAATGAGATTAATGCCAAGAATTTGATTTAATACTATGGCAACAATGAGTGACTTTGCCAGATTTTGATAGCATTGTGTGTCAAAATCCAAATTAAAATCATTCAATTGGATGTGAATCTTCTCGAGTTTTCTGCCTAGAAATGACATACTAGTTGTGTTAGTTACATGTCTTGTTACTTTAAATAGATGAGGAGGAGCAGCTGAAAGAAGACTAGTTTACTGTGACTCAGTTCCAGAATTCAGCCCATCATGACAGGGAACTCACGACAACAGTGGCTGGTGGTAGCTGATCACATTATATCTTTTGTCAGAAGCAGAGAGTAGTAATTATTGTTATGCAGCTTTCTTTCCCTTTTATGCAGCCAGGAAGCCAGCCCACCAAATAGCATCACCACGTGTCTTGCCGCTTTAGTCTAATCTAGAACACCTTACACAGGTGAACCCAGAGGCTACCCTAATCTAGAAAATTCCTTACTTCACAGGCATGCCTGGAGAATTTTCTCCTAGGTCAGTGGTTCTCAACCTTCCTACTGCTGTGACCCCTTAATATAGTTCCTCATGTTTTTGTTATTCCCAACCATAAAATTATTTCATTTCTATTTCATAACTGCAATTTTGCTACTGCTTTGCACCATAATATAAATATATGTGTTTTCTTATTGTCTTAGGGGGCCCCTGGGAAAAGGTCATTTGACCCACCAAAGGGGTGGTGACCCACAGGTTGAGAACCACTGTCTTGGTGAGTCTAGATCCTGTCAAATCGGCAATCAATATCATCACACTTAGTTTAAACAAGTGAAAGTAATTCATATTGTTTTCTTTACTTGCTATTCCAGTTGCTGTGAGCAACAAGCTACCAAGGAAACAAATGGGAAGATTCCAGAAAAAATACAGTGATTAAAAAGAAAGGTATGAGCTGTCTACATACTTCTGGTTTAAAAAAAAATTACAGGTCTGTGAAAGTTTTAAGAAATCCCAGCAACAAATGAAATCCAAAGGAGACTTGTAATTGAATAAAGAATGCAAAACAGTGGTGGTGGAAGGGCGCTGGACATCTGGAGAGTTTTATTGTGGTCCAGTTCCTTGTGCCAGATCTTAGGGTTGGAGACAGTGCTGCTCAGTGGGATGAATTAAATGCAATGGATTTAATTGGACTCCAAAATAGGAGGGGCCAGGTGGCAGCACTGAATCGCCAATGGCAAGACGATTATAGTAATGAACAGCATAGACAAAGTAATTATCATATTGCCTAACCCATAATAGTTAGCTCAGGCAAAGTGAACATTATGGTGGCATGAGTCATATGGACCTTTGGTACTGGATAATCAATCATGGTGTTCCAGACATGAAATAGATAAGAAGCCTACTTCATTCATATGTATAAGCGGAAAAATTCTCAAACAAATGAAAGGTTACATTGGATTGTGGCAAAAGGCACTCTTAACCATGAACCAGTTTCCAGACATGGGTCAGTTTGGAGACCTAGGACCTTTTATATGAATGGGTGACCACATTCCCCTGAGGAAAGATCTTGTTAAAATACTAAGAATTTTACTCTCAGTCCTTCTCCAGTCCTTCCTCAGAGCAACCTACAGCCCTTTACAAAGGTAACTGTATGCTTTGGGAAAGGAAACAGACTTTCCAGGGTCTATTGGATACTGGTTCTGAATTGATGCTGGTTCCAGGAGACCACAAGAAGCCTCGTGGCCCTCCAGTTAAAGTAGGCACTTATGAGGTCAGGTGATGAGTGGAGTTTTGGCTGAAGTCCAGCTGATTTTTATTTTGTCTCTGGATCCCTCAGGCAAGTTTCTCTGGTAGTGTACATGGTAGAGACATTTCAGCAAAGTAATTTCCCTTTACAAAGCATTAGCGGGCTGCCTGAAGACTATTGTCTAATTGCTTCAATCTTTCTAATTTATTAGGAGGTAGGAGAAGAAAAGGAGGGGATTGAAAGTTTGAAATAATAATAAGTTGGATGTAATCATTCCAGGGAGATGTGAACTAACTTGGTAAGAAAATATGGTAGAATTATTGGGAATTGGTGAGGATCTCTTCAAGGTTGCTGTTCATAATTTTATGTGAAACCTGTCTCCATGGCCTTTTCCCCATCTCGGTCTACGTTCAACTTTATAAATGCAAGCAGAAAGTTGACTGTAACAATTAAACAGAACTGGCCTTTCCCCCAGAGGGTGTTTCAAAGAAGGGAAGGGAAAGGGATTTGAATATATCAACTCCTCAAAAGAAAAATGACTTTCCAGTACTTTCAGAGTGAATGACATCGCTTAACCAGTATTTGCTGAATGAGTAGAAACTTTCTAGACATTTTATCCTTCCAGCTCAGTAGTTTTACAGTTGTGTCTTTTTTCATCAATTCCACCTAGAATTTGATGATCTTGTTCACTCTATGCAATTAGCTGTTTTATCAACTCTTGGAAATTTTTCTCTACTATCTTTGCATTGCTTCTCTTCTTTTGGTTCCCCATATACTTTTGATGTGCATTATTTGCATATGAGTCTCTTAGGTATGTCTTCTACAATTTTTATTTCTACCCCCATGATTTCTATTATTTTATAGTTCTACTTTAATTATAGTAGGTAATTACTCTTTTTTACCATCTACTCTTTACTCAGTTTAGATCTCAGTAATACTGTTCCTCTACTTAAATGTATTGACTCAGCTGTTCACTTGTGAAATTACCCAGTGTTTTCCTTCAGATAGATAGGCACTCCTATTGTTCTGATCACTGTTTCTTCTCTTTGCGTGATGGACACTATGCTTTTTATTTGTTTGTTTGTTATTGGATACATTATCTCACTGAATATTCCAAACTGGCCTCAAACTAGACATTGGCCTGCCTCAGTCTCCTGAATTCTGGGATTTTAAAGGTTTTTTTTTTCCCTCTCCTACATTTATTGGCTGGTTTTGGTTTATTGTTTTCTTTTGTCATTCACTGGCAGTTCATTAGAGACAAGGCTTGTAACATGTTGGGTACAAGTGTAGAAAGATATGATTGTAACACAGGTAGGCTTTTTATTTTTTATTTTTATCCATCTGTCTGTCTGTCTGCCTATCTACCTATCTATCTATCTTTGGTTTTTCCTGTGTAACAGCCCTAGCTGTCCTGGAACTAGCTCTTGTAGGCCAAACTGGCCTCAGACTCACAGAGATCTAACTACCTCTGCTTCCTGAGTGCGGGGATTAAAGTTGTGCTCCACCACTGCCCAGCCCACTGATAGGCTTCCTGTATTGTACATTCCTTGCCTCAGAGTCTGGAAGACTCAACTACTGTACTATCTGGTTTTGTGGGTCAACTTGACACAAGCTAGATGCTGCAGGAGCTCCTTCTCCTTCAGCCAATAGCCTTTAAGATACCAGCCCACTGGGGCATGATTTCATCCATTTTAAAAAGTGGTGGCAACCCTCCACTTACTCTCTCTTGCTTCTGGCACCCGTTCTGACTGCTAGACTATCTGTTTCCTGTTTGTGACGAGAGGACTGTGGTTTGGTACATTGATCTATAAGTTTTATCCCCTCCAATAAATATCCCCTTTTAATAAAACTGGTGTAGGATTGTTTTGCGTCATTATCTGGTGCCCAATGTGGGGCACCAAACTGTAGTAAGAGGTGCAGTCTATGTTCCCAGCACCTGAGAGGAGTGAGGGCCTTTTGTGTCACCACCCCGCCTGGCTCCCGGCCACTGAGCTAGCTTACATTTGAAATAACCACATGAAAATGATATTAATTTAATTACTGACTGGCCCATTATCACTAGCCTCTTGTTGGCTACCTCTTACATCTTGCTTTGTACCATATTTAGTAATCTGTGTATCACCACGAGTCGTGGCTTACCGGCATGAGTCTAATCTACATCCATCTCAGGCTGGAGAAACATGGCGTCTGCATACTTCCCTTTTCCCCAGCCTTCTGTTCTCTCTACTCTGCCCACCAAAGGGTTGCCCTATCAAAAAGCCAAGGCGGTTTCTTTATTCAACTAATGAAAGCACAGAAATACAGAAGGACCCTCCTACACCAGATAGAGACATCAGAGAAAGGAGCATCAATTGAGGAAATGCCTCCATGAGATCCAAATGTAGGCATTTTATCATTTAGTGATCAATGGGGGAGGACCCATCCAATGCTGGGTAGTGCCATTCCTGGATTGGTAGTCTGGGTTTCTATAAAAAATCAGGCTGAGCAAGCAAGGCAGGGGAAGCAAGACAGTAAGCAGCACCTCTCCATGGCTTTTACATCAGCTTCTGGCTCCTGGATCCTGCCCTGCTTGAGTTTCTGTCCTTACTTCCTTTGGTGATGAACAGTAATGTGGAAGCGTAAGACAAATAAACCCTCTCCTTCCCTATTTGCTTTCTGGCCATTGTGCTTTTGTCACAACAATTGAAATGGCACCAAGCTTCTTCTTCTTTTCCTCCTGTAAAGCAAGGGACCCCTTGCATTCACACCAGGGCAAACTTTTCATTTCTTACTCTGCACTAACTAACTAGAAGGCCCAGATATCTCTTTAGGCCAAGTTCCATGTAAGAATATCTTTAAAGAATTATTTTACACTCACAACCATTTTATTGACCTACAAAGAATCCCATATTTTCAAAAACTTATTAGGGTATCTTAATCATCTTTGGAATGTAACATTATGTCTACTAAATATCTAGGTACCATTTTTTCGACTGATTCTGATATCTCACGTGAAGTCCAATCAACTGTTGAAAATAAATGTAATAAAAGGTAAGTTAAAAAGTAACACTTTGCTTTATCAAATATCTCAAAACACTATTGCTGTGGCTTGGGGAAATAGAGTGTATAGAATGCTTCCTACACAAGTATCAGGACCTGAATTTCAATTCCTAGCACCTACACAAAAGCTGGGAATGTGGAGACCAGCTGCTCCTGATACCTCACTGACCAGCCAGTCAATCTAGCCAAAACAATGAGTTCTAGGTTCAATGAGATAATCTGTTTCAATAAGTAGTCTGAGGAGTGATTGGGCAGACACCCAATGAAGACCTCTCGTGTTGACCAAAGTTTTCATCCTACCAGGTCCTTCAGTTGTTCAGTCCCAAAGGAACACACAGAGGTCTACATTAATTATAAACTGCTTGGCCTAGTAGCCAAGGCTTTTCCTATTAACTAATTATTGTATCATATATTAGCTCATTAACTTTGTCTATGTTAGCCACATGGCTCGGTACCATATTCAGAGAGGCAGTCACATCTTGCTTCTTTTGCATCTGCCTGATAGCTGCTCTGAAATTTCCCTATTCCCAGAATTCTCATTGCCCTGCCTCTACATCCTGTGTGGTCACCCCACCTATACTTCCTGACTGGCTACTGGCCAATCAGCATTTATTTAAAATGCAAGTGTCAGGGTACATACAGACCATTGTCCCACAGGACTCTGGGGTAGGAATGTGTGCACACATGGGTGAGTATTGTTCTAATTAAAATTTAAAACAAAATCAAAAAATGGATGCAGCCTTGGCAGGTTGGAGCCAAGGAGCTTCACTATGTGAGAGAGAGAGAGAGAGAGAGAGAGAGAGAGAGAGAGAGAGAGAGAGAGAGAGAGAGAGATAGGCCATGCAGACAGTGCTCATGTGATTGTGTTATATGAGGAGAAGGGAGAGAGAAAGGGAGCACAGAGAGGCCTGGTGGGAAGAAAGAGAGATGAGACAGGAGGGGACTGGAGAGAGGAGAAGAAAGAGGAAGAGAGACAAAAAGAGAGCAAGGTCAACAGGGCCCACCTCTTTAAAGGGGTTGGGACATGCACAAATGGTCCTACTTGTCAGGACCCTGAGCTAGCCAAAGTTCTGCCTGCTTACTGACAAGGTTCTCTAGGTAATGCTTAATGCTAACAAGTGGACCTACATGCTCTACATGCATGTACCTGCATATACCACATTGAACATGCACATGTGAATGCATGTACACACACACAGAGTTTTGCTTTAATCAATTGTTTCTTTACTCAAAGTAATTTACTTTGAGAAAATTTATGTTTAAATTTTCAAGAACACATCATTTGCTGGAAGTCAGACATTTCAGAAGAATTTTGCACCTGTTAATGCATTTTCTAATTACTCTTAAGCCATAGAATTAAAACATGTTTTATCTTTATACCATTAAATGTTAAGAGTAAAAACTGTGCCAATTACTTAGAATTCTGTCTAACAATACCTAGGATTATTTTTTGCACAATTAAGATTGTAATACATGGACTGTTTTTGAATCTAAATTGTACCAATTATTTGAACAAGAGGATATCAAATGTAAAACATTATATATTATAGCATTGAGGTATAATGGTCACAAAGAGTGTCCCTTCTTTCAGATAGCTACTGTGATTAAAAGTTTGATATTGGAAGTCAGGAAAAAGTTTACAGATGAAGTTGGAGACTTCTGGCAATGTAATGCATTTCTCACCTGTTTCTTCTCTTTTGCCTGTGTCTTTTTTCTTCAGTGTTTATTTACCCCATATATTTTCTTAGGATTTTTGCAGTTTTCTTCTAAAATTCAAGTAGTCATGTGAATTTTCATTATAAAATAAAAAAAACAGATCAATTTTTATAAATGCTGTGTATTCTCTAAACTGCAAAATTATTTGCATTCATTAATTCCTCCAAGGAATATATATACATCCTCTTCAATTCTACTGAGCTTTCTATTATTTAACCATTAAAAATGTATCAATGTACCTTAACCTCTTTAGTTAGGGATGATTGCTATTTTAACTTTCACTAAGAAATGATCACATTTAATAACTTGGAGAAACACATGTTGAGTTTTATAGCTACTGAATAGGACATTTTCAGTAAAAACTTAAATTCATATGCAGAATATAAATATGTCCCACATACTGTGTTTCAGGACAGAAAGAGATTAATCCATATTAAAAGGGAAATGTTATCATATGTTAAAATATGGGTGACCCTTGAGCATATTGTGCTAATTGATATAGTTATAAAGGAAACAGATGCAGTTGGATTCCACTTTAGATGAGCAATCTGAAGTAGTCATACTCATGGAAAAACATAGGAAAATTGACATCTTCCGGGGCAACAGGGTGCAGGAAAGCAGGAGATGCTCAATGGGTGTAGAGGTTCAGTCATTCAAAATGCAGAGTTCTGAGCATCTGCTGAGCAACATTGTGCCTATTGCTAACTATAATCTACTGAACACATAAACATTTGTAAAGAGAGCAGATCTCATCTCATTTAAACCAGAACTATAAAAACTGAAATTAATTTTAACCCCTTTCTACTTTCATGGCCTCATACCCAAATTTGGCATCCACTAATTACATGTACAAAGGTGATTTGATAGTAAAAAATATATACTTCCTCTGCTTAATTATAGAAAAGGAAATAAAATTTGAAAGTAGCTGCTGATCTTCCACATAATATTTTGAGATCAAAGTTTATTGAAACCAGTGTCTGTAATTCCATGGCCTTTTACTGCCTCCAAGAAGTAAAAGCAAACCCCAAGCAGCCCATTTGTTCCTAATGGTATTTGCCTCATTACAGTAGGATTTGGGGATGGTTTATTTTCAATATCCTTCCCAAGTATGTTTCATTGAGATTGGAACGGCTTTAAAAATGTGAAACAGCTGTTAGGTATCTCATTGTCCTTCATGATAAAAGATAATATTGCTGACATGGTTTCTTCCTGCAATGTGTATTACTGGAAAGAATATTATTATACAAAGTCTGTCTCTCCTCTCTTATTGATGTCTCCCTGTGTCCTTTGCTTAGTGCATATAGTTGCATTAAGGACTTGTCACGGAGCACAGTTAGAGTTACACTATCGGCATCTGACCTTCTAGACGCAGTTGAAGGCACCCAGCCTCTGGTTTCTGTAGCACTGTGTTTTCTGACTGTGTTGTAGTGTATTAGAAGCTGATAACTCCTAATGGAGACCCTCTCATAATGTGTTTACTTGAGTCTCAATGATTGTGTCAGGGCATGTGGACATGATTAAATACTCCCAGAGAGTGAATGACACACACTTTAGCAAATGGAGCTAGCTCTCTTTTGAGTTTTTGTTCTTAACTATTGTTTGCTCAGTTTTATTTTTTTTCCTCCCTTGGTAACTACAGCAAGGTCAGAGAATTGGATATTTTCTGTCCTACCCCACATGTTGCACTTTGGTCAGAATGCTTTTATATTATTCATTAGCCGAGTCTGCATTTATACAGACTCAGGAGATTTAACAATCTCCTGAGGAGATTGTTCTCCTCAGGAGAACAATCAGTTTGTGGAGGTATGTGTGTGTCCACTTGCCCAGGTGAAAGGGAAAGTCATTGGCCTAGAAAAACTACTTTCTTTCTTTTTTGGTTAGTGATAGAAGTGTGTTCATTTCCACTGGCCTCCCCTCTCCTCTGCCTCTAAACTCACTAGTGAGAGCTTTAGTTCAACAGCCAAGGCATATAAGTTCATGGGGACCTTTGAAATATGACTGTTTTTCTCTTTTCTGAAAGCAAAATATACATCTTAGTGACTTCCCTTGCATGCCAAATATTACTAAAGATATATGATGCTGCCTTCAGATATTTTTAGAAAGCAAACAAAATATGCACAAAACCTATGTATCCTATCCTCTCTGAGAAAGTGCTACAAAAACCAGACATCCCAGAATTTGACAAAATACTGTTAATGTCAAAGAAAATGTATTGGAAAGGACAGAAAATGATCTGAACACAGCCTAACAAACTACAAAGCACAAATGTGCAAATGATTTTGTTCAAGTAATCCTTGAAGCAGGGGTCTAACAGTACCCTTTGTATCTAGTTACCCTGTTATAGGATTTGGATGCCACAACCTTTGGTCCCATGTATTCAATGTGATTATAAGTGAAAGTTCAATAAAACCACTGAAGTACTCTGTAGGTAGAAAGGATATGGGGGAACAAACTGCCATGCCCCTGGAATGGAGGGCAGAATCTTGATGGGAAAGTGTGTGGATTTTCTATGATAGTCAAAGGATGGGGGTCTTTCAACTGATGCAGGATGTTCAGTTTAGCTAAGAACTAGATGCCCTTGCCAAGGTAGTTGAACATCAGGGCAGATAAAGTAGGTAGTGGTTTTCCTGGAACACTAAAATCTACCTTATGAGATTCCTAAAGATTGAGTAATTTAGGCTTCTGTTTACCCAGTAATGATCCTGTTGTTTTCCTGGTTAGAGTTCGTCGTTTTAGGATATTGTCACCAACACTGACATTTTGGGGGCATTTCTTTGGTCTTAACAGTGGCAGCCTGGGGAAGAAGGACAAAGGGATTCAACAACTCTTTGCTCCATCTACTCAACCTTCTGGGTAGCAAAGTGATGTGAAGTTTAAATAGAAGGCCAAAGACATGCACATCTAAGCAATCTCAGTGAAGGAAGGTGTGCTCTTGCCCACCAAAGACTCATCATTGTCTGGGCTTCAGTCTTATCATGTAAGGAGCTCTGTAAGTTGTTAAAGGTGTGTAGTATCTCTTTCTGGGATATGTTCCCAGTTTGTTTGGTTCTTTTTCTTCCTCTTAACTTGAGATCTATAAGGAACTTCTCATTTCTTTGGGGTCCATTATTTCAATATTCTGTCAGAGTGAGAGACACAAATGCCTCTTTAGAATATCTTAATTTCTGCCCAGCTGGTTACAAACTCCTTTGTAATTTAAACATATTGCAATGCTGAACAATCTGGAACAAGCTCAGGTCTTCTTCATGATGACTTTGACTCATGATTTGTTTTTATTTTCAGAAAATTAAACATAGCTAAGTCAAGCTCCTTTCTATTAACTGTTCATACTTACTAACCATGTTTGTGAGTTTAACATGTGTGTTGCCTAGAAAGATAATCATAATTATGATTTTTAAAATATTTAAAATTCACAACAGCTTTATGAGATTCACTGGTACCACCATTTTCAAAAGAAGAAACAGATCAAGTAAGTCAAAGAACTTGCCTAATAGCAGGAAACTAGGGAAGAGTGTTGCTAGTATCTGGAAGCCAGACTGCCTCCAGGGTAGCATGCCTAGGTACTGCCTGGGGTGCTTTCAAGCTCCTTCTGGTCCTCAACATCATCTCTCCTTTTAAAGTTAGGTAAGAAGTACTCAGATTCACATTAGCTGTCTGTACTACAATAAGCCTATTGCTATTCAAGCAAAGTGAAAGTCTCAGGCTTTGTTGTTTTCCTGAGGCAAAATGGAGAAGTGTGGGGGTTGGGGTAGTGGTGGGAGTGGTGGTCATGGTAAAGATGTGCTGATCAAATCAAGTTGGAAGGGGCCTAATTCAAGAAGAGACCACCTAGGTTAACATCAGGCCAAAAAGTGATTGCCTTTATCAGTAATACTCACATAGAAATGTTGAAAACGCAGAGTCAACAAATTAAAGCCTGAAAGAAAAAAAAAATTCCTCACGCCTAAAAACAAAAATAGAGAACTTGGGCATTAAACCACAGAAGTTAAACCCGACAAAGGATAGGAATTCAAGTAAAAAAATCTGAGCAACAGCTACAGCAGCAAATGGGAACGACCTTTGCCTTATGTCTGGAATTTTCAGGAAGCTCCTGATAAAAGTAGGTACCCTTGATTCTGGCTAATCTGGAAATGGAAAGGAAGAGATTTCTCATCTTCTTGGCAAGGCTGGAAAAGAAGAAGCCTGAAGTAAATCCAGTCCTTGAGATTTTCTCTTTCCTTACAAGAATTTGATTTCAGAACAA
Source organism: Dicrostonyx torquatus (assembly GCA_028555095.1). Classification (NCBI taxonomy): domain Eukaryota; kingdom Metazoa; phylum Chordata; class Mammalia; order Rodentia; family Cricetidae; genus Dicrostonyx; species Dicrostonyx torquatus. The sequence continues at coordinate 2,419,565 of JAQHUG010000100.1, forward strand.
AATATTAGTCATTTTGTCATCAGTGTGAATGAGGTAAGTGATGAGTCTCCTCTCCTGGGAGACTTTACAACTTCAGCCCTTGTTGGGCTCCTGTAGAAAGAAAAGCTTGGTCTTGCATTTTTCTCTTAGGTCACATACCATGGAAGCAGATGCCCTTTACAGGATTCTCATTATCAAGTCGCTTTGCTTATTGCTTAGACACTCCATGCCAATAGTGTTTTTTTTTTTTTTTTTTTTTTTTTTTTTTTTTTTTTAGCTACCGAGAGTACCTTAAGGACTTAGATATTGTGATGATTCATTTAATTTTCAGTTGGGAGTCTTTTGTGCTTCTCACAACAACAGTCATTGTAGATATTTCAAAAATTAGAAGGCAGAAAGACAGGGTTGACCTTTTAGTAACTGCAGCTTTTGTATGGGCACAGCAGTTTCACTGGTAAGTTGCTTGTCCTGACTTGTATTCAGAATTAAGATGGTTCAGAATTGTTAGATAACTGCTATTTTCTTATCAGTTGTAATTGTTAGAATTTTGTGAACAACAAAGGAGAATCAGATTTTACATACTTGTGGCTTAATTGCATAAACACCATTCCCAGTTTGTAATTCATCTATCAGAGCAGCAAGAAGCTGTGCTCAGAGATAAAGCAGAGGTTGACTTCATTCAACAGTCTACTCTTAGAAACGTTGGGTATGGTGGGCCAGTCTTGGGGTATACAATAAGCTACAGGCTAGTCTAGTCTGAAATGATACCCTGTCACAAAAATAAAACAAAATAAATGATGAAGGTAGATAAAATAATTACTACAAATACAGATAAAGTATTACATGTGGTTAGCTGGGAAATTCTTTCTTAGGGTACTGGATAATGGACTAAGGGTTTAGAGCTATAAGGAGTTAAATGAGTGTAGGAGATAAAATGATAGGAACTATGTTTCTTACTATATTGGACTGATGCATTTAAAAAATCGATGTGTATTTAAACCTAAAGCTTAAAAGAACTTCTCAGGCATTTTCATGTGTGTTACATAGTTTGTGTGGCTTGATCACATGTTCTTCTCTGAGACCAACTTCTTAAACTCAGTTGCAGTTAAATTCTAGAAAATGGTGATTCAAGTGCTATACTGTGGTGAGAATTGTATGAAAAAATGTTGAACCACAGATATTTCTTTGTTTTCATGTTCCTGTTAATTTTTTCAAAGGCACGTGGCTGTAAAGAATCATCTAGATTGGGCCCTTTTGTTCTGCATGCGTACAAATTGTGAGTATATGAGAAGGTCTTCTAGTGGCAATCTTGGGCCTTTGAGTGCCTGAGACCTTGTGGTTGGTCTAGATAACCTGAAGACCTAAAGCTACAAGCTTTGAGATGTAGGAGCCAATTGCTCTGGGCTTCTGATACCAAAGACTAATGATTCTGGTTACTTGCTCTGACTCTTTTTGTTCTGATCTCTTATTATCAGTGACTGGAAAATTGACTGGTATTGTACTTTTTAGCTTTCAGCAGAAGTGAGCAACACTTGCAGTCAGAAGCACCCTCGTCAAGTATTCCCTGCTTACGTTACAACTTTCAAATTGGCCTCACGTGCAGGAACCCTCGTTCTGCTCCAACCAGTGGTGTGACTCTCAGACGGCTATTCTTAAACTCTTGGGTGTAGAATGATGATATTCTTGCCTTTTGAGACTGACTTGTGTTAGAAATTTGAGGCTTATATACCTGAGATCCTTGATTTCTAAGACTTGTAACCCTGAAACATTTTCATCAACTGGGTGCTCACATTTTCTCCTCTCTGGAACCCTTCAACTGTCTTTTTGCTACCTCTGTCAATGCTGCTGCCTTTGCTGTTACTGTCATTCCACTGCCACTTCTACCATTTCCCTTTGTGTTATTAGCTCAGCCCACTCTATCTGTGATAAAGATCAAATGTTAGCAAGAAAAGCAAAGTTGAAATAAACCTTTTTCATGGGTACAATGTTGAAATGCTAGAATGCAACAAATGAGACTGTTTCCTTTAGGCTCACATAGTGGGCTGAACAACAGCTTATACAGCCATAAGCAGAGTATGGCAAGATTATTTGCACCAGTCATGGCAGTAATTTATGTAAGAGAATTATTTGTTATACCAACCATGGCCCTTTTTTCTGGGCCACTAGAGAAAGTGTTCCCCATCTGACCTGGATGAAAACAGCTGCTAGAGTTCAATCAAGACTTGTGATGGCAAACAAATATGGCACAACTATTTGAAATAATCATGTCTGGGCTATACCTTGGGGACATAGAGTGCTTTGATAGTCATCAGTGACATGGGGCTTCCTCAAGGCATCTGTGGAGTATTCAAAGCAACTTTGCTAATATAAGGTTTGAGTCTGGCTGTTCAGGTGATGCTTCTCCATTCAAGCACACTGGAGTACCAAGAAATGGTCTGAACTCTCCATAAGGGTGTGATATCACTCTAGCCCTCAAAATCTTACCTTACTTAGATGTAAAATAACATTAAATGGGCTGCTTGCAAAAAAAGTCTTGTCACTATCAACAGTGATTGACAAGTAATGGTGCTAAAAACCCATGCATTACTTATTACCCAGTACTCCAGAAGTGGGTCTCCCCAATTTCCAGCAGGCTATGTGTTTTCATTTGTGTAGCACAAAGGCTTTCTGCAATTGTAAATATTTATAAGAAGGGGGAACAAGATATAGTCTGCCCCATACTTTAATGCAAATAATACCTTCATGACTTTGACATGTGAAGTAAAATTTTTGTATTTTTTTGATACCCATTCTCCCTGCAGTGCTGATTTCATTTTTGGTATCTTAGGGCGTGAGTCTTTTGGAAATTTTTCATAATGCTAAATAGTTCTGGACATGACAGCCATGATGCAACCATGAACTTTTAAAAGCTGCACCTGCCTACACAAAATCATAGCATTCAACATTCAAGGATGGCTAGAGGAAGGGTGGACAAAGTCCCTCTTATAGTTGAGCCTATACAGGCAGTTGACAACTGCTGAAGGAGAGATGCTATGGGACAATGTACCCTGTCACTTGTATTTTAAATAAAAGCTGATTGGCTGGTAGCCAGGCAGAAAGTAGAGGCGGGGCGACCAGGCATGAAGTAGAGGATGGCAATGACAATTTGAGGAAGAAGAAATAGCCAGTCTGCAGTCGCCACCCAGATGCAGAGGAAAGTCAGACAGAGCAAGCAAAATATGCTTGGGACAAGGATAGGAGGGAGGGAGAGAAGGAGGGAGAGTAGGAAGGAGATAGGTAGTAGAAAAAAAGGGTATAGGCTTATGAAATTGAGAGGTGAATTTGGGAGGGGACATAGAAGGAATTGAAGTGGTGATGATCATATATATGAAATTCTCTAAAAGAATTTTAAAATTTTTCACATATAAGATGAAGAAGGATGCTAAAAAAAATCCCACATTGGCTCAGAATTGAGTATTGGGCACCAGATGAAGAAAGATACTGAAATGAAATCCCACACTAACTCAGAATTAAGTATAATAGAGGATTATTTATTAGGGGTAGACTCACAGCTAACAATCCTCTGCACAAGTGGGGAATAGGAACTAAATCATGTTTCCGGAAGAGAGGCCTGACACATGATTTACATTAGCATTTATAGTATAAGAGGCCATGCCGAAGTGGGCAGGTAACCTAAAAGCTACTGGCTATAGGAATTCCTTCAGCAATAAAACAAAGTACAGTGTATATTTTTTTCATACATAGGCATGGAGCAAATGAAGACCCAGAAGAAATAATTCTTGGGTAAAAAATACTTTTAAGCAGGTAAAAGGAATGTGCTAGGAATGTTTGGGTCTCAAAATGAAGTAAGAGAAGTTCTATGACATTTCTTGGAAGAAGCAGAGAAAGTGACTGAAGGATTTTGAAGAGTGGAAACTTCCTCTGAAGTGGGAATGAGAGAATGTATCTTATGGAACACTAGTCATTCTAGAGTCGCCTCTACCTGTGAGGTTATCTATCAGAGGTACTTCATTCTCACAGAGCAAGTCTCTGTGCTAGAGAGACACTGCATTATGGAAAATAACTTGGATGGAGGAGGGGAGGGAAGATTATTAGAAGCTGAGGAACCTTGAAGATATGGAATATACATGTATCATGTTTCTGTGTAGAGAGCTGGTAGCTCTTCTGGGATAATGTGCATCATCTAGAACATTCACTCCAATAAATGCAGCTTATTCATATATCAGACCATGCAGAGCCCTATTGTTTATTAGTATTCCACAGAGACATAGCATTAAAAATGTGCTCTTAATCCCAAGAGACTGTAATAATTAGAGTTATTTAAAAATATAATATTCTACGTTTCTGTACAAGTTGAAGGAGTAAAAATTGTTGGAAACTGTCACTCCCCCCTTCTTTATTTAGGTCCACAGATTTTCTGCCATATTTTTTCTTTTTTACTTTTAATTCTCTGATGAGGGAAAAAGCCAGAATTGCTTAGTGACTTTTTGTTAAGCTTTAATCAAATTCTAAATCTTCTGCTGAATATAGTTCATATCAAAATGAACGGTTTGGTCATCTCTTCCAACTAACTGGTGTTCAAACACATTGCAATAAGATATTACCCTTAGTAATACTATTGTAATTGTCCTATATTTTCTTGTAGCCATCTAATTTTGTTCCATTTAAAATAGTATTTTGTAATATCACAGATATTTTGTTTTCTTAAATGTAGCCAACTTTTTTTCAGTAAAACCAGTGAAGAGAAGTTGTTTACCTTCTTCTAACTATCCTTCTTTTTCCATTGAAAAATTATACTTTCAAATGAAAGAATCAGCCTTTGTACTTTGTCAAAATCTAAAGCCCATAGCATTTTTTAATAGCCTTGCAATTGTATCCAAATCTCTGGAGACTGCCTGTAGACTGTTTGAAGTTGCTGTGATTCAGGTAGAATTCAAACTTTTGAGAAAAGCTAACCTTTTACTTAAAAGATTGTTTGGAGTGTGGGTATGTGTATTTTGTTTTTGATTTGAGCCAAGTAGAGAAAGACTTACAGTCTTCCCCTGAACAAAAGAAAATTTTTCATCCTTGCCCATGAAAATTTGTCTTTCCTGTTTTCTCTTTTTTGTTGTTTTTTGGTTTTGGTTTGGTTTGGTTTGTTGTTTTCATTCCAGCTCTCTGATAACGCGATAGGGTTCAAGCAAATAGTGAACACAGAGCTGCTACAGATGTTCATAGCTGTATTAAAAGGAGAAGTGCTAATGTGGCTAGGTGATTGCTGGTCATGTGGTCTTAAAGATCTGTGTCAGCTTGAAATTCCATTCACCAACCACATCATCCTGCTAATCTTTTTCATTTTGTAAACATATGTATTTCTTCAATCCACTTGGCACATAAAATAATGGAAGTAGATTGGAACTGGCACAGAGCATACACAATCAGTCTTCTATGGTGTGATCTGATTGGGATTTGGACCACCACCGAGACACTTAGGGAAGGTTTCAAAGCAGAAATTAGTGTACACCTAGCCTCAGCCGAATAGTTTCTGACACTTCTCATACCAACTTCCTGTCAGCAACGTGACTTTGTGAAACTTGTCCTCTATCCTAAGTGATGCAAACAACATATACCTTAAAACATAGCAAAGGAAGCAAATATAGTTTTAGAAAAATCATCTAGCACATTGCTACCAACTCATGAGATAATTTCAAATTCAATTACTATAGATGATGATCACAAATTTTCTTCTGACAGACAATATTGTATGCCTCTTGAACATGGATTAAGTTTCTTCTACCTCTCTCCCTCAAAGTATTTTGGCATCCCAATTTAACTTGTTTACTCTAGAGAATTTGCTTCTGTGGGGAAGCTGATAAATATGAATCAAATGAAACAAAGTCAGTGATTACCATTATATCTATTTGTAACTTCAGTATTTTCATTAGCAGTCTGAATACTAATTACCCATTTTTAAAAATATTTCTCTAAAGCAAATGATTGTAGTGTATGAAGTAGGAATAGTATTAATTATTATTATAAAGGCTAATTAAAACTCAAATGAAAGCAAAGCTTTCATAAGGATGAATACCATTATTGTTAAATGTGAAAAACACACAGTCTTATTTTGCAAAACTCTATTCTTAGAGTTCTTTATGTGACTCACAGATATACATAGAATAGTGGTGTGAATGGTGATGGGAATAGGAACCTAAGACTTAGGGAATTGAGTACATATAGAATCAGTCATTTCTTAGGATTTTTGAGAGGGCAAAAAGCTATCTTTTCAAACAATGGTTCGTATTTTTGATGACAAAAAAATAAGTGCAAATGTATTTGTCTTCCTTCCATGTTCTTTGCTGACTCTAAACACAATAAGAAAGGGAGGTGACAAAAGAACATATTCAAATTACAGCTTGTGTAATATGCAAAATTTGTCACCAAATTGCCAGTAGTTGTTAAAAGTGGGCGTGAAGTGAAGAGCAAAAGGAGGAAAGACAGAAAGAAATAAGTTAGGAAAAAAATGGCATGCTTTAAAATGAAATGACATTTTGGCATAAATCATATTGTAAATGCAACTAGAATAATAATTGTGCATACCAATATTTGCTTGTTTTATGACCTAGGTTTAGTAGAAACTGGGTCAAGTGGGGCTATTTAGCAGTGACAGATTGCTATGAAATTTCTCTCATGGAACAGAGCAGGACATGCTGAATTGTTTGTATTGCTCAATGTAAAACCAATATCTGGATTTCCTATCTTGTGTATTATAACATAAAACACCCCATAGAGACAAATTGTAGTGACCAGGGACCAATGAATCGAGAAAAAATAAATGTGAACAAAGAGGGACCATAAAAACAGGCTGAAGTTGGAGATAATATGTTGATTAATGTCGATTGGACTGAAGATGATCAATTTTTTTTCAAATATATAGTCCAGGGAAGTCCAAGAGGTTAACAACAATGTCTTTATGTGACTGTTTGGACAGTAGATAAAGAGAGTAATTTGTATGGCAGCATTTATGTATTTGTTATATTCTGATGCTATAATGCTATGATGCACCATCCTGGCTGCTCTTCTAGTTAGGCTGCTCTTGGTATTATTACCAAGCTTATTTTAATTTAAATAAATGGCATGTATATGAGAATTGCCTATTTTTCTCTAATCCTTAACATATCATTTCAGTTTCTTAAAAGCATTATCAGTAATCTCCCAACTGCTAAATCTATTGAATTGTGTATTTGTGTGATATATACATTTTTCATATATGTACACATATGTGCAGGTGCATGTGTGTCTGTGTGTATACATGGATGATTGATGTCAATGTTAGATGTCTTCCTTTGTCATAATCTTATGTTGTAGAGGCAGAGCCTCTCACTGAGCTTGGGAAACTCAGCAATTCAATTACGCTAGCTATCCAGTGAGCTTCAGGGACACACTTAACTCTGCTTTCCCAGTGTTGGATAACAGATAGATACCATCATTGAATCTTTACCTCAGACCTGGGGTTCCAAATTGAGATCTCCATGCTTGGGATACAAACACTTTACCCACTGAGCCATATGCCCAGGCACTATGGTTATCATTGGTGGTGTTTTTGTCAAATGATCTTGACATCTGAATTTATTGACAACTGCTTCTCAAAATTCTTTCTTCCACAGATTCTGTTCTTTCTTCAACTTTATTTCATTAGTGCCTTGTTGCAAACTGTTGTAAGTGGGGGAGAGGTGTGGGTTGTATTCCCAGCCCCCAGCTCCCAGCCCCCAGCCACTGGCCCGCTCAGCCGCTGGTTGCTTGCTTATGCCTGAAATAACCACATGACAATTATATTCATTTAAACTCTACCTGGCCC
>JAQHUG010000100.1:2433247-2469403 GCA_028555095.1 Dicrostonyx torquatus
TTTCCAGTTCTTTATGTAGGCATTTATTGCTATAAACTTTCTTCTTAACACTGCTTTCATTGTGTCCCATAAATTTGGATATGTTGTGTGGCCATTTTCATTGAATTTTAGGAAGTCTTTAATTTCTCCCTTTATTACTTCTTTGATCCAGTGATGATTCAGGTGAGCATTGTTTAATTTCCATGTATTTGTGGGTTTTCTGGAATTAGTATTGCTGTTGACTTCTAGTTTTAAACCATAGTGATCTGATAAGGTACATTGGGTTATTCCGATTTTTTTTTGTATTTGTTGAGGTTTGTTTTGTTACCGAATATGTATGCAGTCAATTTGAGAAGGTTCCATGAGGTGCTGAGAGGAAGGTATATTCTTTTCTGTTTGGATGGAATATTCTATAGAATATTCTGTTAAGTTCATTTGAATCATAACATCTGTTCTCTTATTTCTCTGTTCAGTTGTTTTCTGACTGACCTGTTCAGTGGTGAGACATAGTGTTGATGTCTTCCACTATTAGTGTGTGAGGTTTAATGTATGAATTAAGCTCTAGAAGTGTTTCTTTTACATATGAGAGCACCCTTGTATTTGGGGTGTAGATGTTCGGTATTGAGATTTCCTCTTGATGGATTTTTCCTGTGACTAATATGAAATGACCTTCTTTGTCTCTTTTGATTGATTTTAGCTTGATGTCTATTTTGTTATTTATTAGAGTTGCTACATCAGCTTGTTTCTTAGGTCCATTTGATTGGTATATTTTTTCTCAACTCTTTTTCTCTGAGACAATGTCTGTCTTTGAGGTTGAAATGTTTTCTGTATGCAGAAGAATGGATTCTGCTTGCCTATCCAATCTGTTAGCCTGTGTGTTTTATAGTTTATTTGAGTCTGTTTACATTAAGGGATATTAATGACCAGTGATTGCTATCTCCTGTTAATTTAGTTTTCATTGTTGGTGATGTTAATTGTGCATTTTCTCCTTTTTTGCGATTTGCTGCTATGAGACCATCAGTTGTCTATTTTGTTTCTTTGGTTTTTTGTTTGTTTGTTTTTTGTAGTCAACTTCCTTAGGTTGGAGTTTTCCTTCTACTATTTTGTGTAGAGCTGGGTTTCTGGTTAGGTATTGGTGAAATCTAGTTTAGTCATGGAATATCTTGTTTTGTCCTTCTATGGTGATTGAAAGTTTTGCTGGGTATAGTAGAATGGGCTGGCAGCCATGGTCTCTTAATGTCTGAAAAATGCTTGACCACGACCTCCTGGCTTTCATTGTCTCCAATGAGAAGTCAGGTGTAATTCTGATAGGTCTAACTTAATATGTTACTTGCTGTTTTTCCTTTACAACTCTTAATATTCTTTCTTTCCTTTGTACTTTTAGTGTTTTGATTATTATGTGGCTGGAGGACTTTCTTTTGGATCCAGTCTATTTGGTGTTTTGTAAACTTCTTGTATCTTCATAGGCATATCTTTCTTTAGTTTGGGAAAGTTTTCTTCTATGATTTTGTTAAATATATTTTATGTGCTTTTGAGTTGAACTTCTCCTTCTTCTATACCGATTATTCTTAGGTTTGGCCTTTTCATAGGGTTCCATGTTTCCTGGATATTATGGGTTAAGCTAGGTGCCAGTGCATCCAAAGCTCAGATGGTTTCACCTTGTGATACAGTCAGTGTCACAGTTCTAGTTACCGTGTTTGTTACTCTGTGTTCCTTGAGATAGCTCAGTGTTCCTGTGCTTAGCTCAGCTCCCTTGGAGTTTATTGTCTCAGGCCTACTTTGGCCTAGGCTGCTGGCTTTGATCTGTTTCTGTAAATCCTGGTCTGGATCTTCTTCTGCAGAAGTCCCTGGCTTGGAGTTGGTCCTGCAAAGGTTTCTGGCTCACATCTACTGCCTTGAAGTTCCTAAACTCGGGTGTACCCTGAACCGCAGAGGACCTGGCTCAGGCTTACTCCCTCAGAGGTCCCATACTCACGATTGGACCTGCAGAGGTTCCAGGTTCCTGCCTATTCCCTTTGATGCCCCAGACCAATGCCAGAACCCACAGAGGTCCTACTCTCTCTGAGTTTCCAGACTCACACCTGGCCCCACAGAGATCTCTGGTTCTGCTTACTCCCTTGGAGGTCCTAGATTCATGCCCAGACTGGCAGAAGTCCTGGCTCAGGCCTAGTTCCTGGGAGGTCCTAGACTCAAGCTCAGACCCACAGGGGTCCTGGCTCATGTCTACACCCTTGAAGGTCCCAGATTTACGTCCGGACCCTCAGCAGTCTCTGCCTCTGGCTCACTTGCTCAGCAGTTACTACTCTATACTTGTTCTCATGGAAATCACTGTCTGTGGAGCAGGTCACTGGCTCAATCCTTATATGTCAGTGTCTCGGGACTCCTTATTTGCTTTTCTATCTCTGTGATAAACTCCATGATATAAGCCAACTTTTGCAATAAAGAATTTATTTGGGCTTATGGTTCCAGTGGTTTAGAGCCCATGACTGCAGAGCAGGGCTGCAGGCCAGGAGGTCATATCTTCAATGGCAAAAAGGAAGGTAATAGAATGCAGAGGAAATGGGGCAAGTCTTTAAACTCTCAAAGCCTGCCTCCAGTGGCACACTTCTTCCAACAAGGCCACACCTCCTAAGTCTCCCCAAATGATGCTTCTAACTGCGGACCAATAATTCAAATCCTGAGACAATGGGAGCATCTTGTTTAAATTACCACAAATCCCTAATTCAGGTCTTTATAATTAGTTATTTCATCACTTTAATTCCAATCATTAGTTTTTATGCACTCACAGCCTTCATCATCCTACTGCAGTTACTACTCTGACATGCAGCCAACCATTTTCCTTTTGCTTTAAAACTCAAGTACCCATATGAAAAACTCTTGTGGTATGACCCCACCTAATTATCTGTGAATAATTTGCCTTGATTCTATAACAATACTATGCTTTTTTATATTGCAGACAAATTGGAGTACTTGAAAACTTTACCCAGTTTTTGATATATGAGTTATGGCAAGTCACGACATATTTTCAGGACTTACTTTCCTAAGATTTAGAGAAGAAAAAACCCACAAACTAATTTTCCATACTAATAAGATGATATGTAAAATGTAAAAGTCCTTTTTTAGTAACTCATGTTTTTACCTTCCCTTATAACTTTGTTTTTGCTTCCTTAAATGTGTATGTTTCCTTTATTGACAAGTTGATAATATTAGATATTCCAAATTCAGTACTTTGAGCCTTCTAAGAGGATATAACATAATGTGGTTAAATCACAAAGTCAGTTATTTTAGTATGTATCTATATGTCCAGTTCTTCAGTTATTGCTCTGTATACCCTCTTGAATATTTCATCAAGGGAAGCTTAAGTATAAACACAATGGTTTTATAAGAACCTCAGGAAAACAAAAATATAATGTGAACATGCTGGTTTTAAACTATTTCTTGGCATAGAACTATAAATGTCTGCCTTTACCATGCCTAGAATTCTCTCATTTATATTCAATTTATGAGCACTAAGACAGCTCGATTTAACTTCATTGCTAGGAGTCTAGTCAATCACCCTTTATTTACTATAATGCACTTTTATTTAGACTCTCAGGAATATACATGAGGATAAAACCACTAGTTAGTGTTTTGAGGAATGTAGAAATTTACCGAACTGGTTGTATTGGCTAGGCAAGCTCCTGAGAGTGATTAAGCCTGTAGCTACCTGTAGAGACATATTATCTGAACTGTTTTATTTAAAAGAAAAACAGTTGAAGTTTACTTTATTTTTTATATTAAAAGACTATTTCTAAGTTTTTGCTTTGCTCCTGTTTGAAAAATGTTAGCAAACTCTATTCAATTTCTTATTTTTCACAACCTATGGAATATATTTTCATTTCTATCAGGTAAGTGAGCATTTTGGATGCAGCAAGGAATCCAGTGAAAGAGTAGAAATTCCAAACTCTTTCCTTATAAAAAATGCTTAGATGCTATAGGGACTGTTTTAAAGACGGAATTGAGTAATACTTGTTAACATTGTGTCTACACCATTAGAAACCATCTCTAAAAAAGAGCATTCATATGTTGTAGGTCCTTATTTCTCAAACACTGAAGCAAGATACTATAGACTTGATTTACACAATTTAGCTTCTTAGTTGGCATAAGGAATGTAATTTAAATACCTAGAACAGGATGGAAGGAGAAATGTGCTTTTATAAAAGTTCATAAAGAAAAAACTTTCATTGGAAAGTTGGAAAAGGAAGTTAAGAAATGCTTTAGTTGGAGTTTGATGAAGCTAAGAGTAGATACTTAAGAACACTGAAACCCAGTATAAGTCATTATCGTGAAAAGATGAGTAGTTCAGTGTCTTATTATCCAACTAATTACTGATCAAGTGGACAAAGCTATAAGTATAGAATAATCATTAGTAATAAAAATAATATATAGTGATATTTTGTTTGTGTTTTTAACAAATAAAGCTTGCTTGAAGATCAGAGTACAGAGTTAAACCTCTAGAGCCAGGCAGTGGTGACACACAGCTTTAATCCCAGGACTCAGAATACAGAGGCAGACAGATCTCTGTTAGTTCAAGTCCATTCTCGGCTACACAAAATCGATCTACTCTAAAAGAAAAACAGAGCCCATACAAAGGTGATTCCAGTACTTGAGATCACATGCTTTTAATCTAGCACTAGGGAGGAAGAGATAGGAGGGATATGGCTGGGCGGAGAAATGTATATAAGGTGTGAGGAGACAGAAGCTCAGTGCAGTCTGAGGCAGCAGTCTGGGGATGCAGTCTGAAGTGGAGTCTGGGGCTGCAGTCTGAGGTGCAGTCGGAAGCAGTCTGTCAGAGGATATAATCTGAGGACAGGATTATCCTTTTTGTCTGAGAATTCTGTGAGGCAAAAGGTCTCTCTAGTGGCTGGCTGCAGTGCTTCTTTGATCTCTCAGCGTTTCCCCCTAATATCTGAATCCAGATTTTTATTAAGAACAACTAGAATTTGTGCTACAATGTTATTCTTCTTTATCTTTGAAATATTTGCTTCTAATGATCTAGAAATCATTTATCAATTGAATCGCTGCATAAATTTGTCCTTTTTGTTTAAATCCTCTAAGTTTCCCACATGCATTACCTGAAAAATCAGTACAATTTATTAACCAAATAAATCAAATATACAGAAGTTATTTTTAAAATATCCTTGGATTCTTTCAAAGTTGATTTAACAAAGAAACTTTTGGTTTGTATCATCTCCCATATCTGCTTTCTTTCCTAATTTAGATACCTTAAATGAATACAGGAGTAGAATACCAATCCTCAATACCTTAATATTTCTAAGATAATTATAAGCATCTCTGAATCACAACTTTCTGACAGATTCAATATTTTAATCATTTTACAGTTTAAGCACCAAGACCACTTTGGAAGTGCCAAAGTGCTTTCTGTTGTGGATCATGCGTCATCAGCTAAATTCCGGTTACAGAAAAACTCTTCCTGGCAATGATGAAATAGGCAAAAAATGCACAGCTTGAATCTCAGGTCTCTCGATGAAATTTCACATCCAGTATTGAAACATCTTTTCAGCTTATAGGTGAGACAAATGGAGATTTAGTTCCAGTTAGTTATAAATGGGGAATCTTGTAGTAACATAGCTAACTTAATTTTTAAGCTTAGATTTTAGTGGAGATTAGTCATACTAGCTATGTTTTTTTCTCACCAAAATACCAGCATTGTTTTTATTTAACCCAATATAATATCTTTATTGAATATTTTGGAATTTCATACAATGCACCCATTTCTTCTACGTCTGCTCTCCTGTCCTTGCAACCCTTCCCCCACAAATACACTAAGCCCAATTTGTGTTGTCTATGTACTCAATGAAGCATGGTCTAACTCCCAGTGGCCAGTTGCTTAAAGAAAACTGAGCCCTTCCCCAATACCAGGTTTCTTAATGAAAGTAACAAGCTGAACTACATAGCATGGTTTTGTGTAGAACAGTGATTCTCAACCTTCATAGTGCTGTGACCCTTTAATACAGTTTCTCATATTGAGGTAACCCCATAATATAAAATTTTTTCATTACTTCATAACTGTAATTTTGCTACTATGATGAATTGTAATATAAATATCTGTGTTTTCTGATGGTCTTAGGTGACTCCTGTGAAAGGGTGGTTCAACTTCTAAAAGGGTCATGACCCACAGATTGAAAATTTCTGGTATAGAAGATGTTGACATCTTCCCTAATATTGATAATATCTGTCGCTTATAAAAGATAGGAAACACATAACAATGGGCAAAAGAATTACCGGTTGTCATCTATTGACAGTTCCTAATAATTAAAACAAAGGAAACTAGATTGATCAAAATGTATTATGAAATTGTTAGGGCAAGAAAGTTTACTACAAACCAAATAGTTGAGTACTGTTTCTTCGCTGTTAGGTAGTAACAGAGAGTTCATAAATCTAAGTATAAAATTTTGTCTGCTTAGGTTTTTGCATATATCTTGGTTACATTTTAAAATAAAATCATTTCTAATTTTATTCGAGTTGTGTCATAGGAAATTTTTGTGAAGCAATTCATTTTTAGTCAAATTATATATGAAAATTCAATACAAAATGAAATATGCCTATAGACTTGTAGGTATAGTAATTTCTACTCTTGCCTTAACAGTGTTTATGGAAGGTCTGGAATCTGGTATATGACAGATAAAGTTCTGTGAACATTATGACTCCTTACTATTTAATTTTTAATATATTCTTGAGGATATTGTTGAAGATGAAAGGAAATGGAAATATTTTGGCTGGCAGTAAGGTTTTTATCAGAGAAGTTAACAATATGTCATGGAAGATGAGAGTTGAAGCATTGGATGAAATGTTTTTAGTGGGAATGATGGGGTTAAAATGCTCACAGTGTAGGGTTAGGGTGTAGACCTTACCATTCAAGAAATGTAGCACTCCCCTGAACACTTCTGGCTAGAGAAAGGAGGAAGTAGGGGCTATATACATTTGAAGGACCTTGATGTAAATATTTGAACAATTAGTCTTTCTTTGAGTTTTCCTTTTTTCACATTTCAAAACTTTTTCTTTTTAATGTCTAAATTCTTATTTTTCTATCTGTTTTCAGGACAGTAGAAGGTAGAGCAATATGAGAGACTCCTGGAAGGAATGTCATTGTGGTGAAAAACAGTCCATATGGACCTGGAACATCCACTGAGGTCAAAAGAGTAATAGGATGAAATCAAATGGTCTCCAAGAGAGTCACAAAAAGAAGAGAAACCCAGGGAAATATGTTTTCCTCATGTTTGGTAATCTAGTAGTACTGTGTGCATAAAAGAAGATGCTATTGGTGCATAGAATGAGTACTACATGTCAACATTGCGACACATATAAGGATGGCACTGGTTTCTTCTCTAGTTATTTCATGGCATTCCACTTTGAACATGTTATTTTCTCACACATCATACTTTCTTTCCTGTGGCAAACACTTTATTCTGATTTTGAAATAAAGAAAAAATTTCCAAATAACCCATAGCAACTCAATGGAAAATGACTATTTCCTGCTGAATGGCTTCTTGATTTTTATTTATAAGAATACCAAAACCTATGACTTGTTTCTAAAGACAAGAGTAAAAATCAGAAAATCAATCAGAGAAGTCCACTGCACATAGAAAGCATTCAGTCTAGTAGTACTCTAGGGCTGCATCACAATGCCTTATGGAATTGCATTGATAAATTTTCAGGAATTTTACAAGCTGGCTAACATTGTGTTAATAGATTCAAATTCACCACAAGGAGGCAGAATTTGGAAGATGCCACAAATTAGGCAAATTTATACTTTTTCTTTTTTAAATCTCAGGAATAAGTATTTAAATATTTGTCTCTGAAATACCAGATTCACTTAGATGTAAGTAAGACAATGTAATTTCTTAATTTTCTTAGACAGTTCTTCTTTAGTTTTACCATATTCCTGTTTTTCTCTCTCCACTAAGATGTACCTCCAACTTTTTTTAATCAACCACAAGTTGTTTACAAACAGACTTGCACAGAAACATGCATAAAAACAATAGAAGCAGATTCATTCCAGTGGACGCAGTTGGCAGAAGGTTTACAATTCTCTGATCTCCTTTAGTTCTGTGAACTGCCAATCACATTGTTCTCTCTTAACCTATTGCATGATTATTTAAAAACAAACAAACAAAAACAATAAAAGGAAAGAATAGATTTCTGTAAACAAAGACACAAACAGTTATAGTTCCATGTTTGACCTCTGATCAATTGTTGTACCACTTGATTTTTATAGAGTAAAGTGAATGTTTTGGACAAAATAGCATTAAACCTCACCAACCACAAAATTTTGTTTTTATGGTAAGAGATGCATAACTGTTTTGTGAAAATGCTTCTCAACTGTGACTTGAAATTAATGATAAGTTCTATTTCCAGTTAGCTCTGTCTTTGGCTCTCATCTTTTAGGAAAATTATTTTTGTATTCAAATTAAGTTACTTTTATGTTATCTTTACAACTTTACTTAAAAAGCCATTTATGTTGGTGGTCCATGTACAAATTTTCTAATGTTTTTTTCTAACAAATATTCTCATTAAGTTGCTAGCATATCTAGTTAAATGGGTCAAATTGTCCTTCCTTTTCATCCATTTCCTTTTTTGTTGTCACTGTCTTTCTGTTTAATCAATTATTATTTACTTTATAATTATTATGATTTTTTTGCTTTATAGCTCTGGTTGGGGTAAAAACCTAGCTACATAGCTCAGGAAAGGTTCTTACTTGAGGTACTTCTCTTATTTCAGGCTCTCAAGTACTAGGTTGTATTTCAATACAGGGGCTTGTTATATATTCCAGAATGTCCTTGAATTCAGGATTGGAGAATTCATGTTGGTAATTGACCTGGAGGCTTTCTCCCTGCTGCCTACCTTTGATAGAAACGCAAGTTGTTCTGTAGGCTGATGCGAAAGAAAAGTCAATAACATTGTACTCTTTTTGAACACTGAAATGTAGTCATAGACTGCTCATTCTTTTCCTGGCTCCCCATACCCAAAATAATCACACAGAAACTATATTAATTGCAATACTGTTTGGACAATAGCTTAAGAGGATTTCTACCTAGCTCTTACATCTTAAATTAACCAATTTCTATTATTTTATATTTTACCATGAGGCTCGTGGTTTACTGTTACCAGTGTGCAAGATTCTTTCTCTTCTGGCAGCTACATGGCCTCTCCCTGACTCTGTCTTCTTTCCTCTTCTATCTGCTTGGAACTCCCACCTTCCTCTATTCTGCTAAGCCACTGGCCAAAACAGCTCTATTCATTAACCAATAAAAGCAGCACATATACAGAGGACTTCCCATAACACTGAAAGGTGCCGTATTGACCTAGTAGGTGACATGCCCATTGGTTTCAATACCATGAATGTAGGAGGGGTAACTATCTACGTTACTTTTCTATTGTTGTGATAAACTACCACAAGTAAAGGTAACTCAGTACAAAAAGTTTTATTTGGCTTACACTTCCACATCATACTGTCATCAAACATCTCAGGGCAATAATTCAAGGCAGAAACCTGGAAGCAGAAATTGATATAGAGACCATAGAGAAATACTGCTTTCTGTCTTGCTATCTATCACCCAAATGGCTGGACCCTCCCACATCAATCATGACCAAGACAGTGCCTTAGGTTGGCAAGACAGCTCAGAGGTTCAGAGCACTGACTGCACTTCCAAAGAACAGGTTTCAAGTTCCAGCATCTAGTGACATCTCACAAGTAGATCCAATGCCCTTTTCTTGTAGACATCAGGCACTCTTACAATTTAAAAAAATTAAAGAAAATGTTCTACAGGCTTGTCTATGGACAATCTGATGGAGTCTTTGCCTCCACTGACTTTCCTATTCCAAAACAATGCTAGCTTGTGTCAGAAAGGATATAAGGCCCATTTTACAATTTGGAACCTAGCCAAGAATCTAGGGGAGAACATGCTATTATTTTGATAAAAGTACTGTGAAAAAACTTCCCTTTAAATATTTATCATTATACCCACAGGTGAGTGAGGCTCTCAGCCTTCATCAGAGTAAATTTTGTTGTTATTGTTAAAATAAATATTTACAGTGGGTCAAAGTTCAGGGAATAAATGACTGTGGAGTTCTCTGCCCTAAATGGCCATGCATATTGTAATGTTCTCTGGCACTTTAAGAGAAAAGCCACGCCCAGTGCCTCCCCCATCCGCTGAGGCAGGCTGATCTTCAGCTTCTGGCCTGAGAGCTCTCTCTTTCCTGTCTTCCTCTCAGAGAGGCAGCTTCCCTTCTCCCCTCCCCCCACTTCTCTCTCCTCTATCTCCTCTCTTTCTCCTTTTCTCTCTCTCTGTCTCTCTTCTTCTCCCCTTCCCCCTTTCCCCTCCATAACCCTAATAAACGTTTAACTTTACTCTACATGGCGTGCCTATCCATGTCTCTGGCTCCTGCCTGCCCGCCACGAGTCTCCATGCCTGGGACCAGTCACCACTTGGGGACTGGCAGCCATCTCTGCCTGGGACTGGCTGCTCTCAGGGCCTGCTGCCTGCGGCCACATGGCCTGCTACCACTGCTTGGGAACCTATAGCGTCTCTGCTGCCTACTGCTGCTGGGGGTCCTGTAGCATTTTTAATTAATTATAACACATATCATAGTCTCATCCAAATCATGGAGGAAATCCTGGAAAAGGGGACCACATGATTGAAAGAGCCTGCTAGCATCAGATAACATTGGAAAAAAATGAGTATCTTCCGGGCTTGACTGGAATGCTGCACTCAGGATCTCACAGCAGCTATAGTTGTCTGTACAAAGCTTAAGCTAGTCAACATTCTAACTTAAATGTGGGAAGGGCACATGAGCCTTCACCCCTTACTGGGGAGCTATTGATAGCTAATGACTGCTCAGCTAGAAAAATTCAATTTCCTTAGGAGTATGATACCTAGTAGGCTGACCATACTCCAGTAAATGACTTTACCTCCATTATCCATATAGGTAACACTAGTTGTATTCAGTAGATAAGAAAACAAAAAAGAGAACATTAAATTTGGAGGAGCTTATGGAAAGGAGTTAAACCAGGAAGAATAGAAGGATAGAAAGGGGGGTGACTATAATCAAAATATATTACATGAATACATGAAAATTTCAAAGAGTTCACAAAAAAATTGTATTAAATATTTGCTCCAGTTGAAGCTAATCTGAAAACAGCATGTATGTTTTGTGTGAGGGTACAAATGTATTTAGGCATCCATTTATCCATTCATCCATCCACATTTGTATGTCTGTACTGGTAGAACCATAATTGTCTAAAGGAAATAGTTTCAAAGGAAATGTAGCAATGTGTGTAGCCATCTTTTAATTTAGATATATACTGTCTAGCATGTGGAAAAAACTGAAATATATATAATTGTCCATCTTTAAAGGCATTGCTCTAAAAGAATGAAAATAGCTGTTGGTAATGATCTATTGTTCAGAAGAAGTAGAAATAACTTTTATAGTCTTGGTAGTTGCTATAGTCTGAATGTTTGTAAATCACTGAAGTTTAGGTATTAAAATCCTAACCCATAATGTGAAGCTATGAAGAGGAAGGAACCTCCAAAAAATGGGTAGACCATTAGGGCAAAACTCTAATGATGGGGTTGAGTTCCATTACAAAAGTCACCAAAACGAGCTAAATAGAATCTTCCACCATGTGATGACAGTAAAAAGAGGTCATCACAACATAGTAAACATTTCCTAGATGTTAATCTGATGATGCTTTGATCTTCAACTTACCAGCTCCTAAATCTATAGTAAATAAGTTTCTTTTTGTTTACAGGTCACCCAGTTTCTTGTTTGTTATAATAGAAGTCCAAACAGACTCAACAGAAACAATGACAGTATGCTTAAAGAAGTTTGAAGAGATTTTAATGAAAATACTATTTTGACTGTCTGATAGGACTAAGGAAAACTCATAAAAAGATAAAACAATCGGGGCTAGTAACAAAAGGACCTTTTATTATCTCCTGGACTGACTGGGAAGGAAGAGGTAATTAGTGCCCCATCTGAGGATATGAGCCCTGTGATAAGGTATGAGCAGACTACCTGCTTTGGAACTGTAATCTTTATAAGAGGGAGGCAGTCAGTCATTACTGACTTCTCCCCGACATTATAATTAAAATAAATACCCTGACCCCTTTCTAATCATGCCTTCTAATCTCTTGCCAGTGTTACCAATGGTCCAAACCAAACAAAAGACAGAGGAAGAGGAAGCTTGTTGATTCTGATATAAAGCTCCTTTCTTGGTTCAAAAAATAAAACAAGGCTGAGGGGAATAAAGGGGAACTGTGGTTGTTATGTAAAAATGAACAAAAATCTTTAAACAAAACAAGACAAGGTAAAAATTGTAGAAAGTGGGTTAGGCAAAATGAGTAGAGGCCCGTTCATTATTGTAGCCATTAGTTATTACTTTTTGCCTCCTGGAAAGGAAGAAGAGCCTTTTACCTTTATCCATGCATTCAAGCTACACTATTTAATACTTACTATGCATAAAGTAGCCTTGAGGTTTACTTTTTTCAATGGTCAAAATGTTAAACAAGATTCTATCCTAACTGGAAAGAAAACCAGGTAACAAAAATAAGTAAATAGTCCACAGAGCTTCAGATAACATTACATTATACTGCAAAGTCAAATGAAAGAGCATGACGGAATGATCATAGAGATGCTGCTTAGCTATTGTAGGTATCTCAGCTACAGCCTGATTGGGGTGGTGACAGCTGAACTGAGATCTCAATGATAAGAAATATGTTTATTACACTCACATCTAAGGAGAGATATTTCAAGGCAAAGGGAACAGTGACTTTAAGAGCCATGAATAAGAATAGAGTTTCCATGTTAAAAGACAAAAGGAGATCTTAGTTTCAGATGAGATCTGAGAAGTAGAAAGACAAAAATAACACAAGAGAATTTCCATTCTCTATTGCTGACATCAAATCACCCCAACATAGCTTATTACAAGCCCCCCAGATTTGTGACTAGATACCTGGGCAAGTCCTGACACACTGATGTCTTTACAGGGTGTCAGCAGCAGACATTTGGCAGTACTTGTTTCATGTCTATTCTGAGATGGATTGTTCTATAAGGTTCTTGTGTCCCTTTCAAATAGGTACATAAATACTTTTCTACATGTGTTTTGTCTATTTGTAATACCATCTTGGGATTCCTCAGAGCATGGCAGCATCAGGGTTCTCATAATCAATCCGTGACAACAGGTTTCCACCAGAGCAGAAGCAGAAGCCACAGTTTAACATTATCTGAGTTTCAAAGTCCTAGAATGTTACTTCCAAGGAACCTCATAGTCAAAGCAACTCACAAGGCCAACTCAATTTCAAGCAAAAGGAAAATAGACTCCAGTTTTTGATTGATGTTTGCAGTCTTTGGAGACCAACTACCATAAAATCTTTTGTAGGGCATAGTAATGGGTTTAGATTATAATCCAAATACAGGAGGAAGCTATTATAAGTTTTAATCAAGGGTGTGATGTAATTGGATTTAGGCTTTACAAAGAATAGTTTGGCTGCTGTGGAAAATGGACTTCAGTGTTTCCAGGGAGAGTCTGAGAGACCAATTAGAAGGTAACTGTAACACAGAAAGAAAAATATGATGGCTAGTACCAGTGTACTCTTGCTAGATACAGTGGCATATAGGCACATGGGGGAAAACATGGGAGAGTTAGAGCTGACAAGAATACTCAATGGTGGATTTAAGTGTGGAGAATCAGAGGAGACTAAGGTTCTGAGATTTTCATCTGTAAAACATAAGGGATCACGGTGTCATTAAAAGAAATGAGATTTTGTGGAGGCTCAAGTCGAGACAAGATTGTGAAGGATTTCTTTTGCCAACTGTAAAACTGAATAGTAAGAATCCTGAATTATTTGAAAGGCTTCGACTGACCCTTCCCCCAAACCCAAATAAGAGCAGTGCTAATAACTGATACTTAGTTCTTACTACATTTTAGGCACTGCTACCAGAACTGTTTGCACATTAATTGCTTAAAACTCACACCAACTCTGTGTGAAAGGTACAGGTGAGGAAAAACCATCTCTAGCAAGGTCACATACATCCCTCTTGGGTACATAATTATTGATAGTGGAGCTGGAATTTGAACCCAAAATCCCTGGATCTGAAGTTTGCTGATAAAGCAACACTACAACACCTTCTTACCAAAGGTACATCCTACAAAGGTGAGGTACTTAAGCAAAAAGTTAAGTATTGCAAATCCTCATGTATAAGAAAAATAAGAATTTAAAATCAAGCTGAGGACTATGACCTCAATTTAATGTTTTTAGTATATGTTTTTGGGCCTCAGAATTCCTTAGGTGTCAAATGTAGGAGTTTTTTCAGGTAGCATTGTGTTTACTTTGCTGATGATATTTCTTAGAAAAGTATTTTAGGGTTCTGGTAAATAAGTTTCAAAGATGCTGCTTCTCTCGTTTCATAGTTTTAAAATATGCAACTTTATTGAGATATGATTTGTAAATGATAAATCCTCCTAGATAGTGTAGATGACAAGAGAATAAAAATCTTTTGTGTTATTTTCTTTATCGTCAAAAAGAAAATAGAAAATCTACAGCTAGGGTAAAAATATTTACAAACATATAGTGAATAAGGGACCTGGATTCAGAATGCATAAAGAACTCTTCCAGTTCAACAATGAAAACAGAAATATCCTAACTGAATGAAAATGACCACATAATTTGAATAGAAAATTTCTCAGAGAAGATACATAATTTTCTCTTACTTATTTTTTTTACCATGAGATAGAGTTGGAATTGATTTTTGGTCAATGTACAAATAAAACCTTTACTTGTATATAGATATATAATTGCCAGAAATTTATTGATAATATTCTTCTTTACTCATTGGATTTTGCTGCATAATTGTGAAAATTTAAATAACTATAGATACTTGGATTGATTTTGGGGAGTTTAATTCTCTCCCATTAATCTGTTTTTTATCTTTTAGAAATTGGATATAATTTTTATTATATCTAATATTTATTCATTTGTTTATTGACGTAGATATACCATGACACGTGTGGTGGGCAGAGGACAACCCGTGGTAATTGGTTCCTTTCTTTCATTCTATGGTGTGTGGGGACTGATCTTAGTTTGTCATTTTTAACACAATAAGCCACTGCATCAGCTCATGTTTTCCTCCTATTGGTTTGCCTCGTCCAGCCTCTATATGAGGGCTTTTGATTTGTCTTATTGTATCTTGTTTTGTCCTGTTTAGTCATCATTTGGAGGTCTGCTCCTCTCTGAAGGGAAAAGGAGAGGGAGTGGATCTGTGGATCTGTGTGTGGGACGTGTGCTGGGAAGAGGAGAGGGTGTAACTGTGGTAGAGGTGTATGACATGAGAGAAGAATATATTTACAGAATAAAGAATATAAAAAAAAGATTAAGTCAATTGTAATGTATGTGTTACATTTTCTCTTCCAATAAGAATATATTTTTCTTTTCTTGCCTAATTATCACACACACACACAGATACACACACACACACACTGTTCTTCTTTGTTGACTTCTTTGTTTGCTTCTCTTTGTCACCTTCAAGTTATCTGGAAATAGGAAAGTCAATTGAGCAAATGCTTCTGCCAGATTGCCTTTAAGTGAATTTATAGGGGCATTTTCTTGATTAATGGTTGATGTATGAACACCCAGACTACTGTGGATGATGCCACCTCAGGGCAGGTGGTCCTGGGTTGTATAAGCAAGCAGGTTAAACAAGCCAGGTGGAGCAATCCAGTATGCATCACTCCTTTGTATCCTATGTTAGAACTTCCAAGAAGGAAAGAAAAACAGAATTCTTATTATTTACTAACATAGTTGCCATTATTACATAGAGTACTCTATCACATATATCTAGTTATTTTCATGTAAATACAATTACTGTATTGCTACCCATATAAAAATATAAGAGTTCAATTGTTTTTAATGCTTAATAATGATAATAAACCAGTGTTATTGGCCTATGTATTGATTTTAATTTCATCATTATTTCAGAGTTTATTCTTACTCTTAAAAACTATACCATAAAACAATATACCAAACTACCCTGGTGGTAGTCTCTGATATCTCCTGTTTATTATATTTCTTAACCAATTTATTATATCTGCATGAAGAGTTCACATTGTGTGACTGACTTTTGTTTTTGTTTGTATGAATACACTCTAAGATGTTCGTATAAACACAAAATCACCTAATGGTGATCTAAGAATGTCTCCATCGTTAACTGAAGCATACCTATGTTTATGTGTCTGTGTATGTCCTATGTATATATGTTTTAGACTTGATGATTATGGAGAAACATTTGTTATCCAGCCATTACTTTTTTCCTTTAGCTATTTGACATTTATTTCTTCAAAAACATAAAAGATTTAATACAGGCTCCAAGTCTTTGATTACTAATTCTATATGCTTGTATGAGTAAGAATGACCTCAGAAATTTATTTTTAAATTTGTATAATGGACTGACTTCCAAGAGAATCAGCATTTTAAGAAAGGAACTTAAATTGTTGCCATTGTGATGGGGAGCTTGGTGACTAACTCTCTTGTTGACATAAAAATTATTTGCTTAGATATATGCACACCTTTTCCCCCAACACCATTAACTCTTTATAATATGGTTTCCATTAGTAATCTTTTGAAAAATTTCAAGTAAATTTTAAAGATATAATTCTGATATTTAAGTAGTTTATTATAGCAGAGATGGGGAAATCACAAATAAGGTAGTCAGCCTTTCCTCCCTCTTTCCCTTCCTCCCTCCCTTCCTTCCTCCCTCCCTCCCTTCCTTCCCTCTTTTTTTCTTGAGGCAATATCTTACTATGTAGTCCTGACTGATTGACCTGGAACTCACTATGTAGAAAAGGCTGTCCTCAAACTCGCAGAGTTTCACCTGTTTTTTTTCCTTCTAAATACTAGGATTAAACTGCTGTGCCAAGGGTTAGGTAGAACTATTATAAGGAAATGATGAAAGCATTGACTCTTTCTATAAAAATGAAAACACTTTCCTCAAAAGAGAATTCTCCACATCAATATATACATATACATGTATGCAATGTATATATATATATACACAAACGTTCATATACATATATATACACACATATACACACACACACATATATGTATGTATATGTCACCTAGTTTGCCTACACAAACAAAGATAACCCATTAGATTCAAGGCCATATTTCAGAATGAGGTTTTATTCTATCACAAATGTATGGATAATTTTCCCACAGCAAATGCTTAGAGCTTCTTGATACTCTCACATGTCAATGACATATGAAGATAATGCAGCTTGTATAGAAATTTAAAATTGTGTGATTTTGTTAAAACAAAAGGACAGAGTCTTATTCTAGTTCATAAGTGAGCATAAATTTTAAAAACTAAAAATAGAATTTAAATGAGCTTTAATTATTTTTTGACACTGAATTTTTAGAGGTAAAATTGGTGAATTAACGTGTTAGAGAAGTTTGACACGTCAATTTTGTTATTAGAAATTTATTTTACAACAACAATCAAAGATATGTACAAAGTTTCATGTAGAATAATTTTCAGTTCAGATTAATTTATTATAAAGAAATATTTGGAAATGCCCTATATCCAAATACTGATTATGTAAATTAAGGAATAATAATGTCATTGAACCATACTATACACTTATAATCATGCTGTAGAAGTCTATTTATTGACATAGGAATGTTAATATTATTGAATTTTAAAAAGTTGATGTAAAATATTAATAATGCAGTCTAAATTTTGTGAATAAATGAATTTGTGCACACAATACCACATTTTATATTAGTTAACTGAAAATTGTAGCTATATACACACACATATATATGTATATATACAAACTTTGATAAATTGTAGTGGATTGTCTCAAGTTGTGGGTAGTATTATATATGATTTTCATTTCATTTTGTGTTTGTGTTTTACTGTATTATAACTTCTTGTGTTTATGCTTTTTATCCATTATACTCACTTTTCTTTTTTCTTTTGCTTGGGATTGAACTCAGAGCTGCATGAGTAAAACTAAATACTCTCCCACTGAGGTACATCAGCCGATTCTCTAATCTTTATTTCACTTTTATCATAAAAGAAATACCTCTTTTATTATGAACTAAAAGTGTATGAAGCAAAAAGGAAACATTTGCTCTTTGAGAGTGACTTAGATCCAAATGCATACATAGATCTGACATCCCACTGTACCTATCAGCACACAGTTATTTCAGTTTGAATATTTCAAATTTAACCTTTAACTTTCTGTACACTATTTGTGTTCTTGAAAATCTTTTCAGGACACTTGTTTGGTATCAATGAAGGAACTAATAATATGAATCATTCAATTTTATTAGTATCTATGCCATGAAGTCTTTTTCACATAAAGCCAGTCACTATCCACTTGTCAATATTCTTGAGAAATAGCAGTTTTGCTTTTCTTATATGGGAAATTATGTGTTAATGGAAGAACTTCAGACCTTTACATGTAGTATGTATCTCAACACAGATTTCAGTGCTTTTCTTGTTAGTAGAATGAACAGCCATGCCATTAAGTACCCCAAGTTCCATGAAATATTGTCATTAATCAACTATCTCCTATTGTGGAGAGATAATATTTATTTCTCTAGACTGAGTCCAAATTTTAAGAAAAAAGTCAGAAATGCATATAAATCAGTTTTAGTGTCCAAACAAATGAGTAAAAGTCTATAAATTTATTAGAAAGGACAATATCTAATAGTAACTCCTCCCATCAATTGTTTTTCTGTATACAGTGTATATACAATGTGAAGAAAGGTGGAGATAAAAGTGCATTGTGAATTATTAAACATATATGTAAAAAAACTAGTAGAAACACAAGGCAACTAAAATAAGAGCTCACTGATTCCATACAATTTTTCTCACCATCCTATATTCTAAAGAAATTCAAGGCATTGTTCTAATACAAATCTACATTTGTTCTGAATATGTAAAGAAGCTTCTTTTTGGTGCTATTCATGCATTTACTACAATCCTAAAAGTACATAATTTAAATAGTTTAAAAGTTATTTGAGGGCTGTTAGAAGTTGCCCCAAGACTGCAGAGGTGGCTTGGTTTTTAAGAGGGTTTCTTGCTTCTGAAGAGGACTGAACTTTGATTGTAAGCACCTACTTTATTTGGCTTACAACCACATATATAGCCCCAGCTCTAGTTGTGTCTGATGCCCTATTTGACTTCTGTGAGCACCTGCATGCATGTGTGCTTATTGACACGGGCACAGATACATTCTTATGATTAAGTAAAAATCATTTAAGAAAGAGTTTGTCTTTGCCTTTATTCTGTGTTTCAAGATACATATAAATAGTCACTCTTATTTAAAATTATTGTAAATTTGAGGAAATACTTCTCTTTGAAGTTGAGATGAGGACCCTAGCTAAGACTCCCAGCAACAGTGGAGAGAGGGCCTGTTCTGGACTTCCCCTCAAATCAGATTGGCGAATACTCCAACTATCATCATAGATCCTTCATCCAGTAACTGATAGGACCAGATGCAGAGATACAGGCCAAGCTCTTGGAATCCAATCAAAGAGAGAGAGGAGGAAATATATGAGCAAGGGAGATCACAATCATGATGGAGAAATATACAGAGAGAGCTTAACAAAGCTTGTGGAAACTCATGAACTCTAGACCGAAAGCTCTGGAATATCCATGGTACCGACTTAGGCCCTCTATATGTGGGAAACAGTGGTAATGCTTGGACTATCTGAGGTATCCCTGGCAATAGGTGAGGATCTCTCCCTGATGCATGACCTAACTTTTTGGAGCCCAATCCCTATGGTGCGATGCCATGCTCAGCCTTAATGCAGGAGAAAAGGGGCTTGGTCTTATCCTCACCTAAAGTTTCAGATTTTGTTGACTCCCTTACCCATTGGGCAGAGTGGATGGGGGTGGGCTGGGAGTGCTGGTGAGGGGGGTGAAGGGAAAACTGTGGATGGAATGTAAAA
The DNA here is from genome assembly GCA_028555095.1 of Dicrostonyx torquatus. Lineage (NCBI taxonomy): Eukaryota > Metazoa > Chordata > Mammalia > Rodentia > Cricetidae > Dicrostonyx > Dicrostonyx torquatus. Next base: position 2,453,248 of record JAQHUG010000100.1, read on the forward strand.
TGAAATTTTAAAAAAAGCAAATAAAAATTAAAAACATTGTAAAATCTTTTTTTGTTGTTTTTGTTTTTTTGAGACAGGGTTTCTCTGTGTAGCTTTGGAGCCTGTCCTGGAACTAGCTCTTGTAGACCTCACTGGCTTCAAACTCACAGAGATCCAACCTGCCTCTGCCTCCCTAGTGCTGGGATTAAAGGTGTGTGCCACCACTGCTGGGCAGAGGCAGTTAGATCTCCATGAGTTCGAGGCCAGCCTGGTCTACAATAGCTAGTTGCAGGATAGGCACCAAAGCTACAGAGAAATCTTTTCTCAAAAAAACCAAAAAAAGAATAAAATCTATTTTGTATAATTAAATACATGAATAGACTATAATATGATTATTTTAATATTCATTACCTTCTCTTACACCTCTATCTCACATTTGCTGACTTGTTTTTCTTCTCAGTTAGTATACCTCCAAGCCCCAATGCCTTTTTTTTGTGTGTGCATGTGTGTGTTCATGTCTTGTGTAGGTATCAATATCATTTCATAATTTTCGCATTGCACTCTGGCTTTTATCTCATCTTTCATGAATTTTTATAGACTACAGAGAAGGTAATATTTATAGTCAAGCATACAACTCTAACTGGAGGTCTCTCTTCCACCTGCCGGTTCTCAAATAACTACTCTGTGGCTTAATAATTACAAACTGTTTGACCTATTAGCTCAGGCTTATTATAAAATAGCTCTAACAATTAGCACATGTCTATTAACCTATATTTTACCGCAAGGCTCATGACTTATTACCTCACATCTTGCTTTTCCTGTGGCTGCTGGCATCTCCCTGACTCTGCTTTCTTTTTTCCTATATCTTTGTTTGTATTTCTCACTTGGCTCTATTCTGCCTGGTTATTGGCCAAATCAGCTTTTTTATTAACCAAAGATAATAAAACATATTCACAGCATACAGAAGGGCATCCCACATAATACAACAGTTTCCATTTCTTTTCCTTATCTTTTTGCCCAGCTGTGAATCTCTGCTTTATCCATTGCCTCTGAAAAGTGACATTTTTGGATAAACATTTAGTAAACTGGTACAATACAAAATTAATATACTGAAACCAGTAGCCTTCTCATATCCAAAGATAAAAGGACCAAGAAAGAAATCCCGTTCACAGTAGCCTCAAAACAAACAAATAAATCCCATAAAACAAACAAAAGAGAAAAATAGTAAATGTAAATGTATTTGCTTTCATTCTGTACTGAATCTAAACACAGAAAGAAATGGAAGTGAAAAAGAACATAGCTAAAGGACACCTTGTGAAATATGCAATAGAAATAAAGCTGGAAGTGTCACTATACAAAGATGTATAGGTAAATGGAATAGAATTAAAGACACATATTTGTCCACACAGTTTCAACACACATTGAAGAAAGAACAGTGTCTTAGTTAGGGTTTACTATTGCTGTGAAGAGACATTATGATCATATCAACTCTTATAAAGAAGATATTTAATTGAAGGTGGCTTGCTTAAATTTCCGAATTTTAGTCCATTATGACAGTAAAGGAGCACTTGGCAGTATGCAGGTAAACACAGTGCTGGAGTTGAGAGTGCTACTTCTTGTAGCAACAGGAAGTCAACTGAGTGTTACCAAGAGGGAAGCTGGAGAAAAAGAGACCTCAAAACCTGCACCCATAGTGACACACTTCCTCTAACAAGGCTATACCAAGTAGTGCCACTCCGTTTGGGGACCATTTTCTTTCAAACCATCACAAACAGCATCTTCAACAGATGGTTCTACAGAAACCCAATGTCCACATGTAGAAGAATGAAATTCGAGCCTTATCTTTCCCCTTGCCTGAAAATCAACTCTATACCAAAGAGCTTAATATAAGACCTAAACTCTGAAATTGCTGAAAGAAAATTTAGAGAATATAGAATATTTATTAGTAATTTTATCTCACCCAATTGCACACATTTTCAAGAATGTATTTAAAAGAATCCACCTGTCCCTGCATGTGTGTGTGTTTGTTTGTGTTCATGTGCACTTGTGCTCGTATGTATATATTAGAGACTTTTTTTCTTCCTTTTTATTGCATTTTCTTGATTTTAGGGCTGTATTGTTTAGTTGTATCCTAGCAATATTTTACTTATGTTTTAATAAATAAAGCTTGCCTGAATATCAGAAGAGCAAGGCTAAGTTACTAACAGTCAGGCAGTGGTGGCATACACCTTTAATACCAGGATTTGGGAGACAGAGGCAGATGGATCTCTGTGAGTTCAAGGCCACCTTGGGCTACACAAGATCAATAAAAAAACAAATCCAGGTGGTGGTACCTCACACCTTTAATCCCAGTACTAGGAAGTCATGCTTTTAGTCCCTGCACTAGAGGGAATATGAAATGGAAATATAGGGAGGCTCTGGTTGCTTAGTCAGTTTAGTCTGTTTAGTCTGCTTAGTTTTCATTCGCCCAGCCTTGGTAGAGGTAAAACTCCTCTAGTGGCTTGGCTGCTTTGTTTTTCTGTTTTTTTTTTTTTGTGTGTGTGTGTGTGTTGAACCCCAGTATCTGACTCTGAGTTTTTTTTTATTCGTGCTACAGATAGTTGTATGGGTGTCACACTTTTTGAGATACTGTGTGTATGTAACATTTTTTAAATTATACCTTAGACATAACTGATAACTTCTACTCTAGTACTCTAAGTTGACAAGTATTTTGTGTGAAAATGCTTAATTCACTGAACCATTTTTCTAGCTTTGGTGCTATTGCTGGGATCTGATCAATTAGTATGTTCTTATCTCCAGAAAACTTCTCTAGTCATCTAAAGATTTATTTTGATTTGTTCAGTAAAATTTAGCTTTTATATTCAATGCTAGGTATGAATATCACAGGCCCTTTGAACCTGTAAATTTTGTTGAATTAGTTCTTTGGTTAGTGCACATTTGGGGTGAGGCTACATTTTGCCTTTTTGCAACTATTATTGCTTATGTTTTCTGTCTCTTGAATTGGATTTTCTATTTAAAGTATCTTTTTTGTCCTATGTTTTCCCCCTTTTCTGTTTTGACTTAATTTTCCTTTTGAAATCTGTCTCAAATTAAATTTTTTAGCTCTTATTATTTAGGTATTTCCTATCTAAGGGATTACCTTTAAGTTTCAAGGGTTCTTTATTCCTCTTTGAATGTTTCATATTTGTTTATTTATTTATTTTAGTAAAGCATTTTGATTTGTGCGTTCACAACCCCTCTTATTTGTATAGAACTGGGTTGATAAAAATGTATAAAATTTAGTATCTCTGTCTGGTTATATCTATTTGTTTTGATACTCTTCTTTTATGTTGAAGATGTTTGTCAGTTGTTTTGTTATCCTCGACTATCACTTTATAGTTAATCCTCTAAAGAGCATATTAGAAGCTCTGTGTGCTGGATGAATTTTGTTGACCATCCCTTCATAGAAATGTAATCTGGGTAAATTCTTTCCTTGGGGGAACACTTGAATTTAAGGAATAAGCTTGGCTACTAGCATACTGAAATCTTAGCAGGAAAAGAAATTTGAAGTTTAATATTCAACATATGAACTTTCATATAATCCCCCTTTTAATACAGTTGCTCCATCTGTGATTATTCTTAGTATCTCCTACTCTAAAAATCCTTAATTCTGTCTTCTCTAGACAATTAAGTTCCATTATTTTCCCACTGATATGGAAAGGGCATTTTGCCATTTAAATGCAGTAAACAAGGGTTTGGATTCTACTCCAGCTAAATCTAAGGGAACTTTAAAAATTTATTTTCCTGTTTTTAACCTCTCACTCACCTTCCAGGTATGCCTAAAAGTACCCCCAATAATGAAAATTGGTGGCTTCTTACCATCTGTAACTTTTAGGCTTAGATCAGTGGTTTTGACCTTCCTAGTGCTTTGACCCTTTAATATTTCCTCATGTTTTGGTGACCTCCCAGATCATAAAATTATTTTTGTTGATACTTTGTAACTCTAAATTTTCTACTGCTATGAATCATAATATAAATATCTGATATGCAGGATATCTGATATGTGACCTCTGTGAAAGTGTCATTCATAATGGGTCATGGCTTAGTCAGTTTCTAATCATCTAGCTGTTCTTCAGATTGCAGCATTTTGTTTTCTATTATGTCAGTTTTGTATTCCTTCTATCTTACTATGTCTCTCTTTTAACTTTAATTTTTATGCTAAAATTTTTGGTGTGGGAGGTCTTTCTGAATATGTGCTGATTTACTGGTTAATGAATAAAGAAGCTGTTTTGGGCCTGCACAGGACAGAATAGAGCTAGAAAGGGAAAACTAAACTGAATTCTGGAAGAACAAAGGGGGAGTCAGAGAGATGCCATGTAGCTGCTAGAGGGAAAGGTGTGAGCTGTCAGTTGGAACCTGGCCTGTAGGCCAAAGACCTCATGGTAAAATATAAAATAAAGGAAATGGGCTAATTCTAGATGTAAGAGCTAGCGAACAATACACTTAAGCTATTGGCCAAACAGTATTGGAAATAATATAGTTTCTGTGTGGTTACTTCAGGAGTCTGGGCAGCCAGGAAACAAACAAGCGGCCTCCTACTACATATTTTGATGGACTTTTGCAAAGGTACTGAAGCCCTGTTTTCAATCTATAAGTTGAAAGCCATTTCATCCCTCCAAAACAGGCTTGAGATAATTGGTCAAATGTATGTCCTATGGATTTCTGCTGCTTTCTGTGTAGAAGCATCAAATTTCTCATTTTCATCAGCTTGCCTTTTGTCTCAGTTGATATATTCCTTCCTCAGAGAACTCTTCCAGATACATTTATCTCAGGAAAAACCTAGTTCTCCAGATTTTTCTACAATTCCTAAACTGTTTTTCCCCAGAGAAAACCACAATCTGTAGTTACTTAATTAAATAATATGAAGAAAATTTGACCCCACTCCATACTAGAAGGCTCATTCCTTGAAGGATGGAAGAAAAATGTCTCCTTTGTATATTGTCACTTAAGTAGTACTAGATACAAAATGTGCACTAAATAAATACATACGGAGATAAATAACCTAGAACTATCACCCTAAAGTAATACTGTAATACTCCTTCCATTTTTAATTGTAGATCAAAACATAAAATGGCAAAAAGCAAACTAAATAAAGACTCGAGTGATGGCTCAGTAGTTATGAGTATTTACTGCTCTTGCAGAGGATCAGGGTTTGGTTCCTAGCACCCACAAAGCAGCTTACAATCACCTGGAACTCAATTCCATGTGACCTAATGCACTCTTCTTGCCTCTGCGGACGTTGTACACATGTGGTACACATACATACATGCAGGCAAAACACTCAAAGTTAAAATAGAAATAAATAAATATTTTTAAAAGCAAAAGAATCAAAATAGCATACAGTTCATATGTATAGATGACTATTTACTAATTCATAATTATAATTTTGTATTTTCCTGCATACTCCCCATAAGTATTACAATATAATTTAAACTATCAGTTAAGAAACCAGAGAAATCCATAACCAATAATATTCATGTTTAGCTTTTGTAACAGAAGTTCACAAAAGCCTCAAATTTTTATGCCCTTCTGAAGTCCTGCATTAGCAAGATTTTTTAAAAATTGAATCTGGCCTATGAAGGGAAAACATTTTTGGAGCTAGAAAATGTTTGAATTGGGGCAGTATTAGAAAAGAAACCAATTTATCGAGTGGCACAGCTGTTCACTGTATGATCATTATGATCCTTGTTATTTGGGTGCTGGTTGGTATTTATATCTAATTAGCTCTCTTACACACCATCAAGCAATCCACATTTAGGGAATAGAGCAAAACTAAAATATATAGAGTTTCAAGCTGCCAAAATCTTGTAACAGAATGAATTCAGGTTTAATTCACTGCAGATCAGTTATTAACAAACTACTGAAATTAGTTAGTTTGCATTTTTACTTGTATGCATGTGGTTTTTTTATAGCAGATGAAATGGATCAGAAGCATACTTCTTCAGAAAATTTCTTCCTTAAGTGGTTGACACTTTTTCTCATTACTTACTAACCTTGGAGAGCTGGACTGCTGTTAAAATAGGATTTTGCAATCCATTGCCTTATTGATGCCTATTTATTGGTATACATATAACATTTTATAATGCATTAATAAAAATGTCAGTTCTTACTATTTTTATTAGCAACTTATATGTTTCATAGCTAAAGCCATGTTTCTATTATATTGCCACACATAAAATTACTTATGGGTGGATTAGTGTTTGTGAAAGCACAAGTAGTCACAACCAAATTTGAAGTACATTATTTGTATATTATAAATAGTAGCAAACAAGATTATTATATAATGATTAGGCAAAACAGTATAATGGCTCTTCTGAAGTTATATTCTATTTTCATTACAATTCTCATGATAACCTTTAGATTTAGAGAGGAATTACAAATATGGTACAGAGATCTTATTGACTGAATGTGTTTTTCTTAACTTTATATGTTGAAGTCCTGTCACTTAATGTGGATTCATTTGGAGATAGAACCTCAAAATAAGAAATGAAGCGCAAATAAATTTGAAAAAATGGAACCCTAATCTGATAGGATTAGTGACCATGAGCAATCTCATACTCTTGTGTCATTTTGCATTCTATCTTCTTCTCCATATGTGCACTTACTAAGACAATACAAAGAGGACATAGGAAGAAGGTGGCCTTAACAAGCCAGAAGAACCTCCAGTTGAGCTCAGTCTTCTAGTAAAAAAAAGAGTAAGAAAATAAATTTCTGTTATTTAAGGTACCTAGAATAGGATATTTTGTGTGATGACACAAATAAAGTCCCCATATTTCTTTCAAATTTTATGAATAGTGTAATGAGTCTTCCCCTGTCCTGCCATCCAGCTCCCAAATAATGACACAGAAACTTGTATTAATAATGAAAGCTCATCCTATAGCTTAGGCTTATCTGAAGCTAGGGTTTATAACATAAGTTAACCCATAGTTTTATTAATCCATGATCTACCATGTGACTTTTATCTCTTTCTCATTCTGTGTATCTGATTTGTTTTGTGTCTGACTGGCTTTTCTGCCTTCTACTTCCCAGAGACTTCTTTGTGTCTGTGTAATGATTTCTGTCCCTTTAAGGGAAAGCCACACCCACTCCCTCCCTGTCTGCAACTGAACACTCTTGAATCTCTCTCTCTGTCCCTGCTCTTGGAAGAAGCAGGTGTGCTTTTTCTGTTCTCTTATTCTTCCTCTTTCCTCTTCCTCTCTCTCTCTCTCTCTCTCTCTCTCTCTCTCTCTCTCTTTCTCTCTCTCTCTCCTCCTTCTCCTCCTCCTCCTCCTCTCTCTCTCTCTCTTCTTCTTCCATTACCCCTCCATAATCCACCTAATAAATGTTTAACTTTACTATACCTGGGTACCTGTCTGGCTGCCTACACCCGCCACTGCCTGCCCACCACCGCAGCTGCTGCCGCCATTGCCACATGGTCTCGACCCACATAAGCTGCCGGTGACCCACCACCATTGGGGACTGCCCACGTGGTCTCGTGCAACCCTGGGGACCCACAGCAAGCTGCTGGGGGACCCCCCCCATTAACTAAAAAGTGCAACTTTCTGTAAGAACCACCTATACCTCCTGCCTAGCTGAAAATGCTTTGGCAAAGACACATCTTCACAGTGTACAAAAAAATTATTTTTACAACATTTTCCTTCTTTTGTCTAAATAAAAAGGAAATGGTTGTAACTATACATAGTAAAACTATATATAATAAGAATAATTATCAATTAAGAATTGCATTTACAATGTCGAGTTCATTTGCATTCAGAAAATTCAAATAAAATACTCCATTATCTATCCTTTTTCAGTGAGGCCTAAGTTTTGTACCTAATTTGCTTTCTATCCTACCACATAATAACAAGCCAAAACCATCTTTTTAGACCTCTAAACATTTTCTTAAATAGTTTAAGCTTTTATTTTTCTCAACCTTATTCATTTTACACCTCTTTTGTGAGTTTCTTTTCTGAATTTGGTAACAAGGTAAACTATAACTATCTAGGCTGCAAATCTATCACAGACCCAAGAAATATATAATATTGCTTAAGTAAACAGGAAGTACAGAGTAATCAACTTCCAAAACTATTGATAAAATAGAGACACTTGATTATCTTGACAGTCACCCAAGCTTCCTATGTAACAATGGGGGCATCTATATTTGGCCTACAGGCCTACAATATCTTACAGACTTTTTTGTGAAGAAGGAAATTTTGAAGGACTCTCCTACCTTATGTTGGCAAAGTTCAGTAGTCACCTTCTTTTTTTTTTTTGGTTTCTTGAGACAGGGTTTCTCTGTGGCTTTGGAGCCTGTCCTGGAACTAGCTCTTGTAGACCAGGCTGGTCTCAAACTCACAGTAGTCACCTTCTTTCGTGTCCTGCTCATTCAATTTGTATAGCATGCTATCAATAGTAGAGGCAAGAACAGTTCGTGCCCTGTTGCTAACTTTGCCACAATGAACATAAACTCAATACAGAGATTCTTCAATATCCAACATTCTTGATTGTTATTGAATACTAATTACTAACCTATATTTCTTCATTATCCTAGTTTATAATAATAATTTCCAAAGACTAGAACTTTACATTACATTTTAAGTGAGCTGTAGAGATGCAATACCTTAAACAAGAGTAGACACATTTATACAGAATGTTGTAACAAAAATAGCCTTAAATTTGTATCAATATACAAAAGTATCTTAAAGAAGAGTAGAAATATATATATATATATATTCAAAACTAAAATAACCTCAATTTTGTATCAATATACAGAAATACCTTAAACAAGAGTAGAAACATATACATAGTATGTTATAACAAAATAACCTTAAATTTGTATCAATTAAAAAAATCCATACCAATGTAAAGTATTTGAGACTACTCACTGGTTTTTAGTTAAAAGAAGATTCAATAATCTACCCATTTATCCTATAATTTGTATAATATATCCCCCCTTTTTTCTAGAAAGAAATCTGTGACTCTAACTTCCTTTGTTAAGCTTTTCTCCTGGCCATTACCAATAACAACTTGTAACCAATCCCCCTAAAAGACCATAATCACCCATAATCTATTTAAGGACCAAAATCACCCACCCTGTCTCTTGGGAATGTGGATGTTACATCCTCTATACTGCTTCCTGTCATCTGGGGGCAATGACATCTTTAGGGGACCCTCAGAAAATTGTGGTAATGTTCAATTTCTAGGAGAGCTAGCCTTATTTTTTTTTGCTCAGTATCTGTGTGGTGGGAAAATGTAGAGCTTATATGAAGTCTTGCTAGATAGTCTGTGAGATTGAAACATCTCAGCTAGCAGTTTTGAAGTTATCATGGATGTAGATTTTTGAGAAAATTGAAACAGAGGTATTATGGCAGGCTGGATCATCCAAGGTATTTGTCTTCATTGGTGTTTTGTCTTTTTTCTCTTTTTAAAAATAAACAAACTTTTAAAGGTAACACACATACACTCACACATACACATGCATGTATGTATTAACACAAATATGGAATTATGGTGTCCATAAGTCAATTAAAGATAATTTTTGTAGTATGATTGAGAAAGTAAAAGGCATGTGTTTGCTTTTTAAGTCCATTTGGATTGTATAAACAAACTTCTATTTATGCTATATAAAAAGATAGCATGTAAAAAAAAATCATGATACTCTGTAGCCAACAAAATCAATCATGTCTTTTCCAGTTTTAGAGTTGTTCCCTGGTAGATAAATTGGCAAATATGTCACCTGTCCTGTATTCTTTCTTGGTTTCTTTCTCTATGTTTATAGCCAAGATATTTAGGAGGTCTCCCCTAATCAAATCTGATTTTCATTAATTTTTAAAGGAATCCATACATTTTTGTTTTGTGGAATCAAAAGCACAACCTCTCCTACAATGCAACATATTTTCTGACTTCTGTAATAAAGTTAAGACATTCTTAAAATATCTAGGTTGGTTTAGTTTAGCAGTTTCTATAATCTCTTAGGAGCTATTATTTTTTTGTTCATTACATTTATCCCATCCTTATATGGCTTTTTAAATTTTACTTTACTCTCTCTTTAAAGATGTTATTTTATTTTTTTCTCAAATATTTATTTTTATATGATTGTCTATATCCATTTTCTTTTCTTTACTTAACATCTAGGCAACTTCCCTATAGAGAAGATTAAGTTCTATCTTCTGTGTATGGGAGTAATACAGAATTTCTGAACTGTTGTTAGACAAGAACTGCAGTAATTAAAATAGTGAAAGGAACCTTAGTGCCTTTCCTTAGAATTTCACCCACTAATTGTTGTATCCATCCATTGCTATTGCATCAGACAATTGTGAATTTTTTCAGTTCTCCCTGTTTGTCTACATTTGTCTACTGAATTTCTTTGAAGAACTTGTATTTATTTTCCTGTTGTATATTTATTGTGATAGGGGATTGCAGATATTTTAATCTTTTTATTATAATCCTGTACATTCATTTTGTCACCCAAATTCTTCCAATTTTGGCCACTAGGAGTTCTTTTGTACTGACTCCTATGTTCTCTTTCTGTTTTTCCTCTCATTTTGAACATGATATTTACATTTCTGCATCATGAGATTCTAAATCTGATAATGTTTTCCCTGCTATAAAGTCAAAATCAGCTATTTTTCCAAAGTTTGCTGGTTATTGCTAGAGTTTGAAATATCCCCCATAAACTCATATTTTGAATCTCTCCTGGTCCCCTGTTGGTAATATTATAGATAGTTTTGGAAATCTTCAGAAGGTTATGTAGGTCAGACTTTGAAGAGCAGTGTGAGGTTCTGGCTGTCTCTGTTTCTTGGTCTGTCATCATGATGTGAATTGTTTATATGATAGTTTTGCATCTTCCTCAACTGAAATATTGCACATGCCCTTTTTTACCACCACAGACTCAATCCCTCTAGAACATAGGTTGTTTCTGTCAGGTATTTTCATCACAATAACCCAAAAGTAACTAAAATAGTTCTTTTAATTGGAGAGTACCACTAGGTAAAATGTGAAATACTTACATAAACTCAAGAGAAACTGAAAAAGAGAAGAATATTTACAAACCAGCGTCTGTCAACTAGGTAGACTCCTTGTAAATGAAGTATAATTTCTCTAAGGTATTTCCTTGACACATAATATATTTGTAGATTTGCCAATAGGTACAGAAAAACCTAATGAGTTCATACTGTTATCTAAGCATAATTAAACACCACAGGGTTCACCTTCTATTTCACTTATTTATAATATCTTTTTATGACCAGTGAAAAGCATATCACATTATCCATTTCATCTCCAATATATTTACTCAGATATTCCAACATAGTATACTTTAGAAATTGTTAACCCATTCACTGTGAGAATCAAACATCATGTAGAACTTAAATCTGTTGTGACCTTTTTGTTTTTGCTCATGGTTTTTTCCCTGTAGTTTAACAGTAGTAAAACTTATATTTTAAAGTGTCATATGGGTCAGCTCTTTTCTTCATTACTCTCTTCAGAAAGCCTTCTGATCTCTACTCAAAGAGAATTTCTTTGAGTAGTTCTTGGATATGGGTACGGATTTTTTTTTCTTAGCATCAAATTGACTCCTATACACCAATGCCTGGCTCTCAATTTGTGATTTACCGATCTTGGGATAGGTGGATGTTTTAGTCAGGTGTTTGGGGAGCCAATTAATTGAGTTTTAAAACGGTAATCATAGAAAAATCCTATCCACTAAAGACATTGAGAACCTGATACTCGGTCCTGGTTGCTGAGTGCCCCAACCTCAGAGTAGTTCCTGAAATGGGAGGGAGGAATGGAGAATGGGCAATGACTCAGTCCTTAAAGGAGTGTGCCTCAGTAGTATCCATCAGGCACTGGAAGCCTGGAAAGTTCCAGAGAGCCAATGATTCCTATTCAACAGTTAGAGCTTGGAAATGCTGATTCTGCTATCAGCAAAGCAATCAGCAGCTGCAGCAACAACAAGAGGGAAAATCAGCCATATTCCTGCAAGGGAAGTCCAGGGTATCAAAGGTGAGAATCAACTTCCTAAATGCCTTTAATTTTTTTTTAAAGTTTATTCTTCTCTCATACAATCCATTCCAATTACAGCTTTCTCTCACTCCACTTCTCCCAATCCCACCACCCTCGTGCCAATTCACCCTCCATCCACCCTTTTTTTTTTTAAACTGGACTCCTACTTGAAGGTGCTACTCCCCCCAATTGCAGTGGGTCTTCCTTCACCATTCAAGGCAATCGAGAGAAGGGAAGGCTCCCTACTCAGGATATTCTAATTTGTTGCAAGTTTACATTAAAAATCAACCATAACAGTGGAGTACAAATGGAGCCCATGCTTTTTTCCATTTCTGTGGACTCAGACAAGCTGAAGAACACAACAGAAACTGTCTTTCACTAAACCAGGCCACAGAAGAACATTGTGAGTATCAGTTGGCAATTTTCCTTTTCCCCTCATAGTTAATTTTCTCTTCATATCTTCCTTATGGAGTTCTCCTTATTTAGTTGAAATCTAAGGGAAAAGGATATTAAATTGAAGCTTCCCGCTCCTCTCTAAATATTGCTCTAATAACAGAAACTAGGAAGTGAGTTTCGGGAACCTGAGAGAGTAGCTTTCAGTGTTGTATGAGGAACAAGTTTGGGGCAGTCTTCTTTGCAACCTTGAGTTCCTTGGGTTTTATGGTGAGTGTTCTAGCACTTCACTGTCTTGGGAATGCATTGCCCCAGCAAAGCAAAGCACAACAGTTGTTTTTAACAAGACAACACTTAAAATGAAAAGGTTTTACCATTCATTTTTTAAGTTCTTTACCAATGGTGATTTCTGTGGAAAAGTTAAAAGTAGAACTGTTGGAATATTTTAATTTTAAGGTGATAAAAGGGAAATATATAACATATGAGAATTCAGTGCTCATATACCACCAAATCCATGTACACTTTAGCTCTGTCAATTGCATAACATGAAAACCTTGGTTTTTTTATTTCCTCTCTATCTGATTGGCCACATTTAGCAGACATTCACATGCATAGAATTTGAGGAACCAAATAAAGTTTTGCATATGATGACAGGAAGAAGTGGTAAATATTTCCACAACTTGGTATGGGTTCTGCCTTACAACTTCCTTTTTATTTTTCAAACATTGACTCCCAAGTAATATTTCTTTCCTCAAGGTATGATAACTGGAGAGCACTGGGAGATACTAGCAAGCAGTTAGTTATGTAGAGGTGCTAGAATTTCAATAAGAATATTATTCTACATCCAGGTAATACAGTGATGTTATTAAATAGAATGAGCAGCACAGAGAAATAAAACACATGCTACTTTGAAGAGCTTTGTTCAGCTGGTGATTATCAGCAGGGAAATTTTCTGATTTAGCATCAGTTACTCAGAATTGTTAATTCAGAATAATTGAAAGAAAACCTATTCAGTCCTGAGTTGATTGGATTTGTGTATAGTATTCTTTAAAAAAGAAAATAAAAACCCCACAGTCCTTAGAAATCTAGTAACACATTTCTCATCATTCATTTGTCTGATACAATTTTCTCTTGTTGCATTTTCTAATACAGGGGCCAATTGACTTTAATCAAAGAGTCACTCCCAACAAACATGTTACTATTGTACTATTGCTTTAACATTCCTCTCTTCTTTTGCCATACCCTCTATCACCAGCCAGTGAGTTTCTAGTCACTCCTGGATAATAGACTCATTCTTATCTGAAACCAAGTGGACCACTGCCTACAACAACCACACAGCAATCTATGGAAATAGAGGAGAAATGGGAATTCAGAATGCACTCAATCTTATATTCGGCACAACTGTGGTTTGAATTTGGTCGGTGAATATATTTATGTTAGACGGTTATGAACCCATAAGAAATAGGGATCTTGCAAATATCAAACTATTATGCCCTTTCATTCCTCTGACTTTTAGTAACTGACAATTGGCCAATTAACAAAAAAATATGTGCATGTTTTACATGATTCATTTGGCATAATGCAACACCTTTTTATCTGAGGAGACTACAAATACAGTACACGATTATGTTACATAATTATACACTGTATTATGCACAGCTAATGGAAAGAGACAGTTCTGCATGCAGACACATAGTGCTTCAATGTTTAAATGCTGATAGAATGGAAGCTCTTTATTCAACTGCAGATAAAATGAATAAAAGGGTGGGACTTGTTTAGTCCAGATAGTGTAGTACTGAGATTAAGTATTTAAGTCATATTGAGAGAGACACTTTTTCCTCAAGGGATCTATAAACACTATCTATCTCATTGAAGGAAAGACTTTTCATCTGAGAGCCTAGAAATATTTCCAGGGTATCTGCCACCCTAGCCAGCTGTTGTCACAGTTTGACATTGGATTGACTTAGCAAGGCAATGATGCCTATTTGCCTGTACCCTATCAATTCAATATGGAGTGAGTTTGGTCATCCGTGTTCTCATTATGATAATAGTCAAATGAAAAGCACATGAAGAAGAAATAAAACAACTGAAGTATCTCTATGATGAATTGTCATGTAGGGAGAGAGCTCTTTACTCAGTACTCAACAATCTTCAAAATTGCTAACCAAGTTACTTACAACACCATCTTGTCAGGCAAGATGTGTCCACTGCAAAAGCAGTGCCACTAGTATCTTGGGAGGTGGTAACCAATTGTTTTCTGGTTAATTTCAAAGCTCCCTTTACAGGAAGAAATTCATGTCTGGTACAGTGAACCTGGTTAAAAAAAAGAAACACATGGCTGTGAATGTCATAGATTCTAGAGGCAGGACCTACAATTTTTATCTTGCTAAATCGACATTCTGCGAAGCTATCTTCTAAATATTTATCCTTATGTCCATAGTTTAGAGCTACTCTCAGCCTCGGTAAGAGAAACTTCTATTTTTAATGGAGAATGGTTAAAGGAAAGACTTATAATTGGTCAAAGTACTGAGAAAAATTTACTGCTGAGCACTTAGCACTAAATAGCATGTTCTAGTTTGTTTCTATGATGCTGTGATTAAACAGTAACCAAAACCAACTTTTGCATGAAAGCATATATCTGGCTTAAAGGTTTTAGCCCATCAGTGAAGGAAATCAGGGAAGAAATTTGAACAGAAACCAAAGGACCATGGAACAAAGTTGCACACTGCCTTGACCTCCATGGCCTGTTCAGTTTACTTATTGAATTGAGGACTACCTTCCTAGGGAACCACTTTCTCATAGTTTGGCCTTCCTACATCACTCCTTAGTAAAAAATGCCCCCACAGACATCATCATAGACATGTACACAGGGCATCCTGACAGCAGGAAATTACTTAATTGAGATTACTTCTTCCCACATATGCTTAGGTTTGTATCAAGTTTACAAAGTTAAAATACATACAACACATCTATATTGCTCTCTCCAAGTTTCAAGGAATATCTAGAAAGAAAGAATATAAGAGTATATGTATGAAGAAGAATGCTATACATTGTCTTCTTGACATGATGTGGCTTTTGCAACAATGAATCCACAGAAGCAGTGGTTACCTGCACAAGACTGTACAAGATCAAGATAGGCAATATTTTAGTGTGGAGTAGGAGATACAAGCCCACCACTTACTGAGGAGCTATTGGCAGTTAATGGTTGCTAAGGGAAATAGATTCATTTTCTTTAGTGGAATACCAATGATATGTTGGCAATTCCCCAGCAAATAACCCTAAATCGTGCTCATATAAGACACCATAAATAGACACAGTGGACCACATTCCACTAGAAAGAGTGGAACTTGTTATGGAGAAGAGGTGGTTCAGCCAGAGTGGAAGGGAAATGAGAAAGGATGATTACACACATTTATGAATTGATAAAAGAATACAAAATAATAAGCAGAAATAATTGTCTGTAGTTTTTATGTTTTGTGTTTCTGGAGGACTGGCACCCAGCCTCCAAATAAATAAATGGAGACTAATCCTTTCTTATGAATGCCCAGTCTTATCTTGGCTTGTTTCTAGCCTGATTTTGTAACTTAAACTATCCCATTTTTCTTTTTTTCCTTTTTTTATTGTTAAAAGAAAAATTTACATTTACTTGCCTTGTCCCAGGCCCTCCCGCTACCCCACTACCCCACAGCCCTCCACCAGCTTCCTTAAGATGGGGCAGGATACCCTGCCCTGTGGAAAGCCCAAGGCCCTCCCCCCTCCATCT
>JAQHUG010000100.1:2476053-2486222 GCA_028555095.1 Dicrostonyx torquatus
TCCTTAGTCTACTCTGGGGCCAGACACCTAGGCGGCTGGGCTGGGAACCATTTACCCTCCGGGGTCAGATGACTGGATCAGAAGCCCTCTCCAAGTGCCTGCCACAGTAAAAAGGGCGGGCTTTTCTCCTCCACAAAGCCCTGTGGCTTTGTACAGGCACCCTTTTCCCTTAATTCCTCAGCCCGGGAACAGGCTGAGTTCCTTTTGGGAACCGAGTACCCTGCCACTGATGGGGACAGATGCTTGGGTGTGAGCTGCGATATACTAAGCAGAAAAACTATCCCATTTTCTTTAACTACATTTTGCCCCTGAGCCTTTTACCTTTCTTTATTCTATACATCTTTCTTTCCTTCCTACTTTGTGGTATAACACGAATAATAAAAACCCAGAGACAAATATTGGGTTTCCACCTAAAGATCAGCCAAGGCACTAGAGAGCTCTTACCTATATGAAATCTTCAGGTTGAAAGAGAGCAAATTCCTATCTCATCCTGCCTTATATTCCTCTCTAGTGCTGGGATTAAAGGTTTGCACCACCATTGCCAAGCCTCTTTGGCTACCTAGTGTGGCTGCTTGGATTAAAGGTGTGTGCCACTACTGTCTGGTCTGTGTTGCTGTTTTGCATTCTGATCTTCAAACGAGCTTTATTTATTAAAATACAAATGAAATATCACTACACCGTGGCTGGCTATATGGTGGGGTGACTGGTCTCTGGTGTTCTCCTCTCCTTATTTTCTCACTCCTTGCACTTTCCTCTCTTAGATTTCTCCTATTTTTTTCTCTGCCTAGAAGCCCCATCTACCTTTTTTCTTGCCTAGCTATTGACCATTCAGCTCTTTATTAGACCAATCAGGTGTTTTAAGCAGGCAAAGTGACACATCTTTGCATCATTAAAAAACATTTCACCACATAAACAAATGCAACAAATCCTAAACTAACATTTCACAACAAAACCACGACAGTTGCATTCAACTACTATGAAGTTTATTGCTTTGCTGCTTTTCTGTTTGGAAACTATTTTGCCTTCTTATAGGTTTGTAAAAATTATATGCTTTGCCCAATTCTGTCACCTGTTATATATGTACCATTGAACTTATGATACCCAGAGCAGAAATTCAATCATACTTATTTAACTGTAACTGGGAGAAGTACCGACCATTTAAACTTGAAGATGGTTAGAAGCCAATTGTTAGCCACTCAGTGTGAGTCCTCATGGTCTGTCTATGTAGGACTTGGAAACTACTAATTCTGTAGAGGGGCAATGAAATTCTTGAAGAATGTGCATTATTTAAGTGTGAAGGACCATGCTAAGGACCCAGGTGCTTCAGTCCCTTAGGAGTGGTTCAGATCGATGGCAAAACTTTCTTCTGTTCTAAAGCAAATGTTGACAGTGTATATAGAAAATGTTGACCATACATTTCAGTTATATATAAATAAAGATGTTACATCCTAAAGACTGCTGTTCCCATATAGAAACTGCTCCTCCAGAGATTGGCTAAACCTGACTCCTTCTTCAGCCACACATAATAACCTGGCGTTATTATTTATCTGTATGTAATAAACTGTATTCTCCTTGTTCATATGTATGGAGTAACCCTGCCTCCTTGTTCAGTTGTATGAAATAACCCTACCTCCCTGTTGAACTGTTTATAAGAAATATGGCTTACCACAGGGCAGGGTATCCTGCCCCATCTTAAGAAAGCATGGGGAGGGTGGTTTGGTAGGGAGGGAGTGGGGGGGGCTGGGACTAGGGGAGTAAATGTAAATTTTTCTTTTAAATTTAATAAAAATGGGAAAAAAGAAATATGCTACTGAGTTTTTGGTGTTCTGTGAATTTTCCATTCACAAGCACAGACCACCAAATCACACAAGACACACAAGACGTGTGTCTTGGTGTCTGTCCTTTCATCATTCCTTCATCATCTACAATTTCAAGCCATGCAGCATTCAATCAGTTCCATTATTAATAATTTGCTATATGCCTGGAGTTTTCCTTTTTTACCTAGTTAACCTCATAGTAGCTTTCTAAAATGTGCTTTTTTTCTTGATTTCTTCTTAGGTGAGCATTGTTTTGATCTTTTTTTCTTAATCCATAGAGCTCAATGTAAATATTGGTAGCCCATTGATTCCCAACACTACTTTTAGACTTTTTTCTTCCAAACTTTCTAAAATCCTGGATACTATTATGAGTATGTAATTATCATCACTTGCCTGTTTTTTTCAATAGCCCTAACCTGGAAATTTGAATATATACAACCTTTTAATTTTGTTTTCTCAAATTTCTCACTCTTCACCATCACTTTCTTCCACATTGTCTATCTTTCTTCAATATTCTGGTTCTTTGCCACTTCCCAGTGTCTCATACTTCAAGAAAGAAGTCATTATATGTGACTTACTGCATCAGTATCAAATAAGAAAAGAATAAATTACTACTATCCACTTCTCAGCACTGAAATTTCCTTTCTATTATAATAGAGGAAGCAGAGGAAATCACAATTAGTATGTGACCTTCATGGCTGGAGAGAGTTCAATCATTCAAAAGGTTTGACAAGCAAGTGTGAGGACCTGAGTTCAAATCCCTGAATTCACACAAAAGCTGTTTGCAGTAGTGTGAGCATCAGTAATTCCAGTACTGCTATATGAAGATGGAAAGCAAAGACAGGAAAATCCCTAGAATCTTTTGTGTCAATGAGCCTGGAATAAGGTGTAGAAATGCAACAAAGAGACTTTTTCTCAATACAAGGTTAGAGGTGGTGTTTGATATCTGAGATTGCCCTCTGACTTTCAACTGCATGATAGGGCACATGCATACACAAGAACAATAACTTCAACAAACCCTAATGACCTAGAACCAATAGTTTTTTTCTTTTTGTTTTTGTTTTTTCAAGATAGGGGTTCTCTATGTAACAACCATACCTGTCCTGGAACTAGTCTATAGACCAGGATGGTCTTGAACTCAGAGATCTGCCTCCCTCTGTGTTCCCTAGTGCTGGAATTAAAGGTGTGCTCCACCACAGCCTGGTGAAACAACAGTATTTTGTGACCATGGGATATATCTAATTCAGTGAGTAATCAGTTATAACAGAGGAAACAAAGACAATATTAGTTCAGAGATACAGCTGTTAAAAAAATACAGATACAAGTCCAAACAACTGTCTGAAGGATAAATATGTATCATGAAGTACAAAATTTTTGTTTTTCCTGAAAGCAAGTTATGATAAATGTGATAGAATGATTAGGCTCACTTGACTTCTGTGAATAACAGATGTATGTGAAGACCCACATGCTCATGCCTAGAAGAATACAAATACCCCTGTGGTAGTAGAGAAGTAAAAATTCTTTGGGGAAAGTGTCTATGTCTTTACAATGGCTCCTACTCCAAACTAAAATAAACTTGTCCGAAACACCCACAGGACATTCAATGATGAATAACATAAAAAAATAACATGCCAATAATACAAGAAGGTCACAAGAATAAAAGACTAGGAAATAACCACATTTATGAATAGATGAATATTTATCAGAATATACTACAATAAAATGAATTTCATGTATAGAACTTGATTGCAAATCAAGAAATGATGAAACAACACAGAGAATCAAGAAAGAGCATGAATCACTAAGGAAATAAGAGTATGAAACAAAGAAAAATATATCCATATAGAAAAATAAGGGATATAATCACAAAAATGCAATACTATGGAAAATTAGATGTGATAACAGAAACAACAGAATGTAGACCTTCTTACATGGGTATATATTCTTAGTTATATTACTTACATGTTGTATTGATACAGTACCCCAAAATGGCAACTTAAGGGAGAAAGTGTTTCTTTTGGATTACAGTTTTGGTGTAGGAATTTCTTCTGTTTTTGTGTTGCTTTAATTGGATAATGAATAAAGAAACTGTCTTGGCCTCGATGATAGGACAGAACGTAGGTAGGCAGTGTAGACAGAACTGAATGCTGGGAAGAAGGGCAGAGTGGCAAATGCCATGGATCTCCTGCCTGATATGGACACTGGTTAGAATCTTGCCAGTAAGCCACAGTCACATAGTGATACACAGATTAAAAGAAATGGTTTAAATTAAGATGTAAGAGTTAGCCAATAAAAAGTTAGAGCTAATGGCCAAGGATTGCTTTAATGAATACAGTTTCTGTGTGATTATTTTGGGTGTAAGCTAGCTGGGTGGCTGGGGAAAAAAAAGGAAACCTCTCCTCTTGCAACACAGTTCAAGGGTAAATTCCACCATGGTGGGGAATTCCTGGTGGCAGGAGAGTGAGGAGACAGCTGGTCACATGCCATCCAAAGTCAAGAAGCAGAGAATGATGGTTGCTTATGCTCAGCTAACATTTTGCTTTTTATACAAATCCTATTTGAGGGAATGATTATTATATAATTCATACATATGTACTGTAGCAGAAGGGCCCGCTTGTTTGTTCTGACCTCCTAGCTAGCTTAGCCCAAAATAACCACACAGAAATTGTATTTATTAAAGCACTGCTTGGCCCATTAGCTCTAACATCTTATTTGCTAATTCTTATATTAATTTAACCCATTTCTATTAATCTGTATATCATCATGTGACAGTAGCTTACTGGGTAAAATTCTCAACGTCTGTTTCTTGTGGCTTCATGGTGTCTCTCTGACTCTGCCTTTCTTTCCCCAGCATTCCGTTTAATTTTCCCCAGCTACCTAAGTTCTGCTCCATCAACAGGCCCAAAGCAGTTTCTTTATTTACCAATGAAAGGAACACATAGACAGAAGAACTTCCTATACCAATGTATCATATCTTTTTGGATTCTCAGGATAATATGAACACTCAGTACAGATCTTATAAATCTCTTGGAATTTCCTAGAGGATACTGGCATTCATCCTTTGAATGAAATGTGATGTGGGAGTGTTCTCCTGTATTTTGTATTACTCTTATTGGTTGAATAAAGAGCTGCCTGGCTTATAAGATGGGTCAGCCCTTAGGTGGGCGGAGTAGACAGAACGGAAGTTCTGGGAAGAGAGAAGGAAGTGAGCCAGACGCCACGAGCCACCGTCGCAGATGGATGCAGGTTAGACCTTTCCGGTACGTCACCACGTGGTGACTTACAGACTTTTATAATGGGTTAGTTTATGAGGTGAGGGCTAGCCGGGAAAAGGCTAGTGATAATAAGCCAGGCAGAGTTTAAATGAATACCGTCCTCACGTGGTTATTTCAGGTGCAAGCAACCAGTAGCTGAGCAGGCCAGTGGCTGGGGGCTTGGGAGCCAGGCGGCTGGGGAACACAACCCGCACACCTCTCTCCTAATTACATCAGAAATGATTCTTGGAGGCCTTCTGGATAGCTTTGAAATAAAATCTGGTTGCCAGTGAAACTGAATGCGTAAATACAAGATTGGAATTCTGTCTTACTCCTCCTATTCCATAGACTCCATTGAGAACAGAAGAGTTGAAGATGAGTTATCACCAATGGCCAGTGATGTAACCAATCATATCTACATAATGAATCATTCACTACATTAATCAGTCAATCAAGAGCAATAACAGAGAACTTCGGCCTAGTTAAAGATATAGTTAGTGATAAATGGTTAAGGAACATTTAAAAGGGATAGAAACTTCTATCTTCCTTTATACCTCAAGGTAAGTGTGTTAGGTTGTTCCATTTGGACCTTCCTCTTTACTTTTTGTAGTATCCTTTATAATAAATAAGTACATGTACAAAAAGTTCTGCAAGACACAGTAGCTAGCTTATAGAAGGTAAGAGTATCTTGGAAATCCATGTGTAGAAGAGGAGGTGTCTACCTGATAACACAAATTGGCATCAGAAGAAAACAAAGAACTGTGGGACTAAGCTCTCATCCTATGGGACTTGGTGATACTTTTGGGTAATATTTGTCATATCCTGTCTTTGTATGCCAGAACTGATAATTTCTGTGGAGAAAACTCAACTTGTTTCAGACATATGTTGTAGTCTACTAAATATGAGGCTATGGTAAAAAAAAATTCCCAGAGAGAGATAGAAATATTGAAATACATGAAAAAATGAGGGTGATGAATATAATACAATGAATAATTTAAGATCTAGAAGTCAGATTAAATGTATTTGTAATTAGAGGGCCCAGGGAAGAAAAGTAAAGCAGTCGGCCAGAAAAAAAATAATTAAATGTATAGAAAATTTTAATGAGAATTAAGAATGAAAGAAATATCCCTACAGAAAGACTTATTTAAAGGACCCTATGCCTGTAAGAGAAAATTGAACTAGTACCATTGATGCTGATAAATGTCTTAGTAAAGTTACATGTTGTTAAAATGGAGAAAAGGATCCTTTGAGCAACCAGAAAGAAAAAGATCAGGTCATGTGTAAAAAGAAAAGAATTAACCTAGCTTTAGATTTCCCCACCTCGAAATTCTATACCAAAAGACATTGAAACAGCAGTTACTAGATATTCATGGTGGGAAAGGGAGGTAACGATTTCTATCTTGTCAAACTATCTTTCAAGAATGAAGAATACAGATATATGGTTTTGGTGAGGATATTTGGGGAATTTACATGGGGATCAATTTCAGCCAAAAAAATGACAAAGAAAATGAAAGCAAAAGATTGGCAATAAATGCAGAGTGCATTTCACTCTAAAATTGAGATAAAGCAAGAGTAGAATGTTGTGACAGAAGAGAACTTACATGTCATATTCTTTAAAATTATATGACCATGTAATTAATACCAAGAGGTAGGAGTAGAAAGTATAGCAAAGGATGTGGAAGTAAATGAAATGATCTAATTACTCCACCTGTAGTAGATGGGAATTAAAAGAAATCATCAAAATATATTATCACTATAATAGTTGAGGGAGCTAATCTCTACATTCTTTTTTTTTTAAAAAAGATTTATTTACTTATTATGTATGCAGTGTTCTGTCTGTATGCTTGCAGGCCGAAGAGGGCACCAGATCTCATTAGAGATGTCTGTGAGCCACCACGTGGTTGCTGGGAATTGAACTCAGAGCCTCTGGAAGAGTAGTCAGTGCTCTTAACCTCTGAGCCTTCTCTCCAGCCCAATCTCTACATTCTTGATCATACCAAAGAAATACTAAGAAGGAATATATTGTCAGTTCAATTTTATTACAAAAAAACCACAAATACATTTTTACTGTCTGGGATGGTACATAGACGTACAACAGTAATTGAAAGAAACATCCATTTAATATTATGTCAAAAAATAAAATTCCAATTTCTGCTGTGAAAGACAGTTGAATCAGAATGATTTGCAAGGGTAGTAAAGATAGGCACCTGAAGAGTACCTATAAAAGTATGTACCTGGCAAATGCTAATAAGAAAAAAAGGGTTGCCTTCTTCATATAATGCATAGTGGAATTGATGCTACAAACATTTAAAATGAAAGAAAAGTATACTCTTTTATAGGATCAAAGATCAGTTCACATGTGAACTGATTATATATCTAGGGCAAAGTAACAGAGTAATAATATTCAATATTACGTATTAAGGGAAATAGAAGATGTAGATAAAAATAAAATAGTAGAATGATTACTATATACTTTCAATTTATATAGAATAAAATTACAGAAATAAATGAATTTATGTGTGTAAGAAACTTAAATATAATTTATTATTTTAGATAAATGATATATATATTCAATGTTATAACATAAAAACAGAATGAGTAGTGATTCACTATATCCTACAATATTCAATAATTTTTTACATAATACAAAAGGAGTTACCATTATAGTAAATTTAGAAATTATAAAGCATCATTTTAAATCATAAAATGTTTTCTGCAGATAAAAAGAAATCTTTTTAAATCTTAGGACACAGAAAAAAAGTAAAATTAAGATATATATTCATTTGAAACAAGTACAAGGAGAACCTATATGACAGTAACTGAGGGATAACAACTAAAATAATGGTGAAAAATTTAAGCCCTTAAATGCGTTAGTCAATAACTAAGCAAATAAATCTCCACTCCATCTTAAAGTTAGAGATGGAACAGCAAGGAAATTAAAGCAAGTTTTACTTCAGGAATTAAGAAATATAAATTGAACTATATATTTAAAATACTGGAATTAATACATTTAAATATATTTATCTGTAGTTAATTTTAAATAAATGTCAAGGACTATGCACATGGCAGAGTAGTGAATATGTATAAATACATTTTGACAGGGTCCTAAAGTCTCATAACTGATTGACATTTTGTCTACACAGGAGGAAATAAAGGTTAAAGAAACATTGACAACAACTATATATGTATTGAAGGTATATATAACAATGTAAATGGAGTCCCTCAAAATTCCTGGTAAATTTATCAGAACTATAAATGGAAGAAAATAACTGTGTAATCATTCATTAACTGACAACTAAATTAACTAAAAAGATCGCTGTTCAAATATAATTAATATCTATAAAATTTATACAGAAAAGATACTAAGAGCTCAGTTTGTGTCTTTTCTTTTGCTGTGATAATACGCCATAACCAAGGAAGCTCATAATTACTTTTCTTTTGCTGTGATGATACGCCATAACCAAGGAAGCTCATAAAAGAGTTTATTGTGCTCTTCCAGTTCATAGGATGAGTCCATGATTATCAAAACAAGGAACATGGCAACAGACATGCATGGTCTTGGAGTAATAACTGAGCGCTTGTAGCTGATCCACAAGCGAGAGAGAACTATAAATGGTGTAGACTTTTGAAATGTCAATGCTGTCTCCAGTAACATACCTCCTTTGACAAGGCCACACCCCCTAACCCATCCCCAAACAGTTCCACTAAGGTTGTCTTTGTTATGCTTTTATTGCTGTGAAGAAACACTATGACCATGGCAATTCTTTAAAGAAAAACTTTTAGTTGTGGCTGTCTTACAGGTTAGAGTTTTAGTCCATTATTGTCACGGTAGAATCCATGGCAGCATGTCTGCAGACATGATGCTGGAGAAGTAGGTTAGAGTTCTACATCCTGCAAGAGCTCCTTCTGCTCCTTCAATCAATAGCTGTTGAGATACCAGCCCACTTGGGCATGGTCTCTTTCTCTTTAAAAAGCAGTGGCAGCCCTCCTCTCTCTCTCCTGCTTTTTCCAGCCACTAGACTCCTTTCCTGGTCATGTATAGGGCTGTTGTCTAGGATGGTGTTCTGTAAGTTTTTTCCCCTCAAATAAATAACCCTTTTAGTAATAATTCTACACTTGTGTGGGATTGATTTGCACTTTATCTGGTGCCCAACATTTGGTTTTAGAACCACCCCTCCACTTCCCCCTCCCTATTCCCCTGCTCGGCTGCTTGTTTTTCAGGCAGCAGGAAGTGAGAGGGACTCTGGCCCTGGCTTGAACATCTGACACCTCAAAGTCCACCACCATAATGACATACTTCCTAGAACAAGGCTGCACCTACTCCAACAGTGCCATACCTCCTAATAGTGACACTCTCTATGAGTCTATGGTGGTCTCTTTTCATTCAAATCACCACACAGGTCCAACTAGAGACCAAGTAATAAAATATATTAGCCTACAGAAACTGCTCATTCAAACTACCATATTTGGTAAAGACTTTAGCTGCCAAGGCTGTGTGACCCAAGTTTGATCTTCCAGATTCATATGGTGAAAGTAAAGAGCTGAGTCCTATAAGTTGTTTTCTGACCACTGTATATGTTCTGTAGCATGCATGTGCTTGCACATACATGTGTATGTGTACACACATATACACACAAAATAAATACATTAAGAATAGATTTATAAAAGGATATTTACTGAAACTGAACAACTACAAAAGACCATAAAATTACCAAATTTAAATATTTTGACCATATTATTATATATACATTCATATTAAACAAAGATGAGCTATATGTTATATGACAACCTACACCAAGTTTCTGTTCACAGCATAGACTGACCTATAGTCACCCTCCCTGGGATTGTATATCTATAGTCTGAGGATCTGCACAGAGTACTTGATTGTTCCATGCATAGCCCTCCAACCCTTCCCCTGGATCATAACACTGCCATCAGAGGACCTTGCTGTGTGAGAGCTAGTTACCCCACAGGTATCTCTCCTTTCCCCTTCCCTCTGGTTTTAATACTTCTTCTTCTTCTTCTTCTTTTTTTTTTTTTTTACTGCACATCACTCCTTTATTATACTGATCGGGAAAAGATATACTATGCCCAAAAC
>JAQHUG010000100.1:2491703-2528125 GCA_028555095.1 Dicrostonyx torquatus
TAACAATAAATACAAAAAAAGAAAAAAACCCAGTTTAGCCAAATAATCCTGTACAATAAAGGAACTTCCGGAGGCATCACCATTCCTCACATCAAGCTCTATTACAGAGCTACAGTAAGAAACACAACTTGATATTGGCATAAAAATAGAAAGGTTGACCAATGGTATAGAATTGAAGACCCAGTTATTAATCCACACATCTATGAACACCTGCAAAGAAGTTAAAATTATATAATGGAAAAAGAAAGCATCCTCAAGAATTGGTACTGGCATAACTGGATGCCAACATGTAGAAGAATGAAAATAGATGCATGCCTATTCTCATGCACAAAATTAAATTCCAAATTATTAAGATCTTCACTATAAATCTTACTACAGTGAACCTGATATAAGAGAAATGGGAAGTAGCCTTCAGTGCATGGGAACAGGAGACCACTTCCTAAATATAACCCCAGTAGCACAGACAGTGAGAGCAACAATAAGTAAATGGGACCTCCAGAGACCGAGAAGCTTCTGTAAAGCAAAGGACAGTCAATAAGACAAAAAGGCAGCCTACTGAATAGGAAAAGATCTTCACCAACACCACATTAGACAAAGGACTGATCTCCAAAATATATAAAGAACTCAAGAATTTGGACATCAAAATTCCTAACAGCCTAAGTAAAAAATGTGGTACAGAACTGAACAGAAAATTCTCAACAGAAGTATCTCAAATGGCTGAAAGACACATAAGGAAATGTTCCACATCCTTAGCCATCAGCCATCAAATCAAAACAACTTTGAGACACCATCTTACACCTCTCAGAATTGCTAAGATAAAAACCAACAGTTATAGCTTATGCTTGAGAGGATGTGGAATAAGGGGAACACTCATCCATTTTTGGTGGGAATACAAACTTGTACAACGAATTTGGAAATTATTATGGTGATTTCTCAGAAAACTGGGAATCAACCTACCTCTGGATCCAGCAATATAACCAAAAGATGCTCAATCATACTACAAAAACATCTATGTTCATAGCAGCATTACTTGTAATAGTTAGGACTTAGAAATAACCTAGATGCCCCTCACCCAAGAATAGATAAAGAAAAAGTAACACAATTACACATCAGAATACTACTCAGCAGTAAAAAGCAATGACACCTTGAATTTTGCATGTAAGTGGATGGAATTAGAAAACATCATCCTGAGTGAGGTAACCTAGACCCAAGAAGATGAATATGGTATGTGCTCACTTGTAAGTGGTCACTATCTATAAACGAAGGATATTGAGGCTATAGTTCATGATCCTAGAGGAGCTAAGTAACAAGGTGAACTTTATGAAAAATATATAGATCGACCTGGAAAGCTGAAATAGACAAGATAGTCTGACAAAATTGGGAACATACAGGTGGAGGAAGAAGGGAGGATAGAAGGCGAAGAGGACAAGAGAAGGGGATTGATGAGGAGAACTTGAGGGAATGGGATAGTTGAGATGAAGGAAGGACAGAGCTGAGAGCAAGGAAAGAGATACCTTGATTGAGGGAGCAGTTATGGGGTTAGCAAGAAGCCTGACTCTAAAGAATTTCCCAGGAATCCACAAGGATGACCCCAGCTAAGACCATAAGCAGTAGAGGAGAGGGTGCCCAAAATGGCCTTGCCCTGTAGTCAGACTAATGAATACCTTAAATATTACCATAGTTCCTTCATCTAGTGACTAATGAATATCTTAAATATCATAATAGAACCTTCATCTAGCAACTAATGAAAACAGATACAGAGACCCGCATTGGAGCACTGGACTGAGTTCCCAAAGTCCAGTTGAAGAGTGGGAGGAGGAAAACTATGTGCAAAGTGGTCAAGACCATAATAAGTTCACCCACTGAAACAGTGTACCTGAGGTAATGGGAGCTCTCCAACACCAGCCAGACTGGGAAGGAACATGCATACGACACAAAACAAGTCCCTCTGAATGTGGTTGACAGTTACATGGCTCAGGTAATTCCAGACAGAGAAGCTGCTGGAATTGGCACCAGGATTTATCTCTACTGCTTGTACTTGCTTTCTGGGAACCTATTCTCTTTGGATGAATATCTTCCTCACCCTAGATATAGTGGGGAGGGTTTTGGACCATCCCCAAAGCAATGTGCCTTACCCTCTATGAGGAGTGGACTGGAGTGGGATGGAGGAGTAAGTGAAGGGAATGTGAGGAGGGGAGGGAGTAGGAACTTGGATTGGGTATATACAATGAAAAAAGCCATATATTATCAGTCATATACTGGTGCGGGACAATTGTCTATGTTTTGTCAATTATGTTTTAAATAAATGTTGATTTGGCCAGTAGCCAGGCAGGAAGTACAGGCAGGACAACCAGACAGGAAATAGAGGTGGAACAATGAGAGCAGGAGAATTCTGGGAAGGAGGAAGCCAGTCCTGTTCAGATACTGGAGAACTTATGTAGACCTCTGTGATTTTCTTTGGGGCTAAATGGCTGTGGGACCTGATGGGAGGACAGAAACCAGGAAGGACAAAAAACCCACAGACAACAGAATGGTGCCAACGTGGATAACTGCAGCCACATAAAACCTGAGAGAGCTTGGAAATATTCTAGACAAAAAAATAGAGTAAAGCATGGATTCTTGGTAGCAGCAATTTCTTGGATCTGCTCTGCTTGCTAGAGGCAAGAGCTCTCATTTAAGAGAGACTTCCTGACTCAGCTTTAGCTGCAAAACCCTGGATCTCTTTAAGAGGTTCTGCCATAAAACACTTAAATAGTGTTCATAAAAGCTAACCAAAGGCTTTTTGGTTTTCAGCAATAGCAGTAAAAAAGCTGCGCCATTTTAAAATGCCAGCTTTTTGGGCCATCCTGTCAGGGCAAACTGACTTTTTCAACCAGGGCAAACTCTGACTCTTTCAGGCAGGTTGTCCAACTAGGGAGCATTTGAGTGTGGTTTGTGAGCACACTGCTGCAACTTGCTTACTGGCAAGGACCTTGAAACACCATAGAGTTGTGGCAATAAACATGGCTCTGGCCCGGTGCCTCTGCTGTGATGCTGGAATCTCAAAAAGCTAAGAAATGAGCTGGATACAACCTCACATATTGCAGTAACAAGTTCAGATTAAAATGACTCCTAAGGACTTTGTGAGGACCCATAGATTTGAGCATCTCTCAACCATCCTCAGAGAAGCTTCTTTTTGGCAGATGGTGTTTCACACGGAGACCATGTACTGTTCAATGTACAGACAATAAGACACTGTGGAATGCTCAGATCTATATGGAATACACAACATACATATCCCACCCCTCCTCTAAGAAGTCATGGATCTTCACAGTAGAGGGGATGGGAAGAATGAAAAGTAGGAAGGTGGTGCGTATGTTCAAAGAAACAGTGTTTCCCGGAAATGACAAAGCACTTGTTTGTATGTACTTACAGCGATTGTGACAGCATGCTATGTAACATCTGCTTGAGTTCAAAACCAGATGCTGAACTTTTCTGTGTGCCTGTGATTTCTGGGAGTTGAACTTAGGTTCTCATGTTTGTGTGGCAAGCACTTTACTGACTTAGTTGGCTTTTTTGTCTTTGCAGATATTGACAAGCAAATCTTGAAATTCATATTGGAACTGAAAAAAGACTGAGGAAGATCCCAATAATCTTACAAAAGAATACTGTTAGAGCATTCATCCTTTGTAACTTTCCTCTATTGCTATAATAATCACTGTGGTGATTTGGACATGTGTATAGACAGGAAGTAAAATACAGTTAAATTAAATTGAGAATTCAAATACAAGTCTATATAATTATATTCACCAATTTTTAGAAAGATTTCATAAGTAGTTCAGTGGGAGGAATGATCTTTTCAATGAACAATAAACAATAGGATCACTACTTTCAATGAAGTTGAAATTAAATTCCCACCTGGTATTACACACAAAATGCAAAATAGATCTAAGACCTAAATGAAAGAGATAAACTATAAAATTTTGAGAGAAAATACAGCATACTTTTTGGCCATGAATTAGAAATATATTGCACTATAACAGATAAGAAGAGAGAAATAGTTAAATTGTATTCTATTAAATTGAAAATAAAAGTGAAAGCACAAAGTATAGAATGAGAGAGAGCACTTGCAAAATTATACACCTGTATTTAGAACAAGTAAAGATTACATTATTAGACCAGAAAAGGGAAATTAGTCTTTTCATTAAAAAATAGCAAAGACATTTAATTATTTTTTTTCAAGAAGCCAGAAAGGAATAAACAGATGAAAACACATTTAGAACCAAGATTTTATAAAATCCATATTTTCTGAACACACTTGGATGGCTAAATTTTAAAAGACAAGGCAATCAAAAATGCCATCTAGCATATGGAGAAATTGAAATTATTAAACATAACTATTAGACCTTTAAAATCATATGGACATTCTGGAAAACAATTTGAAAATTCTGCAAAAATGGTAATAAAACCATACAAATAACAAATAAAGCAAGAATTATACTTCTATGTGAATATTTAAATAAATAGAAAACTGTGTCCTTACAAAATCTCTATGTAAAAGGTATAGCAGCATTGTTCATGCTTCCCCACTGTGTAAGCAAGGCAAAT
Source organism: Dicrostonyx torquatus (assembly GCA_028555095.1). Taxonomy (NCBI): domain Eukaryota; kingdom Metazoa; phylum Chordata; class Mammalia; order Rodentia; family Cricetidae; genus Dicrostonyx; species Dicrostonyx torquatus. The sequence goes on from JAQHUG010000100.1 coordinate 2,496,291, forward strand.
GTCCATCAATGGACAAATGCATTAATTAGTGTGATAAATCCACATAGTGGGACATTATGCAACAACGAATAAAATAATGACACTTGCTGAAACGCGGATGAATCCCCAAACCATGCTTAAATATGGAAGTCAAAAACAAAGGCCCCATATATTATGAATCTGTGTATATGAATTATCCAGGACAGGCAAAATTACATGAAGAGAAAGGAACATATATGGTGTCAAAATCTATAGATAGGTAATTGGCATGACAAGAAATATTCTAGAATTAGTAGCTGTGTTTGTACATCCTGCACTTTTAATTAAAATATTACTAAATGGTATACTTTAAAAGTTAGATTTTATAGCATATGAGTAATATCTTGGATGAAATACACAACAACAAAATCACACAGTCTCAGTGAATGGAGTACCAGGTATGATGGTCTGAACCTATAATCTTAGCACTTTGGAGGCTGAGTAACAAAGATCAAAGGTTTGAGGACAGACTGGGCTCCACAGTGATTCTGAGGATTTTGGGACTAGTGACACTCTCTCAAAGCAAGCAAACAGAAAGCTACTGACCAAACAAAATGTTGGTGAAAAGCATTCTCCAGTATATTTTAAGAAATATACATGCAAACCAGTAAGTTTTTTTATAAGAACCAAGTCTGCTCCATGGTTTTGAGATCTATTTAAATAATCAATGATATTAATTGATCAAAGAAGAAAATTATATATTCATCTTCATAATTGCTGAAAAGGCATTTGACAAAATTCGATGACAAGTCTCTATTTCAACAACTCAATAAAAATAAATCAATAGTTCTTTAACATGATTAACTATATTTACTTCAGCATCAAATTTAATATCATAGGGAAACACAGCAATCACTTCTCTAAAACTTAGCTGCACTATTATTTAATATTTTACTCAATAAAAACATACAATTTGATAAGATGAAGAATATCCACATAAAATTTTGAAGGAGGAAAAGGAATTATTATTTATTGCAGATGGTACAATTGTGTTAGTGGAAAATATAAGAGACTGAACTGAGAAAGCTGTCAGAAAGCAAGAGTTCAGTAAGAGAGTGTAATCTGTATTAATATATGTATTGTACTACTCCAATTCCAATGGAACCACTATGGTAAATGACTAGGAATGAATATAAAATGTATAATATGGAAACTCAGCAGATCAACTAGTTTATTCACGAGAAAAGGGGACTTCCCTCTTAATACTTATGTCTAAATAAATTTTTAGTGCTTCACTTTCAATTATACAAAATACATTTTTAGTGCTTCACTTTCAATTATACAAAATACATATAACAATTATACAAAATACATATAACATATAATTTTGTATTGAACCATTTATTTTGCATATTTAAGTACTATTTTTTTAAATTTATTTTTTATTTTATGCATATGCCTGCATGTATGATTGTGTGCCACTTTGTGAATGTCTATTTATTGTTTGTGTGCACTCAGTCTCTTAAGGAGTCCAGAAAAGAGTACCAGATCCCTCAGAATTAAAGTTACAGATCACTGTGCTCTGTCATGTGAGTGCTGGGAACTGGGAACTGAAATTTGATTCTTTGTAAGAGAAGACAGTGCTCTTAGCCACTAAATTTTCTTTCCCTATTCAGCCTTTCTGTATTGTAGAAGAAAACTTTAAATGAAAACCAAACAAAACTTGGCAAGTCCATTCACTGTAAGAGCAAATGCCTGTCTTGATGGCTTTCTTTGCTTTCACCTGAAAAGCAGAAGTGAAGTGTATTTTATTGTTTGTTAATCACAGAAAATGTGTGTTCTGTATAGTTTTGTGTCACCTTGACACAAACTAGAGTCATTTAGGAAGAGGGAAACTGGACTGAAAAAAAATGCGCTCACCAGATTTGCCAGTGGGCAAGCCTGTGTGTGCATTTTCTTCAATGATGATTGATGTGTGAGGGCCCAGATCACTGTGGCTGGTGCCAGCCCAGGCCTGTGGTCTTGCTGCTATAAGAAAGCAGCTTGAGAAATTCATGAAGAACAAGCCATGGGAAGCAAGCCAGTAAGCATCATCTCTCCATGGCCTCTGCTTCATTTCCTGACTCCAGGTTCTGGCCTTGAGTTCCTGCCCCAACTTGCCTCAGTGAAAGAGTGTGACCTGAGAGTTCTAAACTGAAATAAACCACTTCCTCCCCAAGCTACTTCGGTGGTGGTGTTTGGTCACAGTAATAGAAACCCTAATTAAGCCATTTTGGTACCGAACAAATGAAAAAAGAAAGCTTTTAAATACTAGAAAGATTGTAAGAACACACAGATATGCTATTTATGTTTCCATGCAGTAATATTCAACATTCTGTGCATATATTATTTATATATAAATTCTTTCTTCTCATGAAAATTCATAAATGCATTGTTGTCCCAGTCAGAGTACCAAAGGTTATATTTTTAATTTAGAATTAGAAAAAGTGACTATTGTTCATACAGAAAAATATTTAAATAACACTAATTGAAATTATGACAAAGAAAGGTAATGTGACCATGCTTTGAATCTGTCCTACACAGTCAGATGTTTTCTTTTTTTTTTTTGCAATACATTGCTTGTAGTCTGATTTTTCTCATTTTCTATCTACTTTCTATCAGATAAATGTGATCTCTGGTTCTAGACATACTTCTTTTATTTTCCATGAATATCTCAAGCAAAGCCTTTAGCTCCCTTTGGTTTATTCAAAAACTTTTAAAATTACATTAATTTGTTTACATATGTATAAGTGTGTATGTATGCATTTATGCATTTATTGTGTGTGCACTTTTTGAGGTCAGAAGATAACTTACAGGAGTCGGTACGTTCCTTCTACTATGTAGATACCAGGAATCTAACCCATGTTGCCAGGTTTGGAAGCAATCACCTTTGATGAGTCATCTCCCTGGCCTCATAACTCCTTTTCCCTAGGGGGGTGTCTTAGTTAGAGTTTCTATTGCTGTGAAGAGACACCATGACTGCAGCATCTCTTATAAAGAAAACATTTATTTGTAGTGGATTATAGGTTCAGAGGTTTACTCCAACATCATCATGGCTGGATATGTTGACACGCAGGTAGGCATGGTGATGGAGAAGGAGCTGATATTTCTACAGCTTGATCTGCAGGCAACAGGAAGTAAATTCCGTGCCACACTGAGCATAGCTTGACCATCAGAGACCTCAAAGCCTGCCCCCAAATGTGACAAACTTCCTCCAACAAGACTATACCCACTCCAAGAAAACCACATCTCCTAATAGTGCCACTTCCTTTGAGGGCATTTTCTTTCAAACCATCACAAGGAGCATGCAGGACCACTTGTTTACACGTCTCTGAACAGTCTGTGACAGGGAACTCTGCATGTCCCTACCAAAGACAATTTCTTAGAAGAATATAGCTTACTGCCACAAGCTAACCTATTTGAATTTACATCTGGCTCCAGTAAGGTAATAATAAGCCTTATTAATCAGGAAGTAATACATTATACAACTGCTACTATCATGATCGTTGACAAATATACTCTCTTCATTTGTCATTCAATATAACCTACAAAAGGGACAAAATAATAGACCAAATTTGCTGCAGAATTTTTGAGTATTTCTTTTTGTCAGGTGGTTTATTTGTTTGTTTTGGTTTTTGGTTTTTTTCTTTTCACAATTATCTTCTTTGAAAAATGCAATCAATTCTCTGTCTTAAAGGATATAATTGCACAGCACTGTGCTGATCATCCATACATAATTATTATATGCTAACAACAAAAAGGAATGATTCCCATTTCACTGAGCAAAGGGATTCATATGTGTATGTAAGGTAATAGATAGTCTAGAGAAAGGATCATACAAATTTATCTACCATATGTATTTTTCTCTGCAGATATAATTAAGCAGTTATAAGTAAATATTTTCCTTAATGTATCTATTAGCAAAATGTTAATGTACTTCCCAAGATATTTAGTTTATTACTTCATGCAGAATTTGGATTAAAGGAAGAAAGAGCAACAGATTAATTTTGAAAATGTAAGCAATCAGTTAACGTACTTTGGCTAAACTGCCTATGTGAATATATGGCATAAATATAATTAGGGATATTGGGATCTATTGTTTTCAAAGTTCTTCACCATCAAAATTATTGTAGCTAGTTTTTGTTAATTTCTATTTTCTTTAATGTTACACTTCTGCTTTCCACTTTGAATAAATAATGTAAAGCTTACCATAGGAAGAGGTTCAAGGATAAGGTGATGAGTGAAGTCATCAATGGAGCTGTCTCCAGTAGGACGCTTTACTAGTCCTTGACTGTACAATGATGACTAGAGCATTTTACATTCATCTCCTGTCTATCTGTTATTACAAACTAGTAATTTGAGGAGCTGTTAATCATGACGGATACAGCTAATAATTCAGTTTACTTCATACGGTGACAGAAAAAATGGACTCTACTCAATTCCTTTCTTTTGATTGTCCCCTGCCACAATCAAATAAGTTGTTATATATATTAAAGTAATGAAAAGATTGCTAAAACAATCGGCAATCTTCTGTGAAAACATGCCTGCGCTGTAAACAAACTGGACTGTTGTTTTCTATTTAAGTACAGAAAAAAAGAACTCAACAAAGGCTTTCATTTAATTACTGTTATACTTTTGAGAATGTAGTTTCCAATTCCTTTGGTTTCATGCAAATATACTTCATATAACTGCCACCATTCTCATGACCAGTAGCTGAGTCCTTTTTAATTTTACCATTCAGATAAGAACCTTCATTTTAAAATGCAATTTCATTTGCTTTTTTCCTTTCTTTTGTACTGTGATATAAAATAACTTAATATTCCTTTTAGCTGCTTTAATTTTCCTATAGTCATTATAACAATTGGAATTTATTTTAAAATGAAAAAAGAATTTGCTCTTAAAATGCAACATATATACAAAGTAAAGAATTTTGGATACACAGGATCCTCCCGATCTTGAAACTACACTTTTCCTTGCCCTTTTTTTTTCTTCTCTCATACATTACATCCAGATTGCAGTTTCCCTCCTTCCATTCCTCTCAGTCCTCCATTTCCTTTTCTCCTCTGGATCCATTCCTCTTCTGTTTCTCTTTAGAAAAGAACAGACCTCCCAATGATATCAACTGAATACAGCATAATAAATTGCAATAAGACTAGGCAGAAACCCTCACATGGCAGTTGGATGAGGCAACCCAGTAGGAAGAAAAGGGTCCCAAGAGCAGGCAAAGAGGACAAAAGACATGTCACTTCTGACTCCAATTATAAGATGGCAAAACTGTATTAGGTTCCAGTAAGATGTGTAAGAAATCATATAGGCATAGTGAGCATCACACTACCAATAAACTGAGAAACCATGTTTATTGGATATGGTCAGAAACAGTGTGATTCTCCTGTCTCAGTCAGCTTTTTTTTTTCAAAAGAAAAAGTGTTCCTGTTTGAGACAGCCCCTCAGATTGAACTTCAACTTGTGATCTTATGATATTTATTTTTTGCCCTAAAGAGATTCAAGTACGGAATGAGACTAAAAGAACAACAATTTTGTTTGAGTTCTTGAATTCTTTAAAAATCTGTTTCCTCATGGTGCCCATTAGAATATTGATGAAGCAAAAGCACCTCACTAATCATGAGTGCCATGAGTACCCATGTCTATATTTCTACATATCATTCTCTTAAAAAGGAGATTGAGCTACACGGAAGATTTTGGGCTTTGAAGACTATTTTGTAGATAGACTATCAAAAAAAGTAGAGTATCATATGAGAAGGAAGTTTTCAAAGAATTACATGAAGATCCACAAAGTCAAGTCAAAAAAAAAATCTCTTGACCCCATGCTTGGAGTAATTTCAGTATGATAAACAGAGCAATTGTGGTAGTGTATTGGTCATTTATAGTTTGTCTTTTGAGAGTTCTGTTTAGTGCCATGCACTATTTTTCCATCTGGCTGTTTGCTAACTTGGTGTTTATTTTTTCTGAGTTCCTTGTGTATTTTAGACACTAATCTGCTGTTAGATATATAGCTGGCAAAGATTTTCTCCTATTCTGTGGACAGCTTCTTCATTTGATTGATAGTTTCCTTTACTGTATAGAAGCTTTTAGTTTCATGACACCCTACTTCTCAATTTGTTGGTTTTATTTCCTAAACTACCATAGTCTTTTTCAGAAAGTCCTTGCTATAGTCTATATGTTGAATTGAACAACCCACTTTTTTATAACAGGCAAAAATTATTAAAGTTGTTGGAAATCATAAGTTGATATAATTTAAAGGTATTACTCTGAAGATGAACCACTGATTTCAGAGAGGAAATGAAGCCTTAATATGTTCAAAATTAGGATTTAAATTGGGATTTTAACACAGGTATAAATTGAACATTTGGGAAAGGAGCACTATGAAGGTGTCGTGTGTAATCTCAGTCTAAGATTATTGAGTAAACTGATAGAGAACATTTTCAGTTTTACAAATAACTTTCTAAAAGAAAAAGAAATAATATTCATGAATATTTGTGATTTCATATTCTAGATAAAACACAAGGGACAATATACAGAACTTAAGATATGTGTTGTGATGCAGCAAACACAGAGGCAATTTTAGGAGACATCATTAGCATTTAATTATCAAACTTTGTGATGTATAAATGGATTTTCTTTGTCATATTAGAACAATATTAATGCATTAATACACTATTATATATTATATATGTATACATACATATAATATATACATATATATATATATATATATATATGAATCTAAGATTAAAGCTCTGAAGCCAGAAACATAGGGAGACCTCAAGAGAATGGGAGGAATTTAGACAGATAATAACAGTTTATTTACCATCACATGGGCCTGTAGACAAGCAAATACTTGCAGGCATCTAGGCATGCGTAGGCATGTGTGAGTTGTACACAAGTCAACACTGGCACACATTCAGATTGGCACACAAAAATACAAACGCAGGTCTATAGACAAACATACAGGTAAACTATCAAAGGCCATTACCTCTGACTTTATATAACCATAGTTATATAAAACCAACACAAAAGTGGCATTCTACCAAGAATAATTATATAACAAATAACATCAGTGTTTGGTTTTAGAGTTCCTGGATATCCTGTGTCAGAAATTTGAGGATGACTCACAGTCCCCCAGAAATACAGAATTGCCATCTTGGCACATGGTAGATATCCATCAGTGCCATGTTGTCTAAATATAAACTGGCTCTAATGGCTCTCTGTTCCATATACTAACACATTTTATAATAAATATAAGTAACTTTGAGCATTTATCAAACAGACAATTGTACAAAATTTAAGCAGGTAATAATTATAAAGAAAATTTCAAAGAGTAGCTATACCATTTTACAAGTATACATAGACATTAAAATTTTCATTTAATATATTTAATATTTATGGTATTTTCATAAATCAAAGGAAGATATATACAAAAATATACATTGCATAAAATTTGATCATCATTCCAAATAAATTATGTCAAATTACAAAGAAACTAAAGCTTCCCACATAAAAATTAAAATTATTTAATTTATCCTTTACAATTATGTAATAAATCCAGATATTGATAATAATTTCATTAATGAAATATTATCTATTTGAAATGAATCATCATTATAATGTTGTCGGGGACCGTCGCCCCAACATAGAAACTGGTGTTTTTCCCCAAATGTGTCCCCGAAGATGCGTGGAAGGAAACAGGCTTTCACACCATTACGGTTTTAAAGGCCGCTTCAGACTTCTCCTTACAGCGTGACCTCGCGTTTATTTCTCTCTATCCCAAACCATTTCTGCTCTGAATGCTCTCTCCTTCTAGAGGAATTTTTCAATTCTTATTCCTTTTTCCGGGGCACCTCCCCCAGCACACACACACCTGCATTCTTTCACCAGCTTTGAGATAGCCACTTCTCATGGAGCAATCTACAAATGAAAAGGAAGGCTGGAGCAGAACCTTCATCTATTGTCTTTCTAAATTGTCGGCCTTCAGCTACTAAGCTGCATGGTGTCCTCAGGCTGGCAGGTATCAGAGCCCACATAATGTAACTATTTAAAATAAGGATTAGGAAAAACAGAATATCAAATAAAATGTAGATAGATCTTACAAATAATAGAAAGGCATAAGAAATGGAAAAAATTTGAGGCATAAACTAAATCCTTACGCAAAATAAAAAGTAAAAAATTCAAAAACAACAAAATGGAACAACAATGAAACCTAGCTCCTCCAAATCTTTCTGCTAAATAGGCATGAAAGTACAAAACTTTTTCTATTCAAACAAATATTAAAACTAAGTGTATTTTCTTATGACTCTCCCAATCTATTTCATTTGAAAATTTGTTATTCTTTTATTGTTTGTTTCCAGTCCATAAATGAGCCCACTAGGTGCATTCTGTTATAGTGGTTTTGATTTCTAGCATTTAGTGTTGATATTTAGAGCTTCTATTTGTGTGAACTCAGTACTCTTATTTTTGCATGTTGCCCTATTTTCTCCCTAGAGGTATTACCATATTACTCATAATTGTCTTAAAATATTTGTCTTATGGCTAAAACAACTCTCATATCTGAATTCATTTCTAATTATTTTCTGTTTCCTAAAACTTTATTCTTTGTGTTTTAATAGGCTTTGTAGTTTATGCTAAATTCTGAATATGATAAATATTATTTCAAATACAAATGCAAGTAGGTTTTTAATATAAAATATTAAATTTATTTGATCATGTTTTAGGTTTTACAATTTAGTGATTTTGAAATTAATTTCTGTTACTGATAAATGACAAAGAACCATGAGGAAAACCCACTCATAGATGAAAAAGTATATTAGTGCTTCTGATTTCAGAGAGAAAGTCCATAATTGTATGGGAAGCATGGCAACAGGAAGAAGAATCAAGAAGCTGGGATATCACATTTTCAACCACAAACACAAAGCACGGGGTAAACTAAAAGTAGGGCGATACTCTTAGAGCCCTTCCTCAATGAAGTACTTCCTCTAGCAAGGCTCTGTCTCTTAAAGATTTCAGAACCTCTCCAAATAGCCACCAACCAGAAATTAAATGCTCATGTACATGTCCCTATAAGAGACGTTTTTCATTGAAACCACTGCAGTGGCTAAAATTTCTTCTGAGTTACAGGTTTCTGTTTCCTTTGATATCTTTTAGTTTCCCTAACGGCTTTCTTAACTTGTAAGGTCAGAGAGATGCTATTTAGTTTTTCTGTGATCTTCCCATAGTATATAAGAGTCCTATTGACAGTGAATGTATAGTATATGGGAATCATTCTACATGTGATTAGATACTCATTTTAATACACCTTTGACCTGGGTTCTGACTTTCACCCATCCCTCCCAGTCTTCCTGCAACTGTTTCAGTAGCATAGAAAGTCAGAGGTGGCAGTCTGGTGTTGTATGTTTTTCTTTCTGTACATCAGTGACTAGGACATTCACGTCTTTTATTTCATTCAAAGCATGCTTTAACTGCCGGGTGATGGTGGCACACGCCTTTAATCCCAGCACTCGAGAGGCAGAGGTGGACAAATCTCTGTGAGTTGGAGGCCAGGCTGGTCTACAAGAGCTAGTTCCATGACAGGCTCCAAAGCTACAGAGAAAATCTGTCTCAAAAAATGCTATAATTAAACTAAAGTTGGTTAGACTCCAATTAAATAGTAATTGTCATTGAATAGGGAATTGTCTGAAAACATTTTTCAAATAGTGCTTTTGCCTGCCTTCATACTGGAGGCAGGAGGGATTTCCTTCCTCTGAAACGTTGTAGGGATGCTAAAGGTAACATTTATTAGCATGTAATGGCTTATAGTTGGAGAGCTGACTCCAGAAAAGCTTACATGGTGTTCTTGCAAAGGACCTGGGTTCTGTCTGTAGCACCCACATAGTGGCTCACCACTTTCCATAATTCCAGTTTCAGACAATTTTACCTCTATTCTGACCTCTGTGGACACCAGGAATGCATGTTGTATCATACATACATGAGGCAAAGCACTCATGTGTATAACAAAACAAAAATCTCAGAAAAAAAAATTTAAAGCAGGATGTCCCTGAGACTTTTTAACTTTTCTACTTTGAGCTGCTAGCAATTAGTAAGTTTTCTTCACGTTATTTTTCATATTTGATGGATTATAATTGCAACTTTGTGTCTCTGTCCAGTTTGAGAGGTATGTTTTGTGTCATGAGTTTTCTGTTCTCTGATGTGTTAATGATATGTTACTGATTTTCAGTTATTTTAGCTTTTTTTTTCATTATAAGGACAAGAGTAGCAACTTTTCTGCTCTTTTCATGGTGGGCTGAATTGCATAAAATACTGATAGTGTTTTAATTAAGTACAGGAAGGAAATTTTCACTTTCATAATTATTATAATGTTGGATTCTTCCTGCAATGATAAATGACTATATGAATGCTTTACTCCATTTAAAAATAAAGAATAAGCTGTCATCTCTATCTTTGTACGATAGACAGCCTCTAAAATCATTTCCAGGCATTCTTCTGTCCTGGTTTTCACTTCTAGTTATAGTCTTTAAATAACTGGATAGAACTTAGCTATTAAACCTGTAAAAAATTTGGAAAATAGATATGTATTAATTGTGAAGACATTTATAAAATACATTGCAGTTTCTCTTGATTTATTCATCATGGGGAGAGATAGCTGTCAAGTCATGAGGAGAATACACCCATCTCATGATGTGGTGGTAAGAAATTGAGTGTTCTTGCCAGCCATCATTAATTTATGTGTATAGAGTGCAATGTATTGTGATGTGTTACTGAACTTCTAGTTTTGACTATCTGCATTTCTGGATGAGTTCTATTCTTCTAATACTTGGGTTCATAAACTCTACTGTTCAATACATTGAGGATTTTTAGTATCTTATAATTGAGATGGTTTCTGGTTATCTATAGTGATTGAATTTTGGTATGAATAATTTCTCTTCTGAAATCTAGTTCGATCAAAGGAAGGAAGAGAATAGTTTTTTAATATGAGCAAATAGATTCTTTCTATTCTATTTGTGTGTTTTATGACTTCACTGGAGCTTTCAGGCCCCTCTATTTCTTTTATTCTCCCATAACTGCAAACTGTCTTAGTTCCAAATTTAGAACTCTAGTTTCAATCTGACTTGCCTAGCCAACTCCCAATATGCTAAACTTGACTTTGAATTTATACCCTACCATTAATCAGCATGTGATTTTTGAGTAACTGATTTAGCTTCTCAGAACTGGGCTTTCAACTGTAAAATATGGATAGTTATTACTTTATAGACTTACGATGGCAAAATAAGATCAGATATGTAAGGTTTGTAGCCCAATGTATGGTTCATAAAAGGCACTCACATATGATTAATCCTCTTTCCTTTTTTGCAGTCTGTATCCCAGGGAATAAATCCTACATGTATCATTTAGTTCTATGATATAGCTTCCCTTTTGAACTTATTACTTTGGCACAAACTGAGTTTGGCAGGAGAACAACTGACTGGTGCCAGAAATCAGTGCCTACAGGAAAGTAGGAAACACCTGACTAAAATCTGCATTGCTAAAATAATACTTGCCCAAATTCAAGCCATTTTACTGTTTTACAAGACTAAAAACTTCCTTTTATTCGTCTCTGCCCATTCAAAGTTTAAACTTAGAGCTCCCCATCAAACACTATAAGCTTGATCTTTGCAGAATGCAATTGATCAAATCTTGGTCTCTTTTCTAATTTGTTCATCAGTCATCCCTGAAGTTCCCCAATGGGGTTTATGGTTCGTGCACATAATGTGTCAATGTATTAAGTCACATTTTTTTTTGTTTTGTTTTTTGAGACAGGGTTTCTCTGTAGCTTTGGAGCCTGTCCTGAAGCTAGGACTTATAGACCAGGCTGGCCTTGAACTCATGAAAACCCGCCTGCCTCTGCCTCCTGAGTCCTGGGATTAAAAGCGTGAGCCACCACTGCCCAGTTAAGAAGCAGTTTTAAAAAGAAATATTGTACTAGTGATCAGGTCAAGTTGGTAGAGTGCTTGCCTAGCAAGAACAAAGCCCTGGGTTTGATTCCCAGAAACACATAAACCAGGCTTTTTTGTGTACAACTTGAAATCTTAACATTAAGTAGGTACAATCAGAAATGTCAGGAGTTTAAGTTCATCCTCCACTATATAGACACAAGATCCTGTCACAGAAAATAGAAGATTTGTTACTCTTATTTAGTTCTCATCCATCTTGTTTTACCTGATCATGATATATTACATCAGTAAGTAGTCCATTTAACACATTATAGAATTCTGTTAGAGCCCTCACTGACAGGACTTGGTTTCTCTCTTTGCAGGGTGTTTATATGACCCCAGATGGTCCTATTAAATTTCCAAATTTTCTGAGGATTTGGTTGTTGAATGGATTTTGCTTGACACATAAAAGTGAAGTCAATTGGATGTAGAAGATTAGATGTGAATACACTAGAGTGAATGTGATGGAGAAACAAGAGCTGAAGTATTTTATATTGCTCTGGTTCTTTGAGTTTAAGTAGCCTGATTTCTCTACAACTAAGGACTTCAAGACAATACATTCAAATGAAGAACAGGTAAATCTGCCATTCTGCAACATGTTAGATATGTAAATGTGAAAAACGTTTGTATCATGAGGACCATTACTATGGGATGAATGATACTTAGTTTGGGCCTGGAGGGATGGTTCAGTGGTTAAGAGAATTGGCTGTTCTTGCAGAAGTTCTCAGATGGTGGTACACGATAATCTATAACTCCAGTTGTAGGGGATCTTATGTCCTTTTTTTGTTTCCTTCAGCACCAGGCATGCATGCAGTATGAAAAATATATTCATGCATGCAAAACACATAACATAAACTAAAGTAAAAATTAATTAAATAATTTCAATGAGTTAAGTCTATTTTTATCCAGTAACTCTATAGATTATCATATTTATTCACTCAATAAATTGTTGTTGGCACTGGTTATGTGTAAGTCAAAGACAAAATGTAAAGTCCAAACAGAGAGCTTTAGTTTTAGCAGTTTTTGCTGAATACCTCAATAAGGCTTATATTCATGAAGTTCACAAATTTTCCCAATAAACATATAAACCTTGAATTTGTAGTAATCTCCAAATTATCTTCATTTGTAAAACAAAAATCTTTCTTATCAGCAATAGGTGACATTTTTGTCTGTACTGGAAATCTTTTAACTGTGGAACACAGAAAATGTGGACAATTTAAAACAATCTCTTTTTCTTAAAATTATCTCTGTTAATGAAGTAATCAATATGGTTCCAGAAATGCAAAGGTAAAATTGCACATAGGGAGACTAAACTAAAAATAAAAACATAGCATGCTTTTCTAAAGAACTTATTCATGAATATTCCATAGATATAAATCAATTAGGAAACCAAAACACTTCCCCAAATTCTAATTTTCACATAATGCAGTTTTGGATTATCTAAGCAAAATTGGTCTATCATTTCTATTGCATAAAGCATGTAATAGCAAGACATTAACATCCTGAAACCTTCTTTAACTAATATGACAGATTTAACAGTTCACATAGTCTCAGTTTATATGATCTATTTTGTCTTGTGTTTTGTTTAGGATTTGTAATATGAATGAAATATAATTACATATGCACTCACCTTTCATTTTGGGGACATAACAGGTCAATTTTTCATACTTCTTCCATGAATAAATTGATGAGTTAAAAAATCTATGATTATCTTTTTTAAATAATATTTTTATTTTTTGAAATTACTATATAATTACATAATTTTCCCCTTCCGCCTCCCAAACCTTTTCTCTCACCCTCTTGCTCTCTCTGAAATTAATCGCTGCTTTTTCCTCAATTGTTATATACACAGTTGTCTCAGTCCACATAATATTATCTGCATGTGTAAGACTATCTTATAAATATTTGCCTTCCCTTCCCTCTTTTTATTTATAGCAAATAAAATGGTAAAATTCTGTATATAACTGAAAAACTGTAAATCTACAAAATTGAGGAAAAGTCCCTTGATGATAATAATTAACTATTTCAAGAAGTATTTAATATTGTCCCGTTAACCTTGATATATATGTGTATATATATGTATATATATATATATATATATATATATATGATTTCTTAGACTTCATGAAGCCTTTAGTGTATACATCAACTTAATTCCATACATTTAATATTCCAACAACAGTCAAATATTTCTAAATTCAGTCTTCTAAAGTTACAGCAAAATTCTTTAGCTCCTTATACTTTCCATTCTTAAAATATAAAAAGTAAATGCAATTGCCACCATGTCATTATCTCAGAACATTCCAAATACTTCCTTATTATATGACTTTTCTTTAGAATACATTGTAATAATGATAAATGGAATCTTCCAAATTGTTCAGGAGGATTCAAAATAGTAATGAAAACTGAGGGTTAATAATAATGAAAATTATTTGGTTTAAGCATTTTGTAACATAGATGTAGTTAGCTTAGTAGGAAAATTTTCTACCTCTTCAAAAGATGCAACATTATAACTCAGATATTTAAGGTTTGTTTTAATTTTATGTGCATGACTTTGTTTGTATGCATATGTACCACAGCGATGGCTGACACTCTTAGAGGCCAGAAGGGGGTGTCAAATTTCCAGGGACTGGAGTTACCAGTTGTTGTGTGCCGTCATGCAAAAAGTGCTGTGAATAGAACCTTGGTCCTCTGCAAGAAGATCCACTTCTCTTAACTGTTGAGCCATCTCTTTAGCTTCCACTTTCATTCTTTTAAAACGATGGGTAGAAATTCTAGCTATACAGTTCTTATGTAGTTTCAATTAATCTGTGATAGATGAATAAACATGGAAAGTTTCTTCCATGCTTATTCACTATTGAAGAGTGAGAGTTCTGAATACCTTAAGACAAAACCCACAGTTTGTAATCAGTAGGACTTCTACACATACCAATAAGTCTCACACCAGTTCTACAAGGCTTTGATCTCCGGGTTTGAAAATTCAGGTCATTATCCAGAAAGAAAGTTGTTAGAAATGGAAATTTCAGATACTGCTGAGATGGATGCAATCAGAAAGTCTACATTTCTCCACCAATCTGTTTTAACAAGTTCTCCAGGTGATTTTGATGCATGCTAAGGTTTGCAAGTCATTTATGAGTGGTACATCTGATCTAATGAGTCAAATATGCGACTCATTAGGAGTGAGCAGGTTGTGAATTTTGTGTTGTTATACTAAAGACTTTACAATTGCCTAACATTGTTTAAAAAAATGAACTTCAATGTTGAACACATCGCAGCATAAGAACTTTGCAAATTTAATTTCCCCATTTCCTTCCCCAGCTATCTCAAAACAGTTTATGTCAAATTATGTCACTACTCCCATTATAACCGTCTAATGACTGCCTATCCTACTTAAACTGAAAACTACTTCACTCCTTGCTGTTTATATCTACTTTTGGAATACAGTGTATTCTGCTTATACTCTCATTGGAAATCTTTCCCTGATAGAATGAAGGTTAGTGAAAACAATGGTTTTCATCTATTTTGCTCCCTCCTGACTTTCACGTGGCTAAAACAGTACCTGGCATACAGTTGGAATTTGGTATGTATTTGGAAAATGAAACAAGGGAGGAGGAGGGAATAACAAGAGAGGAAGACAGATAGAAAGGATGGAAAAGTTAAGTTGCCCTTTCCAATGAATAGGTACATAGTATCTACATAGTATTAAAATTTTTTATTTGTCTAAACACCTTAAGTATATAGTTATACTTAGAATCTTTACTGTCCATCTATCAATGTATTTCCTTTTAGCATCCCTAGTTTAGATTACTTCTTTACCTCTCCACTAAACTGCAAATAATTTAATCTACCAATAACATCACAAACTCAGCTTTTAAAATTGTTCTTTCTCATATTTCTCAGATAACTTTCCCACTGTTTTACTAGGAGTCTGTCTCACTCATTTTTTAAAAGTATTTTTTCTTATAGCAACTTGGGAGGTGGTTTAGTTGTTAAAGCACCTACCTCACCAATATGTGGACCTAATTTGTATCTCCAGCATGTCAAATCCTCATCATGACAGCACACACTTGTAACCTCAGTGTAAGGGAGGTGGCAGAGACAGTAAAATCCCTAGAGCTCCTCATCCAATTAGGTTTAGTGAAAGACCTTGTCTCAACAATAAAGGTGGTCAGTTACAGAAGATACTCAACATCAATCTCTGGTCTTCCCTCACATGAATACACATGTGCATGTGCAACCCCACCCACATGGACACATAATACAGTACAATACACACACATACTCACACATATAAACACAAATTATTTACATTTTATATTAAACTTTGAACTGTACATATTTTATGCCTAATTAATTGATAGACTTAGCCTATTTACATTCATTGATATATAAATTGTAGCCATAATGTTTACTTTTTGTTTTATATAGCATTCTTCAAAATAGTCTGTACTTGCTTAACTTTATTTCATTTATAATTTTAAAATTTTAATTTCTCTAGTAAGAATACTTAATGTGATATCTCTTTTCTACAAATTTTTAGGTGTAAAATATTGCAGCATTATCTGTAGGTCAATATGCATAGCAGACCCCTAAGATTTATTCATGTCCCATAACTGAAAATGTATCCATGTTGGTCAGCAACCCTTTATAACAGCCTCCTATAAATATTTCTGTTGTTTCCAACTTCCTGTTTATTGTGAATTGTGCTACAATGAACACTGGAACCATCTTTGACATCCTGTTTTCAACTATTTTTTAAGTACCATGAGGAGTGATTGTTGGACCATGTAATAGTTATATGTTTAATTTCTGAGGCTTTACTACCTGTTTTCCACAGTGGTGGCAACATTTTCAATCTGACAAGCAGCATCCAATGAGTCTCCTTCGACCACATACTTGCGCACAGTCTATTGCCATTTTTTAAAAATGATAACCATCTTGAGGTGTCCATAGTTGTGATAGTTAGTGTAAGTTGTCAACATGACAGAATCCAGGATAACCTGGGAGGCAGTCCTCTGTGCATGGCTTTGAAGAATAACTTGATCTTGATTACCTTATTTAAGGTGGGAAAATCTCCTCATTGTGGGTGGCATCTTTTCCTAGCTAAGATACTGGGGTGTATAAATGGATTAAGGGAACTGAGCAGCGGCATGTATTCATCATTCTCCGGTTACTGATTTGGGGTTATGTTGTTACCAGCGGTTTCAACTTTTTGACATATTGACTTCCCTAAGTTGGACTGTACCCTTGAATGTTTTTCTCCCTTAAATTGATTTCATCAGGGTAGGTAGTTTATAGCAGTAACAGGAAAATAAATCAAGAAAGAAGGGCTATTCAATTATAGTTATATATATATTTCAGGATGAACAGTGGTGATCCTTTCATATACTTCCTGGAAAAATATCTATGCAAGTCCTAAGACCACTTTTAGTTAAGGTATTCTGATTTCGCTATAGAGTTGCAAGTGTTTCTTGCATAGTTTGGAGATTAAACTCCTTATTTGATGCATGACTAGGAAATATTTGTTTCATTTCACAAGGTTTCTTTTCACTTTTAAATATTGTCGAGACTCATTTTATTACAGTACTGGTATATATTTTCTTGTCTTATTTTTCTTCTTCATATTTATTTTTGTCTTTTTATTTTTTAGCTAACTCTCACTCTGTAGCCTAGACTGCTCTGTAACATAGCAATTCTACATTCATCTCCTGAGTGCTAGTATTACATGTGTGTGCTACCAGGGTCAACTTCCTACTTTGTAGTAAGGGAAGATCTGGGTAGCGTAAATTCTTTCATATGCTCATCAAATAATATGAATGGATACATGTATTTTATATATTTAAAAATGCATAAAAGCGATATAGATATCAATAGTTTTAAGTATACTCAGGACAAGACTACCCCTGTTGCCTTGCAGAAATGGATTAGCATTTAGGAGACATATTGCTCTTCCAGAAGACCCAAATTCAGTTCCTAGCAGCCTTGTTGGATAATTCACAACAGCTTGTACTTTCACTCAAGGAAATCTGAAACCTTTCTCTGTCACTCCCAAACACAGTTGTATGCCACACACACACACACACACACACACACACACACACATAAAATAAACATTCAAAACAAAGAACTAGTTGCTGGATGTGGAAGCACTTGCCTTTAATCCCAGCACTCTGGAAGCAGAGGCAGGCATATTTCTGTGAGTTCAAGGCCAGCAGCCTGGTCTGCAAAATGAGTTTCAAAACAGCTAGAATATGTAGAAATACCCTGCTTCAAAACAATAACAACAAAAGAATTTTAAAAAATAGTTGTTTTTTTTCTAAAAACAGAACACACAGAACATTCATCAATATGGACCAATACTCTCTAAAGAAATTGTTAAAAAATTTTATAGTAGATATCATACAGATGAATTTATAACTGTCTCCCATAAATATTTCTAAATCCTATGTCTAAATTACTTATGATATAACTTGGATGTTATGACATAAATTCTAAACTGCTTACAAGTAAATGAAATTGATTATGAGATAACACAATAAAAATATTTAACTTCATTAGAAATAGCATATTATTTTCCCACTGTCTAATTCTACAGTTTCCACATCTCTATACTTGGCAACTGCCTATAACCTCCCTTTGAAAAGAGTTTGGGGGAATTTGTTTTTTTAAATATCCAGAAGCTACTTGTTTTCTAATTCTTTCTCATAGAAGTTTTCATGCCAAGCTAGTTGGTCATGCCTTTGGGATGAAAAAGACCTGGCTTTATGTTATCTATATACTTTTTATATCCATGTATGATTAAACACCATAAAACTCCTATCTCTGCATTGTTTATGCTCCAAACTGACTTTTTTGTATGGGCTATAAAATCAAATAATCACTTTAATGTTTCAGTTACTCTTATTCCAGGACAGATTAAAATAACATATCAAGGAATAATGCTGCTACAAAGGTCCACTGGCTAGTCATTTTTTTCTCTTAAAAAGCAGGTTTGTAGTGTAGAAAACTATTTTTCAAATTCAGGATCATCCTTGGGTATAATATCTGTATCGTTTGCTAAGCAGATCATTAGCAATGTTCAATTTTTGAATGCATATGACATGCAAAAATACTTTTTAACAGAAAGGAAGTAATAAGGGAAAATGCAAGCAGGCTACAAAAAAGCAAGATGAAATCTTTAATCAGCTAAGCATGTTTCATGTCTTACAATTTCGTTTGGAATACTAATAATGGACCAACACACTTGACAGGTGGAAGCGCTTGAGGGCCATTGAGCATTGAATTTTCCAAAAGTAGAGCAATTACAGAAACACCTGTGTTAAATAACCAAGCACTGATTTGCTATGAAAATATGCAGAATGTTTAACAGCCCTCCAAAATCATGATTTGCTTTTGATAGACTTGGTGCGTTTACAATGAGTCAATAAGTAACTGTTTATTGTCATGTAAACCATTCCACACCATAAATTAGTCCAAATCATCACTATCTTTATTAAATATGCATGAAACAAGTCATACATGGAGTGAAAAGAGTTGTTTATTCTCTTGGAGTATGATTAATAAAAACTCAGAGAAAGAAATTGAGGTTCAACCTGAAATTCTGAAAAGCAAAGCAGCTAGCCACTGGCTCTTACCTCAAACTCAGTCCGAAATGGAGATCTTGCCTCCAGGAATCTCAGAATGAGACTATGTCTGAGACCTGTTTCCTCCTGTTTTAAAATCCTCTCTAGGGCTGGGATTAAAGGTATGCACCACCCAGTTTCTATGACAAACTAGTGTGGCGCTAGTAGGATTAAAGGAATGTGGAGTGTGTGGTCGGTAAGGCTGACCAGTGGGGCTTTTTTTACTTTCAGATCTTCAGGCAAACTTTATTTATTAAAATACAATAGAAATAAATGACACTTCACTCTCTCATAGGAAACAGGAAGAAAAAGAAGAACTTACAGAAAAAAAACAAACCTACGCCTTATTTGTCTCATCAAAATTTTGTCTGATTCTAAGAGTGAGGTTTTGTATCCTGCCTTAAAAGAAGTCACTAGAGACCTTTACTTTTCATATATGATCAAAAAAAAAAAAGCTGAAATACTATTGGGTAGCTGGTAGTAAACAATGCATACAAGAAAAATGCAGGAAATGAGGAAGAAGCAGCATTTTCATGCTGAAAGCACATTGCAAACCAGTATACAGCACTTGACATCAAGAGCAAGAAGGGTCTCCATTTGCTTGTCCCTGAACGTGTAACAGAAGTACCAACTATCTTTAGAGTTTACTTCCTGGTTAAAAGTTTTAAAATAATACTATCAAGGCCTTGGAGTTTAAGACTTTCAAAACGATGTTAAAATAACAGGAAAGTAGCCTGAGGCTGTTGGAAATAAGGTTGACTCACCTTAATATAAACTTGTCTACTACATCTGCTAAAGCAGAGTTTTCAAATCTGCTGGACAATGGTGAGATTGTTTTCCTTTAAGAGAGCCGAAAGAGTATTCATTGGGACATTTCTATACCTGTCATTTAATGCAAGTTAGATTGTTGTTAGAAGCATGGATTGAGTCTTTTAAAATCAGCCATTTTTTTATTTTGGTATACTCAATCTTTTTTTTTTTATTTTGATGTCTGATTATCTCAGTATTGCTTTTTACCTCTGTTCTAGATGAGTTCAATGAACTAAATATAACGTCAATGCACTTCGAAGAACAGAAAATAAACTGTAAACAAATCATAAAATAACTATGGTTTCAAACTCCTTTGGCCTTATGGCAGTGTTTTGCCTTTTAGCCTACCTTCTGTTATTGGGCAAGGAAAAATAAAAAGAGCCACTTCATGTTAAGTGAAGTATAACATAAACAGGATTACTTCTTCCACTGAGCCAGTTATCTGGATTAGAAGAGAAGAGAAGACTTGATTAATAGGTATGTATAACAGCTTTGTAACACTTGGTGCTTAGAAGGAATCTCCCAAAACACATAATTCTTTAACACTGCCCTACACTCAAACACACATGCACGCACAAACACGCACGCATATATGCATGCACACATGATTTGAAGAGAAGAATTTATTTTCTATATTCAATGCTCAGACAGAAAGAAGTAACTTTTACGAAACTGTTAGAAGAGACATGAATGAAGGCACAACAAATACACAATTATCCTAAGGGATTACTTTACAGAATAGCTTGCAGAGAGAATGTGGGCCTTGTGATTACAGGTATGAAGGCTTATTGTTTACCTTATGGTACAATGATTTCGAGTACTGAAGAGCCACAAAAATCCCACTGGCATACAGTATGTTTACTGTTTACATGCCTTGAATGATTTTCTGTTCTTTTTCTTTTCTTGATTTGTTTCGGCTCCTTCACATGCCTAGCATTATTTAACTGCCTGTTGATTCATCCAGGGTGACCTGGGAAATACATCTTTCCTTATTTCCCCTCTCTCTTCATTACTTAAAACATGTTCTTGTAGCAGTGAGAAAGGAAAAGAGTTTTGCTTAAACATGTAGCTGCTCCTAAGTGTACTTTTGTTTCACTCTTGTTAATTCAAAATGAGCTCATGCCCTGAAACCGAGGTTCACAGTAGAAGACCTTGAAATATAAGGTAGTAAAGTTACCTTTCTTTGCATTATGGTCACTGGTTGTTTGCCTATGCCATAGTGGATTACTTCGTATCCCCCATATAGGGAGAAATAATTGAATTGAGTGGGCTGAAAATAAAAATGATATGAATATGTGAAAGAGATGTGTTGGTGTGTGTGGTGGAGACAATGGAGGGAGGAAGTAAGGGTGGACATTATCAAGATGCATTAAATACCTTTGTGGAATTAATAAAACATGGCAAATGGTCCATTTTATTCAATAAAAGAAGGGGTGAAGCTAATTTTGTCTACTGTGGATCTAATGGGAAAACTGCAGCATCATCCTCAACATTATAACTGAAATAGGAAGCAAAAAATAGCCATCTTCTGGAGAGGTAATTTATTAATTTTCTATTTTTACATTCATCAGTTTGGCTTATATTCTGTGAGAGTAACATAAAACCCTTAACATCTAAGCTGCAGGTGGGGTACAGTCAAGCTCAGTTGAGTAACTCAGACACTGAGTTGGCAGAAGCTGTCTTAACAACTGTTTCCACATTCCTGAAGATGCAAGGAAAAGAAAGCAACAAAATGATCACTATAAAGGATTTATCCACCATATAATATGCGTCTTTCCAACTCTCATTATTTATCAAAGCATCACATGGCTTCAAGGAAGGATTCTGAACTTTTTTTCATTTTGTTATTTATATTTAAATTTGATAAAAGTATATTTGGGGCCCAATATAAACTTGGTCATTAGAGTTTCAGGTTGAGTCTTTGACAATCATTTTCTACCATTCTGTAGGTTGTGTGTTTGCTCTGCTTATTTTGCACTTTGTTGTTACTTCTTGGCCTACTGAAGTCTTCCGCAAAAAGTCATGGACTGTGTTGAGACCTTGAGGTGTCTCTAGGGATTCAAATGTTTCAGTTCTTCCATTAGAAGTTTGGACCATTTGAGGTGTAGGAAGGTCCATTTTCCTTTGTACTACTTGTTGAAGAGGCTTTTCCTTCTCCAGTTACATCTTTAGTGCTTTTGGCAAGTGCTGGTTGGCTATAGAAGTATATGTTTAGTTGGCTATAAGCGTAAAGGTTTATTTTTGAGGTCTCTATTCTGTTCCAGTGGCCTGTCTGTTTTCAAGCCACCATAGTGTTTCTCGTTGCTAGAGTTCTGTTTTAAAATCAGATATCCTATTTCCTGCAGCTTTGATCTTTGTGTCAAGATTGCTCTGTCTGGGTTTCTTGTGCTTCTCTTTATTTTTAGGGTTTTGTTGTTCATTGAAGAGGTCCATTGGTATTTTGATCAAGATTGTATTGAATCTGTAAATCAATTTAACTACTGCAGATATTTTAGCAATATTGATTCTTACAATTTGTGACAATATAACATTTTCCCATATTTATTTTATTCTTTACAATTTCTTTTATCAGTCTCTGCAACTTTAATTGTGCTGTTTCTACTTGCTTAACCTACTCCCGTGTATTTTTACTTTTTGTAGGTACTGTGAATAGTATTTCTGACCTGATTTCTCTCTTTGAACTCTCTTTCATGTAAAACACCAGCTGGTTTTTGTTTGAGTATTTTATATCAATTACATATCAATTATAAGAGTCTTTTATAGTATAATGGTTAGTTCTTTCTATGTACATAAATAATATTGTGTGGGACTGGAAAGATGACTCAGCAGTTCAGAACCTCCGTTGCTATTGAAGAGGACCCTTATTTGGGTCCAATTATCCGTATGACAACTTGCAGCTGTCTGTAACTCCAGTTACAGGGTATCTGATCCCCTCTCTGACCTTTATTAGTACTTGGATGTACCTGGTACATATGCATATACAGAAGCAAACATTCACACACACAAAAATAATAAAAATAATTCAAAAAAATATACCATCTGAAACCTGCCACATTCCTTTCCTATGTACATATCTTTCAAAAATTATTTCTCTTGTCTAAGTGCTCTAGTTTGAACTTCTATCACTATGTTGAATAAAATAAGTGAAAATGGATACTTGTGTATTATTGATAATAGGGGTAATGTTTTCAGTTTTCCTACTCTCTGTGACAGTGGTAGTAGATTTGTTATACAGAGTCTTAATTATGTTGAGATGCATTCTTTCTATACGCAGTTTATTCAAGTTTTATATCATGAAGGTATGTTGAATTTAAGTAACATATTGAGATGCTAATATGATTTTTATTCTTCATTCCATTGATATGAGGCATTACATTTTATTGATTTACATATGCTGAATCATCCTTAAATTCCTAGAATAAATCTAATGTAATCAGGATGAGTGATCTTTTTGATGTGCTATTAGATTTTTGTTTGCTAGAATTATATTGACAATTTTTTACATCTATGTTCATCACTCATATCAGCCTACAAATTGTTTTACTGTTGTGTCCTTGTTTAGATATCAGGATATACTAGCCTCGAGAGTTGAATTCAAAATTTCTTCCCTTTCAATTCCTTTCAGTACTTTGAGAATAATTAGCACTGGATTTTCTTTATATATTTGGTAAGATCAGCAGTGAAGGTCCTTGTTCCTGGTTCTGTGTTGTGTGACATTATATTAACAATGCAATTTTAGTACCTTGTATTTTTTTGGTTTCAATTTCTATGTTTTTATAGTTTAATTTTGGTTGGCTATATGTGTCCAGAAATTTATTAATCTCATCTAGAGTTTCGAAATTGCAAGCAGAGATGATTTTCTAATATATTTCTATAATAATACTATAATAATAATTTCTACAATAATACTATGTATGTGTGTAGCATCATAAAATAAATATAATTTGATCATGATGAATGATCTTCTTAACATGCTATTTTATTTTATTTGCTTTTTTTTGAGATGTTTTCTTTGTGTAACAGCCCTGATTGTCCAGGAACTTACTCTATAGACCACTCTGGCCTCAAACTCACTGAGATCTGACTGCCTCTGCTTCCTGAGTGTTAGGATTAAAGGCATGTTCCACCATGACTGACTTATTTGTTATCTTTTTATTTGCTATTATTTAATCTTTTTATCCTAATTTTACTTGTTTCACCTATCTTTGCTTACTCAAGTTAAAGGTTTATAGATTTAAATTATATTTTCAAAATAAAAATTCTTTGTTTAGTTGACCTTATGTGTTATTTTAGACTTTAGTCATTTATTTGTGCCTTGTTGTTTGCTATTTATTTACTTCATCTACTTTGGTATATGATATACTATTGCTTTTATAGGCCCTTGAAATATGTCATCAGAATGCATATTCAAAATAATTCTAGTGTAGGAGAATTGAGAGACAGAGTCTCTGGTTTGGAACTTATGGCATAAACAGGCTGACTTTGGCCTTTCGGAAATCAACATGCTCCGTCTTTTGAGTGCTGTGATTATAGGCTATTTCTGTTTGTGATGTAAAAACTCCCTATCATAAATTACCCTCCTGGCAATTATATTTTTGTAAACCAGAAAGTTTGACATATTGAATTGCCACGGACCGGCTCAGGGGATCCCCTCAGACAGTGGGAGAATCAGGGTCTTGATACCAGGAAGGCACAAGTTAGGTGAATGACAGACAGACCAACACACGAGAGAGTGGTTTGAATCTGCTGCAAATTTACTGAATTCATGTTTCCATTATATAGTATTCAAACAAAGAACAAACCAGAAGGTCATGTATCATTAGTTGGCACAGTATGAAAGCTTCTCTTAGTCACATCAGCAATGAGCAGGTGTTAGACCTAACATGTCCTAAGAAGGGGAATTCTTGTCCTTGGGAACATAAATCTCAGGCAAGTGGGTCCATCTTATCTAGGAATAGAAAGTTTCTGTTTTATAATTGCTATTATGGCCCTTCTTTTTTTTCTTAACCCTTTATCTCCTCTAGTGACTCTCTGAATCTGTTGAAATATACTTGTTTATACTCTTTTTTGCAGCAGGCACCATGGCGGTTGGGATCTAGCAAGTCTATCCATAAATGGTAGAGCTAAGTAATTCTGCTTTTGCCCCTCATATATCACTAACTTATGACTATCATTGTCATATCTTCCTGTGAAGGAGGTCATTTAGTGGTTCCCACTATATATTCCCTATCCTAAACTTAACTACCCCATGAGTTTTATGTGCTGAAATACTTACTCTTGCAAGGGATTTTTCCCTAAATCATCAGTCTTTTCTAGGAAAAGTCCCCACTGCTGTAATTTATCCATAATGCCCCCCCACTTTTTTCTTATTGCTTACAACCAGAAATTGCACAAGGGCTTGAAACACTGGAGGAATGTCAAGCACTGTTTTAGTATCAAAATCAGAATTACAATTTCCAGGAACATCAAGGGGTTCTCTGGTAAGATTATGTGCCTGGCCAAGTACAGCAAAAAACATTATCAGGAAATAGGAAAGAACAGGAGAGGCAACTAACCATCTATGATTGCAGTGATTCCAATTTCTGGAGTTCTTTGTATATTTTGGAGATCAGACCTCTATCTGATCTACATCTGCCTTTCAATGCAATAATATTTGTTTTATAAAATAGGATGGTCTGTCTACAATACATATATGATATGTTTTCTAACAGAATTTGTCACTCTATATTGATCTTTTACTCTTTGTATCTCTTCAAATATATTTTGCCTGACATGAACAAGGCTACTCAAAAGTCAAAAAGGGTGACTTTTGGCATTACTTTGTGTCTGTTCCCATATTTTGGTTTCTCATTCCATGCATATCATTGTTGATGAAGTTGCTTTCTTAAAAACAGCCTAATTTGGGGTGTTATAGCTACATCCATTCAGTTGTCTGCACATTACCTGTGGAATTTAGTAAAATAATATTCAAAATTTTGTAGTTACCTGAGGACTTATCAAATTTATTTGATTTGAATAATATTTGCTTAGTTCATATTCCCTTGTTCATTTTTTATGATTTTGTAATTTGTTGCTTGAGTAAGATCTTATTGTTTTCTACTTTTCTTTTGTGCATCTATCTAACCAGTGGTTTGAATGTTTTCATGATTATAACTGTCATTCTTTTGATTAGGACTCTTTTAAGCAACTTTTGTCACACTAATCTAGTGGTAAAATGTCTGTGTATTTTCATTTCATAAAAGTTTGTTTTTAAGTATTCCTTTATATTTTTGAAGCATAATTTTGTTGGATATGGTATTCCTGATTCATAGTTATTTTCATTCAAAATTTAGAATATGTCCTTCCATTTCTTCCTGCTCCATAAATCTTATTGTGAAAATTGTTTTCTCAGATAATGGATGCCACATTAATGTGATTTAGTGTTTTCATGTTGCAATTCTTAGTATTTTCTGTCCATTGTGTTAGCTAGTGTTCCTCTTTTATGTACATTTCTATATGAAATCTTATGTCTCTTGATATCATTATTTTTCTCAAAATAATTTTTCAATAATTATCTCTTTGTATGCATTTGGTATGCTTTTTATACTCTCTTTTCTGAGTACATACAGAAGATTTTTTTTAATCATGCATTGCAGTTCTTGATGGTCCATGTCTTTCTTTTTCATTTTTCTTTTTTCATTTTTTGTCTGATTAAAATATAACAGAAAATATGTCACCAAGTTCAAATATTCTTCTTTTGCTTTATTCAACTTATTGTTGAAACTTTTAATTTTGTTCTTTTTAAAACTGACTTACTTAGATCTTTATTTCTAAGATATGTTTCAACATCTCTAATTTTGCTAAATTTCATATAGTACACTGTTTTCCTAATTTAATTGAATTGTTTTTATTTTCTTGAATCTCATTATGCTTTTGAGTCATCATTTTAAAATTCTTTTTTTGGACACTTTGTCAGTATATAGTTATTAGGTTCTTTTGAAAGTCTTATGTCTTCTTATTTTTCATATTTCTTATTTTCTTGTGTTTAGATTTAGCCATCTTCTGTGTTTCATGTGATGAACCTCATAACAAGTAGATTTTTCCTGAAGATTGTCTGGATGTGTTACCACAGTATGTAATAGTGACTTTTTTTACTGCTCGACACTGTAGTGAAGTCCATACATAAATTCTTTGTCTACAATTGATGTTTCACTATCTCTTGAGTTATTTCATATTTTTGAGAACTTTAATTGGCCCAGACAGGTACAGTATGGACAGCAGTAGATGTATGGCACCCCCAGTGTCATCTGCCCTGTAATGAACATATTTTTTTCAGTCAGGCAATGGAGTTTTTCTGTGGTACAGCCATGATATAATTTGCAGCCAGCAATGGCTTTTAGCTGTGGCAACCCTAGCCACAGTCAAAGACCTGTAGCTCTACCTTCAAACCAGATGTTGTAGGAGACTCAGACAAGCTATGCACAGATTTTGGAGCAGGGGCTGTACTGAGCTAACTGAGCTAGCTGGGCAGCCAGGAATCAAACATGCAGCTTGCAACACATTGGAGGAAGAAGTGTTGAGAACTTCAGGGTCCCCTTGGTTAGCTCTCTCTCCATCCTAACAGCAATGTTTGCAATCTGACAAGGAGGTACAGGGGCAGATTGTGGTAGGAAGTATGCTTTATTCTCCAGCCACTGTAACAGTGAATTCCTAAGGGTACAGACATATTCATTCGAATGATAACAAATCTCCATCTTCACTTTCAAAGAGTGAGCCAGCTCTCATCTATTAATAAAGTCACATCGAGTTAGTTAGGTGGACAAAAAACAAGTTCTCTTTGACTTATACATTTTTCAAAATGTTGTTTGATTGAGTTCAGAACACCTGGGACTTAAAACCAATGTTTGAATTTCATAAACCTTTTAAGGAAGAAAGCATTGCTATATGCACATTGAAAGCTAGAGAAAAAATCATCTAAAAGGTAGAATTCTAAACTGAGGAATGTCTCAAATTACTGACCAAAGCAGTTATTGTTATTTAAATAGCTGTTATTTTGATCAAACCTAACGCTCCCCAGCCTCTAATTTATTCCAGAAAAATATTGTTCAGTGCAATTGTTTTTTGAATACTAGGCAAAAATAAAGTAGTGTATTTTGAAAATATTAGCATGATAAAGACAGAATGGAAAGCACAGGGATGTGTGCTCTGCTTCTGAGGTTAGTATTATTGCAGAACCTGTGATTAGCCAAAACCTGTCATGGGATATATGTACACTGTGTTTGTGATTCCTTGGAGCCTAGAGATAGTTTTCCAGATAAGCTGTTACTAGTGCTAACCTACTTATCTATGCTATGTAGCTTACAAAGGTGAAAAATGCAAGTTTGGGTGAAAGAAACAAGTAACCATAACCTGGTTGCTCTAGCTGATGAGGTTGACTGGAGGACAAATCCAAGTAGAATTGTTGGTCAAAAAGTAAGTTGCTTTGATAGCAGAGAGGTTGACAATGCCACAATCATAGGAGATTCATCCATTTGTGAGAGGAAAATATATTGCTATTTGGAAGTATTATGAGACAGCAAGAGTAACAATTATTCACTCAGTTGATAGAGACCCAGAGACCAAAAAGGCCCTCTATCACTCTAGTATAACTGTTATAATTCTGTGAAGTTACAGCTTTTACTAAACAACAGGGGAATCTCTGTATGACTAGAGTTTCAGAAGCATTAACTCTTGGAAACTGTATCCATTACTCTTATAGTGCCATGAGAGGACTACATGACCAAGGCAATTTAGAAAACATTTAATTAGGGGCTTGCTTACAATTTCAGAGGGTTAGTCTATGATCATCATGGCAGGGAGCATGGCATCAAGCAGGGGGCTGGAGTAGTAGCTAAGAGCTTATATTTGATTCAGAAACACATGGCAGGGGCTTTGGGGAACAAGGAGAGACAAACAGTACAGAGGTGTACGTAGAGGGAGGCTGGAACTGGAGTGGGCTTCTGAAACCTCAAAGCCACCCCCAGTGATTCTTGTCCTCTGAAGGTGCCACAACTCTTAATCCTTTTTAAACATCTACCAACTGCAAACCAAACACTTAAAAGCCTGTGGGGGCCATTTTCATTCAAACCACCAGAGGCAATTAGAATTTTTGATTCTGTCATTGCACTGTATTGCTATCTTGATTAAAACAACAACCAAAACAAAAAACAAAAACAAATCAGTGCATATACCCTGAACTGTAGACCTGCTTTACCAAATGGAATGTTCACGGCCATGGTTGAGTAAATTTAATGTTGAATCTTCTTCTTTACTCTCCAAAGGAAGTGTGTCCATGGAAGAAAGTCGCAAAGCAAGGCTCTTCAGGAGGAGTGACTTCATAGTTCAATATCTTCAGCACGTATAGAAAAGAAGGGAAATGCTTGGTACCCTGAGCATTAAAGAAAGGATGGGTTTTTAGGCTTTTAAAGTTGGTTTAGAGTGTTCGTTGTACATTTGTTTTATATATCAGGACAAACGTTTTACCTGCTTTCTCCAACTTATTCTGGAAAAGGTTTAGGAAGTTTGGCTTTATTTGCTCCTTAGTGTGGTGATTCAAAAGAATATGACCACCTCTGTAGAACTAAACTTTCACCAGACCCATCTTATATCATTAGAGTTTGAGTGCATGAAACATTTTAGTCACTCCTTACTCCTCCTTAGTTGTGTTCTCTCCCTATTTGTTTAGAAAGTGACACACACTCATAGATATAGTACCTTGGCTTGATTATATCATATACAAAATAGTCACAGTGTTAATCCAGCTGCTTCTGCTGATCTTGCTCCGTGGTCGTTGGCTACAGCTATCAGCAGCACACAGCAGGCCATGATGACTCCCATATTTACCAGTCCCACCCAGAACAAAGCATACCAATTAACCTTTAGTCACACTGGACTGAAGACTGACATACATTATTTTAATGAAAACAGTAAGTAAGGCCACTATTGAGATGCTCAAAAACTACCCGATTATTCTGTTGCATGTTCTGCTTGGCAATGTACAAAAAAGCACAATCAGGGTTAGAAAGACAGGATACTTGGCATAAAAGAGAATAAAGAGCAAGTTCCCAGAGCCCTGTGCTTCTTATCAATGAGATATTGCAAAGTTTTAGTAATTCTTTGTTAGAGGAGAAGATAGAGGAGGTTGCTCTTACTCCAGAAAGGACCTGTTTCTGAGAGACTGACAGAACAGCATGTAAACCGCTGGTATGGCTGACTTTTGGTTTGTTTTCCTGGAGCTTATGTTACAATTTTTCCAGAGGTTTTGCTGTTCTGTTTTTATGCATTGTGTTTTGAGCCGAACTCCAATTCTTCAGAAGAAAGGGTTAATTTATCAACTGGCACATCTGACAGACTTAATAAGCACATTTTTCTCTCTCTCTTTTCCCCATACAACTATCATTCCTGTGGCATAAAAATGTCTTTACAAACATCATAAAGTCTCTTTTAAAAGTCATTTTCACAGAAATATCATGTCTTCTCTCATACGTGGAACCTAATCTTAAAAATTATGTGTATGTATACACAACACACAAACACACAAATGCACACACACAGTGTGTGTGTATGAGAGAGAGAGAGAGAGAGAGAGAGAGAGAGAGAGAGAGATTTAGATCACAAAACTAGAAACCAGATGGAAGTAAGAGATCTTAAAGAAGTTGCACACAGAGGGAGAAGGGGAGGGAGGGAGAAAGAGAGAGAGAGAGACAGAGAGAGAGACAGAGAGAGAGAAAACAGAACACATGGGTGAGATGGAGAAATGAATGAGAACAAAGTACAATGATATCCCTGTATGATGATGTCATGGTGAAACGCAACATTGGGTTTGCTAACCTTAAAGCAATGACTAAGGAAAGTCCTTCATTTTTGGGAAATTCGAAATTTGTGCTGAGCCATTATTACTGTAGATTAGAAACTATACTTCTTGCAGTAGCTACGACTATGTGTAATCCTAGGAATTCTGGATTTTGAGAAACTCACTGCTTTAAATCTTGGGGTACAGTGCAGGGGATAGTTGTAATATATTGCTTTTCTAGGAACCAGACCAGGGATCAGAGCCCCCAAAACACTCCAATATTTGGGGCCTTGAATTTGAACAGGATCAAGCACATTTTGGCCAAGGATACAAATGGAGGGCCCTAGTCCTAAACTGCTTATTTTATTTCTATCTCCTGTCCCCATCACTTCTTTAGACAAAAGCAGGCCTCAGGAAAGCCTCTTCCATATTTGTTTGAAGTCCAATTACATGGGAATACCAATAAGTTTTGCTGCTGAGTATACAGAAAGGGGGTGAGCATTCGAAAATTTGTTGAATCCAAGAACACATCAAAAAAAATATTCATTTTGATCAACTAGGCTTCATCCCGGAGAAGCAGGGCTGGTTCAACATACGAAAATCTATCAATGTAAT
>JAQHUG010000100.1:2531613-2570407 GCA_028555095.1 Dicrostonyx torquatus
TTCCCACAGGGCAGGGTACCCTGCCCT
Organism: Dicrostonyx torquatus; assembly: GCA_028555095.1. Taxonomy (NCBI): domain Eukaryota; kingdom Metazoa; phylum Chordata; class Mammalia; order Rodentia; family Cricetidae; genus Dicrostonyx; species Dicrostonyx torquatus. The sequence goes on from JAQHUG010000100.1 coordinate 2,531,641, forward strand.
CTCTTAGGACTGGAGGGGGAGGAGGGAGGGGGAGTGGGGGAGCACTAGGGAAGTGGGAGGAGGAGAAGTGGAAATTTTGATTCCTATTATTTATAAAGTAATTAAAAATTATCAGAGAAAAAACAAAAACAAAAAAAGTACAATGCTATTTAAATAGCATCAGAAGAAATAAAACACTAGAATAAAGTTGAGAAAAGAAAACAGGTATCTTAAATATAGAATAAGGAATGTGCCTCATTCTACTTGCCTACCATTATCAAGGCACTAGGTTTTATTCCTAATCTTACCAAAAACATAGATTAATCGACAGACAATAGAGAGATAGATGCATGAAACACATGTACACTGTCAAATATTCATGTATTTCTTTAAAAAGCAAGGGATAAAATTAATCTATAATCCAATCTTAGTGTTTTAGTGTATATTAACTAGTCTTTTGGCTCTGACTAAATATACATATATGCATTTCTCAGACTTCTTGGTTTATGTACATTTATATGTATATGCATGTGTGGACAAGTGAATACATATATACATAATACTTACAGAGAAACAGACTGCATAATTTTATCTCCATATTTGACTGACGAATTGTTTTGTGTTATCAATGATAATTCTAAAATATGCAACTGTTCCAAAATTGAACTTCTTCAAGAGAATTGCATTAGTTAGCATGGAGAATGAAGGATGTAGATTTCAGTTTGAGTTAATAGGAAATCTCTAGAAAGATGTTGAAGCCCTGTTAAGTAAAATTTCCTGAGAGTCAAATGCATCCAAAATTATTACTTAGAGATAAGACTTGTTGTAATAAGGCCACTTATTTGTTTCCTAGGTGTTCAGACTCTCAAAATAATATATATTATTTAAACAGAAACTATGTTATTTAAAACATTGTTTGGGCCACTAGCTCTAGCTTCTTATTGTATACACTTATATCTTAATTTAACCCATCTCTATTAAACTGTGTATCACCATGTGGCTGTGGCTTACCGGCTATGGTTCTGTCCTGAGCTTCTGTCTCCAGGGCTATAGGGCTTCTTACTGACTCTGCCTTCTTTATCCCAGTATTCAATTTGGTTTTCCTTGCCTAGCTAAGTTTTGCCCTGCTATAGGTCCACAGCAGTTTCTTTATTCATTAATGGTAATCACAGCATACAGAGAGGAATCCCACATCAGAAACTGGTTAAAAATAGCTTTAATTCTATATTATTAGGAGATGAAACACATTAACATTATTTTTAATTCCTACCTATCCTAGCATAAGCTTTCACAAACATGCATTGTAAGTGAATTCTGTCATTTACTGAGAATGCATTATATGTCACAAATGGTGCTAGATATTTTATAGCATAGTATTTCAAAGAATCATTTCAGCAATATTTAGAGGGACTTAATAAGGCTTCTTTCATCTAAAGCACTGTGGGAAATACAGAGATTCATGAGACTCATATTGGTTGCTTTCAAAACTCTTAGCAATTGCCTCTTAGGGCTATGGTAAGGTTTGAAAAAATGCATGTAATGTAGCACATATCAGATCAGGGAGATAATAAATTTTCAATGAATCTCATCACTAACTCTGATCAGGATGACAATGGTGGTAATGATGATTTATTGATAACAAGGATGATAAAAAACAATGGCATGATATAAAGGAAAAGTAGCCATGAAAGGTGAGATAAAGCCAGTGCATCCTCTCTGAGTACCTGGCGACTCTGGCTGAGGCAATGGATTTATTGACTTGTTATCTGATTCTCTTTTCTTTAAAGAGCAGTGAGACTATTGACATTAGGAGAAACATCCAAGGTCAGTGTGGTTAATGGTGGACACAATAGGAAAGGGCAATTTTTGATGTTTCTAAGTTGTTTGATGACCTTGAGAAATGTTCCTTGCCCTTTCAAATGAAGATCAAAATAGAATTAATTTTTTTTCAATTATTTTCCCAACATAACAGTTTAAATAATGACTATTTTTTGTTAAGTTTTAACAAGGTGGTCATCTGGGAGTGGAGTTAATTATAAAGAAATGCACATTTATTACCATATCAGAACACTCTACATAGTGCTTAATTAAAGATTAAAAATTTTCAGTTAGTATATGACACCTAGCATTTCCAGAGAAAAGAAAGTCAGGGTGCGAAGTTAAGAGGAAAGGGAATATATCTTGAAGTTCAGGTATCCCCTTAGACAGAACATGACCCAGTGAACTTGAGTTAGTTATATATCATCTCAGAGGTTCAATTTCCATTTTTTTCAGCATCCAGTTTATAATAGCCATGTTGCATATTTACATTTCACTCTATGGAATGGAATGCCAAATGTCCTTATGTATATTCTCTTCTTTTGATATTTACAGTGACTCTGAAAGGATTTAGGCAAGCATTATTATATACATATAGCAAATGAGAAAAAATTAATTTCAGAAAAATAAAATGACTGCTAAAATCACCTAGCTAATATGTTTCATGAGTTAAAATATTTTGTCTATTCTCCATAAAATGCTTTCTTTGTAGTACTTGTTGCAGAGTATCAGTGATGTTTATCTTTTATTTTAAAAGTATTTCTTTTGTTTTATGCATGTGAATGTTTTGCCTACATGCATATCTGTGCTTCATATGCAGCTTGGTGCCCACAGAGGCCAGAAGAAGTTGTCAGATCTCCTGGGACTGGAGTTGTAGATGATAGTGAACCACTATGGGACTCAAATCCAGGTATTCTGGAAGAAGATTAAGTATTTTAATTTCTGAGCTATCTCTATTGCTCCACAGTTTTGCTGTTAATAATTTTAAGAAGAGTCTTGTTCAATACATAGGTATGCCATAAACATTTAAGTTTTCCAAGTTGCACAGACCCAAGTTCTAAGCCCAATCCTCACCATATAAGTGTGATATATTCACCAAATGACATTCCTTCTCTGAGTCTTACCCTTTTACCAACAAATGAAGACAAAATTAATTCTTGAGGGGCTTCTGCAGAGTATGTGTTACTATCATCTTCATAAGTAAAGGACCTTAAGAAGAGAAAATGTACACTGTTTTGTTCAACACTACACAGTATGTGATAGAGATGACCTGGTTTGGTACCCAGAATGGCCTAATTTTCATAGCAAATATATAGAGTTCAAAAGAGTGAAAATATGAATGAATCCATTTCTAATGTGCCACCGTGCTTCTGGATGTCTACTTTCTGAATGTAACAACAGGTAACAAGCAGAAATTCCCTACTGCCCCACAATTTACAATAAGGCCCAATTCTAGGAAATCCTCTACCAAGTGATGACAAGGATGATGGATATCTGTAATTACTCTACAGAGCAGTGCTCCTCACCTAAATTTTCCTCTGGGCCATATGCAAGTATTTGAAAAGGGAGGGTGTTCATAATTCTTTCCATTGTCATAGACTAGGTACTTTATTGCAAAGCTTAGCATTATTTCTGATAGTGCTGTTAACAGAGTCGATTGCTGGTGAATAATAACTGCATACCATCAAATGGCCAAGTTGTTTTCAGTTTTTTAATGACAAGGTCTGATGAGCCCAAGATGTCTTAAACTCTTTTCATGACACAAAGTATGGTTGGAACTCTTGATCCTCTTGTGTCTATTTTGTAAGTGCTAAGATTACAGATGTAAACCAACATGACTCACCAAAGGTCAACATTTTAAGGAGGGTTGTCTTTAATTAGATTTTCCTTTCAATATATGATATGTATTCTCTATGCCTAGGATACCTGCCCTTGATTGCACCTGCCCCAATTTTCTTCAGTAAATTCCTCATCATTCTTCATACCTTATTACAGTAATTTCCGTAAGGTTAATGACATTTTTTTTTGTTAGAAGTCTCTATTTTGTTTTGGATCTTGTACTTTTGTTTTGTTTTGCTTTTTGACCAGCACCAAGTGATTCTGCTTCTTGGAAACACAACTCTGTATTTTATTTATTTTGAGTGAAGTTCTATTCACACATAAAGTGCTGATAGAGCTATCAATGAAGGCTATTTCCTTTTCTCTAACCAAATAATGGGAATGTGATCTTCAATAGACTACAGTTACTTTCTTGCACAGTACTATGTACCCTTAGTGGCATTGCAACAGCAAGAAATTGAGCCAATTCCTTTGAATATCCTATCTAATTTTTCCTGATTCCTTTATTTCTGAAATCCCCCTGCTTCTTACTTCTCAGACATCTGTTTTATAGGAAATTTCATTTATTCTTTCACTACTTTATCTGTGCTTTTGTTAAACTCATAGATTTTGATTCCTTCTAGGCAAACAACATCCTCACACATCTTCTTTGTGTGTTATCATGGTGCATGTAAATATTTTCTTAAAAACTTACCATGTTTAATGAATATACATTTTGGATGATTCTGGCTAATGTCAGTCATCTTTAGTGGGCAGTGAGCTCTAGGAAAGAAAATGAATATCCTTAATTCTCAGTATAGTGTTTGGGACTTTTGAGAAATTAAGTATGGAAGGAAAGGAAGGTGAAGTGGGTCGTTTTCAGGTCTTGCCAAGGTATACCACTAAGCAAACACCATGTACAACACCAAGAGGCTTATCAGAAGAGCTTGGAGGGGGAGAGCAAATATCACAAGGCCCTGTCAGAGTGGTACATGAGAGAGGCAAGTAGGCAGACAGACAGACAGAACAGGGGAGAAACAAGAGGAAGAAGAGAGGCAAGAGAAACAAGAAAGAGAAGAGAAGCACAAGAGGCAAAAGAGTGAGCTGTGTGTGCCTGGTGGGCACTTTCAAGGAATGTCCATGTTTCATAGCTGATGGTGGAAAGGCACCTGTCAACAGGTGATGACGTAGCTAATAGCAGAAACTGAGTACAACTTTGATCTACTTATAATAAATGAAACGCATTTCAGGTTTCTGTTGCTTTCTGTTCTTCATTGCTAGTAATAATAACCCTGACGATTTATGCCATCAATGATTTACCTCTGAAGATCCCATCCTTTGATCTTTTCCTTCATCACTTGCTTTCTGTTAGTTTCTTGCCATCTCCTTTCTCCCTTCTTATTCCTCTTTCTCTAAGCCCCTTCCCCCAGTCCCAATGGCATAGTATTTCTAAGGACAGAGTTTCCTTCTTGCAATAAGAATCCTTCTTTGGCTCTCTTTAGTAACAAAATTACAAGACCATTCAGGATCTGAAGCCTGATCTGAATCACGGCCTCTGTCTCCATGTCTTCTCATCCCTGTTTGTTTCCTTGAGTGTAGGCATGGAGAAGTCTTAAAGTAACTGGATCTCATTTACCTACCCATTTTAGTAAACTGCCACCATGCTCTGTGGTGACTCTTCTCAAGCCTGAAATTCCATTCTCCTTTTTCTGTTCCCATCACAATGCTCACCTTTACCTAAGGCTACTTGGGAAAACAGCTTTTGTTTTTGTTTCCCAAAGCTCTTTGTGCACAGCTCTAGTCTGACATTTGTTACATATTACTTTTCCTTCTTCTATTTTCTGTTGCTTTACCTACTCTATTCAAACTGTACAACAACTTTCACTTGTAAATCCTGATAAACCAGTGTAAGGCCTGAAATCTAAGCAAGTGTTCATTGGTGTTAAAACTGACTTCAATGTTGAATCATTCTCTTAATTGAAGTCTGCCACGCTAAGTTTTAGTGTCATACTTACAACCTTGTTTCATACAATTTTTGAGTTTCAACTTTTCATTACAGATGACTAGATACTTATTGTACTGCGATTCTTCTTCTTTCTTCACTCATATATACATTTTGGTAGCATCTGATATCTTTGTAATAGAATAAATCCCAAACACAAACTTTCAAGTCAGTTCAAATGGAAGAGAGAGTGGGAACTTCTATGATGTCTTTTTTTCCATTTTTAAATTTATTTTTTAAAAGAAAACAACCTATCTTTTTTCATTATAAATACCAATCCCTGTTCTCCCTCCCATTACTCCACTTACCCCACCCCTACTCCTCTCACAATTCACTCCTCAGAGAGGGTAAGGCATATTGCTTTGGGGAAGGTCCAAGGCCCTCCCTACTATATTTAAGCTGAGCAAGGTATCCAGCCAAAGAGAATAGGTTCCAGAAAAAGCCAGTACATGTAGTAGGTATGCCAGTTGTCCCACAGTCTGCCCCAGTCATGAAACTGTCACCCACATTCAGAGGGACTAGTTTGGTCCTATGCTTGTTTCTTCCCAGTCTGGCTGGAGTTGTTGAGCTCCTTTTAGCTCAGGTAAACTGTTTCAGTGGGTGTACTCATCATGGTCTTGACCTTTTTTGGTCATATTCTCATTCCTCCCACTCTTCAGCTGGACTTTGGGAGCTCAGTCCAGTACTCTGATGAAGGTCTCTGCCTCTGTTTCCATCAGATGCTAGATGAAGGTTCTGTGGTGATAATTAAAATATTCATCAGTCTGAATACAGGGCAAGTGAAGATCTGCCCCTTTCTCCTCTATTACATAGAATCTTAGCTGGGGTCATCCCTGTGGATTCCTGGGAATTTCTCTAGAGCCAGGTTTCTTGTTGACACTATATTGGCTCACTCAATCAAGATAGCTCTCTCTTTGCTCTCATCTCTGCCCTTGCTCTATCTTGACTATGCTTAATCATACTACAAAGGCATTTGATCAACTGTGTTCATAGCAGCCTTATTTGTAATAGCCAGAACCTGGAAACAACTTCAATGTCCCTCAACCAAAGAATGGATAAAGAAAATGTGACACATTTACATATTAGAGTACTACTAAGCAGTAAAAAAAAATGACATCTTAAATTTTGCAAGCAAATGGATAAAATTAGAAAGCACTATCCTGAGTAAGGTAACCCAGACCCAAAAAAGATGAATATTGTGTGTACTCACTCATAAATGGATACTAGCTATGAACAAAGGATATTGAGTCTATAGGTCATGATCTTAGAGAAGGTAAGCAATAAGGTGAATCCTAAGAAAAACATATAGATCCACCCCTAGTTGAAACAAACAAGATCACCTGACAAACTTGGGAGTATGGGGTGGGGGGAAAGGGAGGATGGAAGCAGAAGAGAAGTGAAGGGGTGAAGAGAACATGATGCCTCTTTTTTATATTTATTCATTTATTTAGTTTATATGCATTGGTGTTTTGGCTGCATGCATGTCTGTGTGAGGAGAGTGCCAGATCCCCTAGAACTGGAGTTATAGACAGTTGTGATCTGCCATATGGGTGCTTGGAATTGAACCCAGGTCCTCTGGAAGAGCAGCCTGTGCTCTTAACCACTGAGCCATTTCTCCAGCCCCTATGATGCATCTTAAATAGGCAGCTATACCATTATCCTAAATAAGACCAACTAAAGTTGAAATTAGTTAGAGGAAATATAATATTTGGTAGTAGGTGAACATTTGAACTTTAGTAAAATGCAACATTTTCTTGGAATAATACTGATTCAATGTACAGAATGAAACCGCTTTTTTACTTTAGAACATATGTATATAGATCCTGATTTTTATTAAAATGTATGTGATAAAGAAATAATGAGAAAAAAATTAAATATTAAATAGGCATATTTATGTGATAAACTACAAATTTTGTGTTAGATATCCCATTCAGTGTGCTGGAGAATAAAGTTTATTAGAATAATGTCAGATGAGGCAGAACATTGGCAAAAAATTATGCTGGGTTGCTGTGAACAGTATTTCGGGGCTGAGAAACAGGGAACAAATAAGCAACCTCCTACTAAAATTTGGTGCACAACGTGGGTCTGACTAAATCCATGTAAAAACTGAGAAACCTTGGAAAGGAATTCTAGACACTAAAAAACAAAGTTTAACAAGGTTTCCTTTCAGATTGGCTCTGCTTGACGGTGGCAGGCTACAGTTCCTTTAAGGGAGGCTCCTGACTCAGCTTTAGCTGCAAAAATCTTGAAGCTTTTTAAAGAGGACCTGCCAGCAAACACTTAAAATAGTGTTTATGAATAGCCAACAGCATGCTTCTTGGTGGTGCTATGGACCTTGAAATTCCATAGAGCTGTACCAATAAATGTGCCTCCTACCAGTACCTCTGCCCCGAGGCTAGACTCTCAGAAAGCTAAGGAATGGGGTGGATCTAGCCACCAAAGCCATGACTTTAATCCTAGCCGTATTACTTAGCAAATTAAAGACTCATGTATTAGGAAAAAGAGAGGTATACAGTAAAAATGCATTCAGATGAGAAAAAAAAATTCTAAACAGTTTAAAGTGTGTTTAAAAATATGTGTAGGCTTGGGAAAAAATAATAAAGACCTTAAAATAAAAAAGAAAGAGAATAGTTGGGTGTGGTGGCACACACCTTTAATCCTAAGAGTTGGGAGGCAGAGGCCAATGGATCTCTGTGAGTTCAAGGACAGCCTGGTCTACAGAACAAATTCCAGGACAGCCAAAGATAGACAGAGAAACCCTGTCTAAAAAAGCCAAAAATTAAAAATAAAAATATAAGAAATAGAGTTTAAAATGTAGTCACATAAAAATGCAAACTACAGAAAGAGTCTGGGTACTATATGTTATTGTGTTGTCTTTAAATTGTTTGATTGCTGAGAAAGTAGCAAAAGCAATAAAAGACATTTGATTACAAATGCTGCTGTATTTATCTAACATATATTTTGAAAATGCTTTAACTTCAAAATTTAAGTCAATAAATATATTACTTTGGAGAAGAAGTTTTGGTTTTGTTTCCACAGGAAATGAGAGGCTGTGTATTCATTCTGGGTGAAGAAAAATCAGGTTTGATCAAGGAAGACCCCTTTGAAGAATCTCTGAAGGGGTGGATGGCCCAGATGATCCAACATTTCCAGAGGACCTCTGTTTGAGTTTCCTCTGAGTTCTACATCCAGAACAGTTTCAAGATTGCTGGCTGAGATGATGAAGCCTCACAGAATACTCTAGTCAGGACTTGATCATAATTCTAAATTTTTTTTAGGTCCCCATAAGATTATTAGCAACCCCAGTCTGCAGGAAGTATTCTGCAAAACTATGCCCACATTCCCAAAAAATGGATTATGGATATTTTTCTTTGTTTAGAGTGTTGGTTACAATATGTTATGTATAATTGTCTGGATTAAAAACTAAACAAACGATATTGGATTCAGATTTCTTGCTTTGAAAATAAAAGGGGGGAAGTGCTCTGGGAAAATGGTCTTTTATCCTGTCATTTGTATTATTTTAATAAAATGCTAAATTGATCAGTAGCCAGGCAGGAAGTATAGGCAGGGCAACCAGGAAGAAAGTAGAGGTAGGACAATGAGAACAAGAGAATCCTGGGAAGACGAAAGATGCAGTCTGCTGTCATCACCCAGACACAGAGGAAGCAAGATGAGACTGCCTCGTCGATGAAAGGTACCAAGCCACATGGCTAAGATGGACAAGAATTATGGGCTAAAGAGTTATAAGAAGCCTGAGGTAATAGACCAACCTGTTTATAATTAATGTAGACCTCTGTGTGTTTCTTGGGGGCTGAAAAGCTGTGGGTCTGGGCAAGACAGAAACCTTGATCAGCATGGCCCAGAGAGATGGGTCAGCATTTAAGAGCCCTGACTGTTCTTCCAGAGGACTGAGGTTCAACTCCAAGTACCTACATGGTAGTTCACAACTGTCAGCAACTACAGTTCTAGGAGATCTAACACACTCTATGGTTTCTGTGGGTACCAGGCATGCATGTGTTACATAGATGTTCATGCAGAAAAAACATAAATACACCTAAAATAAGTTTTAAAATGAAAATAAAAATACTTTTAAAACATTATACATATATTTGTTTGTAACAGTTTGGGTAGTAACTTTATTTTCAAACTCTAAATTAAGAAAAAAAAACCCTTTTGAAAGAATTATATCCCTTACCTCAACTATCTTATCATCTCAATTCAAGCTCATACATACTTGAAGACAGAGATAATACCTTTTCCATGGTATCCCAAGCAGTCGAACTTCTGTTTTTCCCTCTCCTGTCACTCCTTTCATTCCACATTGCCATATATCATCAAATTTTATTAGGTTTCATGCATAAGAGACAGAAAGACCTCTGTTTGAATCCTAGCATGCTTCTCACTGTCCTCATTATTTATGACACCTTTTACAGACTCTTTGAAACTCATATTTTTTTCCACTTCTGAATTGTATTATAAGGATTCCAGTTAAGACATATGAAACAGTTGTTGCATTGTTTGAACTTTACTAAGTGCAAAACAGAGTAGTTACAATTATTTTTTTATTACAATACTGTACTGCTAAGGGATATCTGTCAAAATTCAAATAGTCTTGAGAGTGACATATTTGGGCATTGTCAACAAATATTACTATAGTTTAAATAAATGAGCCAGGTATTTTAGGACAGGACCTGCATGTTTTAGTCAGAGTAATCTTTGAGCCAGAATGAAGCAAATGGAGATTAAGCCAGATGGGGACCAAAAGGCCTTACATGCTTTTGTTACAGGGCACTAAGCTAAAGTGATTTTAGTAAGAATTGCTTCCATACGCTCATATGTTTGAATTCTTGGTTGCCAGTTTGTGAAACTGTCTGGGAATGTTTAGGAGGTATGGTCTTGTTGGAGGTGGCCTAGTCTTGTTGGAAGAGGTGTGCCACTGGCGGTGAGTTTTGAGATTTAAAAAACCTACTCTATTCCCAGATAGCTCTTTCTCTCTTCCTCATGGTTGTTGTCTCAACATATAAGTTCCCAGGTACTACTCCAGTGTCATGCATGCTTGTCTGCTTCCATGCTCACCACAATGATGGACATTTATTTATCCTTTCAAACTGTATGCTGTCAATAAGCTCTCTTATAAGTTATCTCGGTCATGGTATCTCTCCACAAAATAAAAAAGTAACTAAGACATACAGAAAGCCAGTGTCTGAAAAGCTAAGTTAATATATTAATACTGTAGGCAATTGTTAACTGAATGCCAGCCCAGAAAATAGAAACAGATAAAAAGAGGGAAAAGAAAGGATCATTAAAAAATAGCAGTGAGAATTAACAATCATTTCCATAACAGAGTTAAATCACCAGAAGATATTAATCCCTGTTCTATAATTTATGCTTAATTACTTAGAATGAATTACATACTATTTTTTAGACAAAATGAATTTGATAACTTTAAACTATTAAATTGGCAATATATTTTTTCTTTCTTAGTGCAGGCAATACCTCATTCTTTCTAACCTTTATAATTCTCTTTAAACTCTCATGCTATCTTCAAAGGAATATTAAGCTTTCATTTTACATTTTAAATGATATGTACCTGGTTTACACATCATAATACAACTCCCCATGCACCCAAATTGCTTTTGCAAATGGAAATTTGAAAGGTAAGAGCCTATTAATGGAAATTCACATTTTGGGGGGTAATTTTCTACAATACAAGGATTGTATATTTTCTAAATAAAATATGTAGCACCACAGGCAAGGTTAGATTGCCCTTATCTTATGGAGCTGAGCAGTTTCCCTTTTTGAACAGTATCAGATAAGCACTCTGTAAAGGCACTGCAACAGTTCATTCATGGGCTCTATTTTCCCAAATGTCTAACTACATGCAGAGCACAACAGGTTGGAAAAAGTGAGAATGCATTTAAAAAAAATTGTGGTCAAATTTCTATATTCTCTGTATCTGATATCACCACCTGGAGTGTTCAAATAGGTAATAAGTATATTTGAGCATAGGCATAGGAAATTCCTCCGTACAGAGAAAAGGGTTCTATAAGAGAACCCACAGGACTGCAGGCCATTCTCATGTAGCAAAATCCCACTTAAAACAAATCTTCCCTTTCTCTTGGGATTGCCTGTAATCCTGGGATTAGGTGGATCAGTATTGGCAGTGCTTGCTCTTTGCTCAGAGAATTTGCTCATGTTGTATGGGGCTCATTCTATTTTTCTTCAAATTTCAAAACCTAGTGTGGAGAACATTTTACTTAGTAATGAATTTCTCAAGGTGGTCTTTGATCAGTGATTCTATTTTATATTCTCCGGAGTCAATCTGATCCTCAAAAGCTTAATTTCATCAGTTTGGAATGAATCACAAAAGTAAATGTTGCCTATAGCCTCTATCTTACTAATAGACTGTGAGAGAGACATGATTTACTTTCCCTTGTCACTCTTCTTTGCTGTGGTGCTATGCTGTAATTAAAAACTAGTTAAATGCTTGTAGAGAGAGTGCAAGACATACTGTACTAATGGACATAGCTAGTACTCATAGCACACTTGTTTGCTATTGCACAGAATTAGCTTAAACTGGGAAATCTATATGACTACTTTTAAACGTTGGCACAGATACACATGCTGAATTAATCTGTAATGAGCTCGACAACATTTGAGTTTTTCAAATTTCTTTTCATGAAAAAGACAGGATAAATGAACACATTCTATATTTTTCACTTTAGGTGATTGAAATATTCAGAGTAAAGCAGAAAATCATAGTATTTTATCAAAAGGCTTCTTGACTTTCAATTCATTTTGCTTTCCTTACTATTAAATAATTGGCGTATTGATCTTTGATTGGGTCTGGTAATGTTAATTTTATTCATGTTGGGCAAATGAGATGTCTTTTCTTTGCATGTGTTAATTCTTGTCTATTGCACATACAGATGCACAAGCCATTGTAATGGGAGCTTCTCCAATGCATCTTATAAATATAGTACATTAAGTAGATATAAATGCTATGCATTTTTCATAAATTCAAGAGCTTTGCGAGACAGGAATATGTGAATTATAAATGCTATTCTTTTTAGTTTCAATCTGAAACCTCCAAGAAATCTACAACCCTTAATTCTCATCCCATTGCTCTAAGAAAGAGTAGGAGGAAGATATTAAAAAGAGTTTCTGCTCCGCCTTCTCGGATCATTACTTTATTTTCCAGAAGTGTATCCTATTCCGGGAAGACAGATATGTCCCATTGATTTTAGAAATATGTTGTTCCATGGCTGCAATTTCTTTCTCTGAAATAATCTTCTGGTAGTTTAAATTTATTACCAATTGGCTGCTGCAGTGTGGTTTTCAGTTGCTAAAAATTTAGAGACCATTACAAAAGTGAGGTTTGGAGTAATTTCCTGGACTATGTTGCATTCCAAAGACCCCCCACATAATTTTTTTTGTCACTCTTTTAGCTGCCAGTCTCAATGGGCAGGACCATCTTTGTACTCGTATGGATCTGCTGCAAGGAATGCTTTCCATAGCTAGCCTTCATCAAGATTGTAATCTTCTATTTTCTAAGAGGAAAACCTGAAACATAAATATTAAAACACATCTGGAAATAAAATCCACACCTGAAATCCTAAATCAATCTGTCAGATGGCTTCATTTGCTTCGAGTCCTCATGGCACAATCACCGCTGCTGTTTGTCATGAGTGTCTGGGTCAAAGAAGTCAATATTCAGATTCATTCCATGAAGTAAATAATTCATTATTCTATACCTAATGATAAAAATGGTGGTCTAGACCAAAGATGAAATAGCCCTTTTAAGGGAAAAAAGCCCAGGAGACCTTCTCCTTCAGAAAGGAACATTGTAGCAAAAGAAATCTAAGAAAAGATTTATTTGTGATGATGGTTCTGGCATCTCATAATTGTCTCACTAGCATTTCCCTCAGTTAGGCTTGGCCACAGACTCCAACATTCTTGCACTACTCATGACACTAGGCATTCAAAGTTTGGTGGATTCAGGTTCAATTTAAGTCTCAGTGTTCATCAGTAACCATGCTCACTGAAAACAAAATAAGAACTCACAGGACTCGGGCCATGCAATAAACTAGCAGTTGTCAGTGAGTTTGAGTTTGTCATCAGTACACATGTTTTAACACCCCCTTACTATTTTTGATGGATGTTCTTTAACTGTTTTCCTTGCCCTAAATTGGATACTGAAATAAATAAGGTTCCATATCTCTGAAAATAAGTGAAGATGCTTACATTTCTTACATTCTGTATTTTTATTAGAGCAAACATTTGAAAAAAATCAATTTCTTCTCCACCTGCCTATCAAGGGCTAGATTAAGGATTTATAAGAATTGAAGACAGCACTTGTAAAGCGAAGAACAGTCCCTGACTGCTACTATCCCTTCACTTCTCCCAGAGCAAAGCTAGAATACTGATTTGGATGGAGAGTTCACTTCTAGGGAAGGAAATGCACTTTTAAATGTTTCCCTTTGAAATGTGAATGTGATAATGAGTATTGTACAAATGCAGTTGGCATTACTGGCATATTTAACTTCCAGCACATAATGCACAGCCTTGATTTAGAAACTTAAATAGTTTATTTTTTTACAAGCTTTCCATTTCACTTTAAGCTTGTTCTGCATAAGCTTAATGGGCTCACTCAGCTTCATTGTGGAGAGATCTGCAGGTGAATAACAGTAAGCGCATGAGCTTTGAAGGGTTTATTTTGCCAGGCTGCACCTCCAGCTTACTGTTTAGAGATGTACTGTTCTGTATGCACTGATTTTCTCACCGCAGAACTCTGATAATATTTACTGCAGAAAGGAAATGTCTTTTCCTTGGTCCTTCCCATTTCTTTTTGCACAAATACAGTAAGTTAGGTTTTTAACTAAGGTGATTCCTGAATTAAACTGACAAACCCAGATGTCTGAAAGTTAGGATTGAATTTATGGATTTCATCTACAGCATATCAGCATCAAAATGTCAGAGATAGTAAGTCACAGCAAGGGGAAGCTTCGATGGGTTTGGAACTTCAGTTCATGTCATTGTTGTGTCATCTCACATTGGGCAGAGCAGTGGGATTGAAGGGTTTGGTGAGACAAATTCAGTGCTTAAATATTCCTTCAAACTAAAGATTGACTCTGGCATATGGGTGGAATAAAGCATATCTTTAGAGGAATATGTGCAGTTTTCACAGAAAGAAAAGAAAAAAAAAACTGCTAGAGATGATTGAACCAGAATCCATTTCAGCAAAACCACATACAATCGGCTGTGCTTTGAAAGCCCAAATACCAAGGTCTTTGGTTACTTAGAAGAAATATTAAAGAGATACCTTTCTTGTTTTTCTGAAGGAACCAAAACAAAGAGGTCTGTTCAGTTTTGATTCTCATGGTTTTAAAAATATTTCTGCCTTTCTCAGGTTTCTGAATATGTTTACCAGATATTTGAACCCAAATACTTCCAAATGTTCATATTTATCTGAGAATTTTGCATATCTAAGAAGATATATAAACTCCACAAATTAATTTGTGCTATTGTAAAAATATTAAAACTCATTTATGCTATTATTATGGGGTACCCACCAGAAATGATCACTCAGACACACTGTTGCAAATTGATACTCTTTGTTACAGTAATCTAGGGTAATATACAGGTGTTTGTGAACCCAGGTGTAGCCTCAAACATTTAGGACTTTTAAAGGCAAACCTACACCCTGCTATCTTGCTATGCATGCACTAACAAGCAGATTAACAGAAGCTATGATAGCTGGACATTTTGACCTTGGATTCTTAGACTAGAGTTGGGTAATTTTCTATGAGATTCTCCATTAACAAGATCAAATTCTTTAGCTAACCTAAATGGCCTCAGCAAGAATGCAAGATAGAAGAATCCCTGCACTGCCTTGCCCTGTCACACTATGAAAGATCGTAGTTGGTTAGTGCTGTATGGTTGCAACCTTCCCTTTTGGAAGTAAACATATTCTTGCATGTCTAGGAAAGTGAAAACTGGGAAGATTATTGAAGGTCCATCCCCAACTTTATAGAAAGAGCTTTAAAAATTAGGAGGAGTCTGACTACATGTCAAGCTATTAAGCTCCTACAAGCTGTGGAGAGAGTTCTAGTGTTGCAGATTTCATAAGTAACTTTTGGTACCAAAGTGGGTTTTTCAGTGATGCAGCTAGTTTTGAGTCATCCCTAATATTGTAAGTAACCTCTCAGCCTTATTTCTGTTAGTATCCCCAATAAAATATCATTGGTTCACCAAGTTGACCTTTGGCACAATCATTACTTTTGTGGGCCATTAGTTCCATTCCTGGGATTCATTGGACTGTGTGTGTGTGTGTGTGTGTGTGTGTGTGTGTGTCTTGTGTCTCCCCAGAAAATGTCTGTTTCACAGCAATCAGTGCAATTTTTTCAGAAAAAAAAATTTAGATTTGAGGCTGTATTGTCCTATGCTAGAATGCTGGGTCCTGTCATGGAAGGATTGTGTAATGTGATAACATGGACTACTCTGTAGTCCTACATCAGAAAATCCATCCCTATGCCATGATCTCACAATATGTAGCAGTGTAACTATAAAAACCATTGTGCAGGTCCTGTTTCGGCCACCACATTGTTGAGATTACATGGGCGCATCATACCTGTCATGTCTAAAAGATAATCTTTCATACCAGTTATCATGGTTATCTACTTGTTAAAATCTTTCTGACCCCTTTTCTGTGGTGTTTCCTGAGCCTTGGATGTAGAAGTTGTGCTGTAAATGTATCCTTTGGGTCTGGATACACTACAGCCAATTATTATCCTTATTTTGACCAGTTTTGAATTTCTGTGGTGTTCTCTGCCTGTTTAAAAAAATGTTTATTTGATGATGAGAATTATATTTACTTGTGTATACAAGGATGGATACTTATAAGCAATTGGGAATTACACTGTTTTAGTAATGTAGTAGCAGTAGGTTTTCCTCCAGGATTTGTGACTGTAGATAGGTGACTAGGATTTCTAGTGAAATTTGAATGAATGAAATTTATACTTTGGCAATGCTGAAGCATGCACGAGTAGCCTGTATATGGCAGTTCTGTTGAACTTGTCCATAGTGAGTTTAAGTTGATGAGGATAAATTATGGTCTCTTCCTCAAGAGGGCACCATACCTCATTAGGTGGTTGTGAACCAACTCGTGGTTGCTTGGAGTTGAACTCAGGGCCTTTGGAAGAGCAAGAGGATTTCTAGTACTAGGTGTGAATTATCTCCTATTAAGCAAGCCTTATGTCCAATGAGGCAGCTGATGGTTACCTTCAACATTTAAGTACCACTATTATATCACTTAAGATATCTTTCCTAATTAGTCATTGTTATGGTTTTTAGGCTTAGAGATAAGTAGGACTATTAATTGCCTTTCCCTCTATGCAGTTCAGCTCACACAGCACCTCAGGTACTATGAGAGTTAATCTTCATGGAGGAAGTTTATAGATAAGTTCTACCTGTATTCCTCCCAATGCTGTGTTCAAAATATATGATATTTTAGCAATAGTTCTGGGAAGCAAGTAGAGGCCATGACAATAATGTAATTTTATGTATCTCTTGAATGTCTCTGAACAACAACCTGAAGAAAGATTTCACATGCCTGACAGAAGGCTTTTATTTTAGATATTCTATGCCTTTTTAGGTGGTGAAGGGCATTATAACTCTGCATATATAAACATATATATTATATATGTTTTAGTTTATTTGTGTGAGTGTTTTGCTTATATATGTATGTCTGTGTACCATGTGTGTGTACTTGGTGTCAGAGGAGGCCAGAAGAGGGCTTTGGATCCCTTGGAACTGGAGATACAGGCAGTTGTGAGCACACATATGGTGTGGGTGCTGGGAATCAAATCTGGATCCTTTGGAAGAGCAGTCAATTCTCTTAATTGTTGAGCCATCCTTCTAGCCCCTGTATAGTTACTTTTAAGTAAATTTATAAAGACGGCTTTTCAAGATATCCTTAGGGATATTTATCTGAACTTCCTCTTTCTAACTCTGTATTCCTCCCCAGTTAATCTATGTTTTTCCCATGCTTCACTTCATAGTACAGGCATCATATTTTCTCCCTCTCTATAGTCTTCCAAACTCTCTATACAATGGTCTCTTTCTACTTTCCTTACTTCTAGGATTACTTAAGTTATATGCTTAAGTCTAAAGACTCAGGAGTAGAATCCACAAATAAGAGAGAGTATGCCTTTATTTGAGATTGGGTCACATTGCTTAACAGATTGCTAGATCTGTTCATCTACCTTACATGTTCATGATTTCATTTTTTACAGCTAAATAGTATTTCATATTGCATATGTACCACATTTTCTTATGCATTAATTACTTGAAGAACATTTAGATGGTTTCTCTTTCCTATCTGTTGTCAATAGAGCAGCAATAAAAATCAATGAACAAGTGTCTGTAGAACAGTATGTAGAATCCTTTGGGTATTTATCAAGGAGTGTTATAGCAGGATCATATGGTAGATCTACTTTTAGTTTTTCAAGCATTCTCCACAGTGATTTCCAGAGTAGTTGGGCCAGTTTACAGTCTCATCAACAGTAACTATTCCCCTTTTCCATGCTCAGCACCATTTGTTATCAGTTGTTTTCTTGATCTTAACCATTTTGACTGGAATGTGTTGAAATTCCATTTACTTTTAGTATGCATTTTCATAATTGTTAAAAATGTTGCCTTAATTAGGGTTACTATTGCTGTGATGAAACACCATGATCAAAGCAACTTGGGGAGGAAAGTGTTTATTTTCCTTTGTTTTCCACATTGAAGTTCATAATCAAAGGAAGTCAGGACTGGTACTCAAGCAGGGCAGGAACCCAGGGGCAGGAACTGGTACAGAGATCATGGAGGAGTGCTGCTTACTGGCTTGCTCCCCATGGCTTGCTCAGCCAGTTTTCTAATAGAAGTCAGGACCTCCAGCCCTGTTGTGAAGCAATCATTTTGTGCAATATGAATATGAATATGTATTACTCTCATTTGTTAATAAACAGTTGACATGCCGATAGCTAAGCAGGATTTTCAGGCAGAAAAATTCTGGAAGGAAGAAGGACAGAGTCTGAGGAGTTATGGGAGATGCCAGAGAAGCAGGAGATAAACATACAGTGGTGAAAAAAGGTACCATCATGTGACAGAGGGTAGATAAATAAAATATGTGTTAATTTAAGATGTAATCGTTAGCTAGTGGAAAAACCTGAACTGTCATTTACAATTGATGTCTCTGTGTTGTGATTTGGAAGCTGCTAGGAGGACCAGAAAAAACACGCCTACACAGCCCAGGGGTGACACCATCCATAATGGACTGAGACTTCCCTTATCAATCACTAATTATGAAAATGCTCTACAGACTTGCCTACAGCCTGATTTTAGGAAGTAATTTTCTCAAATGAGGTTCCCTTATCTCTGATGACTCTTGCCTGTGTTAAGTTGATATAAACTATGCAGCACAGATGTTAGACACTTTTAACAATTTTTCTTGGTCATTTTATTTTTCCTTTAAAAATTTGTTCAGATTCATATCCTATTTTTAATGGTGTTGTTATTTTTAATTCTTTGTTTTTGAGTTTATTGTATATTCTGAATATTAATCATGTATCAGCTGTAATCATCTCACATTATCTGACCTTCCTCTTCAATTGGTTATTACTTTTGATATAAAGAAGAAGTTTTTTAGTATTTTGCTGTCCCATTAATTATTGGCCTTGATTCCTGAGCAAATGGAATCCTATTCAGAAAGTCCATTCCTACACCTTCGTCTTGTAGGGTACTGTATTTTCTACATTTTGTGGTTTGACATTGATTCCTTGATACATTTGGACTTTATTGTATGTTTGTGTGGGGGTGGGGTGGGGGGATGTGAGGGTGTGTGCAGGATGCCAGATATGGGTCTAATTTCATTCTTTTGAATTTGAGTTTTTCCAGTGCTAATGGCTAAAGATATTTCATCCTATTCCTTCCTTTTTCTATCATCTTCTCCTCAGCAAGAAGAAAGGGAGAAAGACAGAGATAGAGATAGACAGAGAGACAGAAACACAGAGGCAGAATGAATGTTAAATTGTAGATAATGGATGTAGAGAAAATTCAATTTCATTTTCTCCCAATTTAAGTGTCCTTGATTCACAATAATTTAAAGGTCATAAAGCAAAACCAAGTAGAGAAAAGCAAGTCTCCATTTCCCAGGAGACTAGTTCATTTTAATTGAAATCTGATTTCCAAAAAATAGCCTGCTGTACAAAGCACTGAGGGGAGAAAATAATCTTTAAAATACAAGAAAAAAATAATTTTGGAAAACCATACAGTGTTGAGTGGTAGAGCCTATATGGATAGAGGGAATTAAAAAATATTCAGTAAGAAGTGAAAGAATAAAACAGGAAAGGAGGACATAAGCAATGAAGGGAATTTCATAAAACTCAAAGAATATTTATTTATTTGACTTTAAGTGGTCAGTAACACATCAAAACCATTAATGTTGAGTGTGGTTATTTCCAATGAATATTGAAAACAAATTATGCACACAATATTTCAGGATAAAAAAAGATAGAAGTTGACAATTTGTTGACAATTAAATAGCAATATATATCCTTGTGGGCAGACAACTCCAGTATGTCTAAGCTTTCAGAATATCAGATTTGTACAAATTTTAGAGTAATAAGACAGATTCATTTTATGTGTTTAAATAACATGAATGCATTTGCAAAGTAAAATACAAATCTTTACTCATTTAAAGAAAATGAAAGCTTGAACCTATGATTTAAATATAAAGACATTCTTCTACATATATTTATTAAAGTTCCTAGTTCCTAGTTATATCTTGCCAGGAACTCCAGATTTATGTAGACTTTGGTCAGGACTACAAAAAGAACAAATAAGCCGTGTTGTATCATAGACGATTTTTATAAATTTATTTCATCCAAATTAATCTACCCATTTATTACTATCAATGAATAAGTTTGTGGCTCATTAGAAAACATTGCATTCATGTGTAGATCATCACAGCTTTGGATCATCAAGCTGTAATTTTATATAATTCTCACAGCCATCCATGAAGTTTTCAAGACAAGGAATGTTTCCTAGATTTTAAAGATGGGGAAATTGAAGTTCAGATCCTTGACTTGTATAATAAGTCTTTCTCTGTTCCATCAACCAGCTCCCAAACAATGATATGGAGACTCATTATTAAGTATAAAAACTTGGCCAACAAGATAGGCTTGTCTCACTAGCGCTTATAACTTAAATTAACCCATTTCTATTCACCTACATGTTGCCACATGACTTGTGGCTTTTACCTTTCCTCCTGTATGTCTTGTTCCTTCTGTATCTGGTTGGCAACTCTGTCATTGTTTTAACCAGAGCTCTCTCTGTCCAGAAATCTCTGCTATACCTCCTGCCTAGTTATTGGCAATTTAGCTTTTTATTAAACCCAGCATAGTGGCATATCTTTATACAATGCTGTGTAACTAAATATCTTGTACCCCCCTTTTGTCTGAATAAAAAGGAAAGGATTTTGATTCTAATGTAGTAAAACTACATACAATAAGAACAATTATCTGGTTAGACTATCAGGTAAGAATTACATGTATGACATCCAGTCCATTTGCATTTGACAAATTCCAGAAAAAATATTCCATTATTGATTCTACATTAGTAAGACCAAAGTTTTGTATATAATGTATCTTCAATCATGTCTAAGAAAAACTATAACTAACTATGTAGTCTTCAACTCCATCAAAGATCCCAGAAGAATATCTTACCTGAGTAAGCACAAGGTACAGAGCAAGTAACTTCCAAAACCAAGAAGTTACAGAGATATCTTCATGCCTAGACAGTCACGCCAAGGTTCCTCTATAACACTGGGGCATCCTTCTTTGACCCACAAGCCTAAGATTTTTTGACAAACTTTAGTGTGAAGCAGGAATCTTGGATTGTCTCACCTTGTCTCGGCAAATTTCAGCACTTGCCTTTTTATGTACTGCTTGTCCAATTAGGACAGCAAACTGCCAGCAGTTAAGGCAAGGGCAGTTTCTTGCCCAAATGGCAAGCTTTTGCCACAAAGAAAGCAAACTCCACATGGAGGTTCTTTGATATCCATCATCCTTTTTTGAAAAAAATTGGTGCTGCCAAGAATAGACATGAAAAGCCTTATGTTGGCCGGGTGGTGGTAGCACATGCCTTTAATCCCAGCACTCAAGAGGCAGAGGCAGGGGATCTCTGTGAGTTCGAGACCAGCCTGGTCTACAAGAGCTAGTTCCAGGACAGGCTCCAAAGCCAGAGAAACCCTGTCTCGAAAAACCAAAAAAAAAGGCCTTATGTTATTAAAAACACTTTAAATTCCATATTCTATAGGTCTTTGAAGTGTTTGAGGACCACTTGTCTACAGAAAATAGGTCTCTGTTTGACTTTGAAACATACCTAACTTAACTACAAGTTTGACTGTTATAGGTGACTACTTACTAATATACATTTCTTTATTATCATAAATAGTTTTTAACACTAACTTCCAAGGACTAGAAATTTACATTACATCATTAAATTAACTGTTAGGTATAATACTTTAAACAGAGTAGAAATATATGTGCAGTATGTTCTAATAAATATAACTTTAAATTTGTATCAATATGCAAAATTCAATACCAATGAAAAATATTTGAGTGTAGTAGTTATTGAAAAGTAACTTAAACCATCCAGTCATTTGTCCAATCATTTCTATACTATTTCCTCCTGCCTTTTTCCTCTTAGAAAGAGATCCTGGCATTTAATCTCCTTTGTTTAGTTTCTCCCTGACTATGGACAGTAACAATTTATAGCCAACCTCCCTAAATAATGATGAACATCCATTACTCACTGAAAGACCAAAAACCACTCACTCTGCTACTTGGGAATGTGGATAGCATGTTCTCTAGATTGTTTCCTGCTGTCTGGGGCCAATACAATCTTTGGGGAAAATTATGATAATGGTCAAGTCCTGGGAGAGCTAGCCATAACATTTTTTGTCCAGTCTCTGTGCAATAGGAAAGTACACGGCTAATCTGCATTCCTGACTAGAATATTCTGTGAGGCTGAAACATCTCATTCAGTAGTCTTGAAGTTCTTTTGGATACAAAACTCTGAAGAAAATGTGACTGCGACAAAGGCACTTTGGAAATCTGGATCACATGAGCCACACATTTTCATTGGTTACTGGTTCTCTTGTTCTGAAATCACACAACCTTTTAAAGGTAACATACATAACACATATGGACTGTGAATTGTATACAAGTCAGCCAAAGATGATGTTTTGTTTTATGTTTGAGCAGTTAAAAATATATGTTATCTGTCTTGTAGTTTGATTTGGTTTATTTTTTATTTCTGTAGCCAGGATTCTTAGGGGTGTCTCCAGTGATCAAATCTAATCTCTATCAACCTTGAAACCTTGAATAAATCCACCACCTTTTGTTTTCTGTGGAAACAAAATGGAACCTCTACTGCAATTTAAAATATTTTTTACTTCCATTTTGAAATTAAGACTTTTTAAAAACACAGAAGTTGGTTTAATTTAGCAGCTTCCATAATTCAATGTCTCTCAGCAGTTATTGTTTACTCATCAGCAATCAAAAATTTAAGTTAACAAGACACTATAGATATGATGTGGGATGCTCTTCTGTATGCTGTGAATATGCTTTTTTACCATTAATAAAGAAGATGATTTGCCCAATAGCTAGGCAGAATAGAGCCAGGTGGGATATTCAAGCAAAGATAAAAAGAAAAGAAAGGTAGAGTCTGGGAAATGCCAGAATCCTTAAGAGAAGCAAGATGTGAGGTATCAAACCATGAGTCTCATGGTAACATATAGAATAATAAAAATGGGTTAATAAGTTGTAGGAACTAGTTAATAAGTCTGAGATCCAGGGATTTAGGAAAATCTGACACCTCTCCACCTGTTGGTCACTGCACTTCTGAATGTTTTATACACCAAAAATCTCTGACCATTCACAGCTTGTAGCAATTCTTCTACAGGTATACAATAGGTATTTGATAAATATGTACTAAATTCAATTACCATTTAATGGGATTATTATTTATAATCAATCTGATAAGATATTAGTGTTTCTATTTACCTTTTCAATTGATGAGCAGATTCAATAATGAAGGCATGCACTATGTTAAGACCACCAAAGCTGCATCAATTTCATTGATCTATTTTTTTTGTAGGAACGTGCTATAAAGCCATTCTTTCTGTTAAATTCAGCAGACTTTTCATGCATTCAAGAATATAATTGTAAGATATAATATGTTTCAAAATCTATTCATTGATTTGTGGCCACAAAACTAAACCTTACTAAAATTATATTTGGAAATAAAAATCTCTGTGATGTGTATTTGTGATATATTCAGATGAAAAGGAATATATAGGTTTGAAGCAAAAGTTTGTATGTGTATGTAATCATTTTTCTCTAATAAATGCAAAGGAAACTATTATTATTCAATTCTAATTAATTTAGTTTTTCATTTTTTAAATAGGCACACATATAAATCAACTATTTTTCTTGAAATATAGTATTGGGCTTATTCGAGATATTTAATTTGAAACATATGACACTAATTTAAAGAAACATCATAAAACAGTGCCTGGTTCATAGAACATGCTATATTTGGATTTCTGGCTGAGATCAGAAAGTCTCAAAACATTAAATTTGTTATCTACAGAGAATCTTAAAAAATAAATAATGTCTTCTAAAGTATCATGGACAAAGACAAAAGGTCAAGATGTCATCCATGTCTAGCATGTCTGCTAAAATGGAAATAAAATAAAGGAAAATTCTGTTAACTAATAGACGAATTAATCCTGAACTATTTCAAAGACATGCTCTGTTAGCTAGCTACCTTTATTATTACTGTGACAAAATACCTGACAGAAACCATCTAAATGGAGGGAAGACTTATTTGGACTACAGTTTGAGAGATTCTAGTAGAAGGCTATTTTGTCCTATGTTTCTGAGACCTTGGCAAGGCAGGCAAAATCTTGGTAGTGTGTTGTGGTGTGTCTATGAGGGGCTTGTTCATTTTATGGTGGGTAAGAAGCATAGGATAGGAAAAGAGTCCAGGATAAGATAGCTTTCCAAAAGCATCCTTGGTGAATCACTTCCTCTATCTAAGCCAAACCTCCCAAAGATATCAGACTTTTTAAAACAGAACTCCCATATGGAACAAACATTTAAAATAAGGGCCTGAGAGGAGTGTTTGATATACAGATATTATACACATATATACACATATATATGTATGTATATATATACATATATATGTGTATATATATATATATAAACTTCTTGTTACTTTTGGCACCACACTTTATTGGTAGCTCTAGAGAAGAAAAAAATGAAACAATTTATATAATTTTATAGACTTTTTAATTTTTTTAAAATTATTGTTTTAATTTATGTGTAAAAGTCTCTCTCTCTGTGTTTGTGTGTGTGTGTGTGTGTGTGTGTGTGTGTGTGTGTGTGTATCTGTGTCCATGAATGTAGGTTTCAGCCATGGCTTGAGAAATGTCCCTGGAGCAGTTGTGAGCCTCCTGATGTAACTGCTAGGAACTGAACTTGAGTTACTGGAGGAGCAGTACGCACTCTTAGCTGCTGAGACATCTCTTTATTCCCATCATACTATAATTTAATGTCAATATTTTTATTCCCATTAACGTAGCTTCATGAAAGCAGGGATCCTAGTTAACTGGTTCCAAACCCTATTTTTAATGTCAGGAATTATGCATGACATAAAATAGATACTTGGTAAGTGAAAAAAATCATTGTAAGAGACTAAACTTGAATGTAGAAGACTGTTTTAAAGATATGAAGAAAAGAGAACATACAAATAAGAGTTGAAAGAAACTGCTATTTGCAAAAAGGTTTTTGTGTAACAAGAACGAATGAATATATTAAGGAATCCATAGGTGTTCACATCCTTATATTTGGAATGGTCAGTTTATCAACACTGCATATATTTAAAGGCTGGTTCAGAAGTCAACCTTCCAGGTACAGTGTCTGAAAAATACAGAGATTATGTTGATAGAACAGAGAACCTACATAAGAAAAAAAGTTGGAGACTGTGTAAAGGGCCTGATACCAAAGGTCAGATGCAATAAGGCAATTCATATCATGTCGCATTTCTGTAGTCTTCTAACAGTCAATTCATTTTCAGTACCTCTCAGGAGACCCATAAATGTAATAGCAGATACTTTGTCTGCTGTAGAAGTGTGTGTGTGTGTGTGTGTGTATGGGTGGTGAGAGTGTGTGTGTTTGCTGATGTGATTAGATGACGCAGAAAAATTTCTACATTTCAATAAGTCATAGGTACTTCCCTGTCCTTTATAGGAATATCATCCAGTGAAGTTTTACTCTGAAGAATTGCAGTTTTAATGAAAGAAGAAACTATGATGCCTCTGTGGTAGGTCTAAGAAACACCATACACTGCTGCTAACAAATCAAAATGAGATTTAGAGCAATAACCAAGTTTTCTGGGCAGTTAAACAATGATGTGGGAGAAGGCAGTTTGGATTTTGAGTCAATTTTGTAGAACGTAGTCATGTCACATCCCACTGGAGACCAAGCTGTTATAAATACTTTTCTTCTGCTTTCATAAAAGAGAACTAAATTAACAAATCTCAGTTCAATTATTGCAGGCTTTCGAGAGAAAGAACTCTTGTCTTTGGTACTCATAACATCTTAGTAGCTGAATCTATTTCATCATATTTTTGATGATGGTGAGTAAGGAGATGACATTAAATAAAATGATCTGTAATGAGTCTTTGAGGATGAGGTATATTATGTCTGTTAAAAATCTGTTTACAAATGTTTTATTTTGATTTACATTAATATTTTCTCAATGATATCCTTTCTCATTCTTTGTATACTTCATTGTTTTTGTTGTTAAAAGTGCTTATATTTTTAGAATGTTGTTTTAAAATAACCCATAGTTCTTTATGTTTGGAATTTCTCTAACACAAAATTATGACAACTTACAATTTTGGTGTTTGCTAAACTATTTATACTTTATTTCTATTCTTTTTTTTTAAACAATTAACAAGTATACATTGTAATATGGTATCAATACATAAACAGTATATAAGTATCTTAATCAGTGGTAGAAATGTACACTGTAAAATGGTAAATATATATCAATATATCACTTTGCTTTCTCCCATCCTATTATATGAATTGATTTTTTTCCCTGTGTTTCTCCTTTTCTCTCTTCAGGTTTTGAGAATAATATATCTTTTCCTCAGGTGATTGTCTTTATGTTTTTATTAGCTTATATAACTCCACTAATTAATTTTGCTTAAACATTTTGGTTTTGGATAATTAAATAATAATGTACAACAATAAGAAAATAATGTGCAGAAATATGTATGTGCTCTGTTCCAGTTTTTCCCAATACTATTATCTTCCAAAACAGTACTGAAATACCATAAACAGGGGCTGAGTATGTAGTTCAGCGACAGAGTATTTACTAAGCACCCAGAAAATCCCAGGTTAGATCTTTGGTTTCAAAAAGAAAAACAAAACAAAACAAACACAGAGGAGGCCCAGCAGTTATGGCTTCCCCAGCTAGCACTCTCTTCTTCCTTTTCTAGAAACTCCACACCATCTCTATCTGAGGACCTACCCTCCTCAATTTCCATAGGTGGGGCTACCCCGCTCCAGACCTTAGTCTACCTCCATTTGAAGAACAAACCTAGCCCTGTGTAGGTGCTGGCCAGGTAACACTATCATCTTCCTTGTTCTGTAACCCAAGCCGCTACTATCTGAGGAACTGTGCTGAGCCACTGGCACATTTCAAAGAAGTACTCCTTCTGCCTTCCCTTTGGAACCCAAACGCTGTGAGTTGGATATCCTTGCTAAGTTCTAGTGTGCAGCACTGCACTGGAAATTATCATCTCCTCTCTGGTACTCTAGCCTAAAATTTTGAAGAATTACTGCTGTGCAGAGGGTTTGTTTATGAGGCAGATACTCTACTCTACCTTGCTCTAGCTGAGCTAGAACTACTCATTCTGTATGGTTCCAGGATTGGACATCAAACACAACCCAGGAGAAGCAAAACATTCAAGTTTGAAAAACATCAAATAGAAATCCAAAAGCCAAACCAAGAACTTGATCCCATGTGCCCTAGTACAATGAGAAAATGTTACAAAATAAACAAAACTATGTACTTCCTCCAAATCTAGTACTCTCATGGTAATGTCCCCTGAGGAAAGTACCCCAGATAGTAAACTCCAAATAACTATTATAAATTTGCTCAAAAATTTCAGGAAAGCTATAACAAAATTTCTGAAGAAAAGCATAGAAAAAGCAACCAAATAGTTGAATGAAATTAGAAAGACAATTCAGGATATGGAAAGAGAATTTGTTAAAGAGATAGAAATTCTGAAAAAGATCAAAACTGAAGTGAATTTTATAATGAAAAATTGAGTAAATATAATAAAAGTTCTGTGGAAATACTCATCAATAAAATAGATTAAATGAAAGACAGACTATCAAGGCTTAAAGACAAGGTAGAGAAATGGATTACTAAAAGAAAATTATGAAAATTTAAAAAGGACAGTGGAAAAATGCAGGATCATTGAAAAACCATGAAAAAGACAAAATTTATTAATTATAGATATAGAAAAAGAAGTAACCTAGATTATAGGCACAGGAAATGTTGTCAGCAAAATAATAGATAATTTCCCAAATCTAGAAAAAGAGATGTCTATTCAGATGCAAGTGACTCACAAAGCATCAGATATACAGGGCCAGAGAATAAATTTCCCAATGTCATATGAGCCAAAACTCTAAATTTGCAGAACAAAGAAAGGATACTGAAAGCTTCAAGACAGAAGAACCAACTTATGTAGAAAAACAAGCCTAACAGAATAAAAACCAACTTCAGTGGAAGCTTTAAAAGCCAGAAGATTTTTAACTAATGCTCTACAAGTTCTGATGCACCTCAAATTCCAGGCCAGACCAACATACCAAAAAAAAAAAACTGTTAAAATTGAAGAAGAAAAAAATTTACAAGATGAAGGCCCAGTAAAACATTTATGACCATCAAACTAGTCTTCTAGACAATACTGGAAGGAATACTTCAGATAGAAATGAAGAATAAATATTCCCACAGACATAAAACATTGTTGGAACAGTGGTAAATAAAAGAGGACTAAGAAAACAAGCACCATTAACATCAACAAGATGATAGTAATCAATCAACATCTATCTATTGCACGAATTCTAATTGGTCTCAATAATAAAAACTCAGAGCCAGATATCAGGGTAAATGCTGAAAGGTCAGAGAGACAAAGGAGCAAGCCACAGCCAAATCTTGCCTTGCTAAATCCTCAGCTGAAAAACGGATGTGCTCCTGTCTCCTCCCAACTTATATTACTCTCTCCAGCCAGCCATACCACTTTCTATCTGTCTGTACAGACCTCCAGACCTCTATGGTTAGCTAGCTAGAGGTTAACACTACCCTCTGATATTCAGGCAAGTTTTGTTTGTTAGAGCACTAACAAAATATCACCACATCTATCTACTGAATGTTGGTGGTTTTGACTCCCCAAAATAAAACACACAAGTTAGCAGACTACATTATTAAAAAGCAAGTTTTTTATTTGCTACTTCCAAGAAACACACCTCACCACCAAAGACAGATAATATCTTTAAAATGATAGGGAAGGTATTCTAAAAAATTAAACCAGAAAATAAATAGGAATTACTATTCTAATATGTCTGATTAAATAACATCAAACTAAAGCTAATAATAAAATAATGTCACATCATACCAATCAAGGGTATCCATCAAGGGATTATTGCAATACTAAACAAATCTGTGCCATACTATATACCCTCATCACTTAATAAAATATTTAACAATACTAAGAGCTCAGTAAATATTAAAAGACTGAACAAGTCTATATTTTATTAATTTGTACCAGTCTTTTACCATCTACATATTAATATCTGTTACCAGTAATCAGAATATGACTAAAGCATGCATATATGCCCAGAGTCACATATTAATGACAGAAATATATTCTGAGAAAGGTGTCATTAAGTAGCTCTGTTGCTTTATGAGGGTCATAGAGTATAGTTGCACAAACTAGATCATATACATCAGCTACTCAAATAATGTAATGTAATGTAGTCAGGAAATGTTGAAAGTATAATTCATATGAGGGTGCTTCAGTTGTAAAGGAATACTGTTTCATGTTATGTCTTTTTACAATTGGAATAAGTACCATTCAAAGTAATTATAAAAGTATATTAAAATACATATGCAATAACATAGCATTTATTACAAAGTATTTTGTACAATGCAGAATTATATATTAATATTTATAAACCTGGTCAAGTAAGTTTATTTATATGAGCTTTAACATAAGCACATGAATAATACCTTGAATTATAATACCATGCATATTGTGTGATGTGAATTTTTCAGTTCCACTATGGTATTTTAGGACCACGTTTACATGTGTTTTGGAGGTAACCAAAATGATTTGTGATGAATGATAATATCCACTATTATTTTTTATACACATTCACTTATTTAATTCCTACAACATACCATGTATCCATCTTTTTCAGAAACTATGTCATACACACTATGTCATACATTCATATGATTTGTCCATGTTAATAATACCCAATAAATAGACAAGTTGGAATTTAATTAACTCAGATAGTTTTCTTCAAAATCTATGGCAACTCAAAATACATTAAGAAACTCCACATTACTGATAGTGACATAGACTTCATGTGACATATATATAGCAAAGTTAAATGAAAAATTAACCTTGGCCTTGTAAGCTTATACTATTGTTATCTCAGTGTTTATTATTCTCTTTGGCTCTCTCAAATCTTCCCTTTATCTTTAATCTGTCTTTCCTTTTTCATGGCATTTATCTTTTTTATATATAAACCATGATAATTACCATGAAAAATATTGAAAATCTAAACTATATAGCTTTAATGATTACCACAATTAAATAAATATTACATTTTTATAAAAGCAGAGTCTTGCTATGTAGCCTTGGCTAGCCTGGAACTCGCTTTGTATATCAGACTGTCTGGGAATTCACCAAGATCTGCCTGCCTCTGCCACCCAAGTACTGGAATCAAAGACATATGGCATAATACCAAGCTTGAAGTTCTCATGAGTAGTGCCAACCTTTGTGCTCTTTTATCTTTCTTATTTCTTAGAAACATGAGAGGCTTTCTGGTTAGGGTCTCTGTCCTGCCCAGGTCCCACAGCCAGTAACCCCTAAAAAATTACAGAGATCTATATTAATTATAAAGGATTGGCCCATCATCTCAGGCTTCATATTAGCTCTTATAATATATATTAACCTATTATTCTAGTATATGTTAGCCCCATGGCTCGGTTACTTTTTCAGCAGGGCAGGTCACATCTTACTTCTGTGGTTTCAGCAGGATTGTGGAAAGAGCTTCCTTCTTCCAAGAATACTGTTCTCATTGCCCCGCCTATACTTCCTGCCTGGCTATCAGCCAATCGGCATTTATTTAAAATATAATTGACAGAACATAGATGATTGTCCCGCACCACCTCTTTTTTTTTTTTCAGATGAAGAAAGCTCTTTATGCAGTCCTGCCCAGATCATGGAAGAAGCAAGGTGTGACCGGCCCTGCTGGAAAAGTTATGGAGCCATGTGGCTAACATATACTAGAATAATAGGTTAATATAAGTTATAAGAGCTAATAGGAAGCATGAGCTAATGGGCCAATCAGTTTATAACCTAATGTAGACTCTGTGTGATTTTCTCTGGGACTAAACAGTTAGGGGACCAGGTAGGACATAAACCCCAACAAGCAGGCTCTTCATGTTACACAGAAATTATTTGAATCTTGCTTTGGGTCACATCTTTGAGTCTTAGGTTAGGCAGCTTGGATTGTCATAAGAGAAAGAGAATGGCAGTGTGATTGAAATGATAGAAATTATTTCTCACAATTCTGGAGACATAAGAGACAAAGATAGGTTGTATTTTAAGGTATATTCTTTCAGATTGTAGTTCTGTGCCATCTCTTTATGCTTATACAACTGTTGCTTTATGTACACACAGAATATGATTACCGACCTCTTTTCATACAGTCATTTATTCCATTATGGCAGTGATATTCTCTGGCCTCATTTAAACCTCAATAACTCCCTGATTACCAGCTCTAAATACCAACATATTAGGAGTCAAGACTTCAACCTGTGCATTAATGGAGGAACATAAACATTCAATTTATAACAAATTTGAGGATAATGAAGAAATAAATAGCGACACTAAAGACTTGATATTCTGAGATAATTTAAGATTTCAAAAACTATCATTTTAAAAGTATTTTCTCAAGCCAAAAACAAAGTATGGTTTTACATATAAGAGATACAGATTTGTCATGTCTTTATTTTAGATAGGAATCAACATTATGGTCAATGACAGTTCTTGGAAGTTTCCAGTTACTTGCGCAATTTATGACTATTTCTGGAAATCTTTTCCTACCCTGAGCTGCCCAGAGCTCAAAGCAATTATCTAGCAAAGGATTGTATCAACAACCAAGAATATACTCTACATCTCAAAAATTATTAACCTGCTGCAGAGTGGAAAGGAACACTAACATATTGTGTAGAATTGCTGTAGGTTTTACTTTCTTGTACCCACAGGCCTAAATCTTATAACAGGGATGCAAAGTTGCAGGCCTTACATGCTGAAAAATGGCTGTTAAAATTATTTCACTCTTACTATTGTATGTATATGGAACAGGCCATATCTGTGTTGTTTTCAACAATAACAGGCTTCCTAGCTAAATGACTGTAATTTTAAACTCTGAAGAACTGATGCTCTGTAAATACCACAATCTACATTTAGTTACAGAAGTCCACTGATATGGCAAGGCCACGTATTCATATCCATTTCATCTCGAAAAAGAGACAGATTGTGACTCTCTTTCCCTCTGTGTGTATGTGTATGTCTGTACACAAGTTGCACCAAACACACTCTAGTAAGCAAGTTATATATTTGGCTCTCCAGACCTAGACTTTTACAGATGCTGTGGAGAGAGAATTGATTTCTTTAATGCTTTTAACAATTCTGCTAG
Organism: Dicrostonyx torquatus; assembly: GCA_028555095.1. Classification (NCBI taxonomy): domain Eukaryota; kingdom Metazoa; phylum Chordata; class Mammalia; order Rodentia; family Cricetidae; genus Dicrostonyx; species Dicrostonyx torquatus. The sequence continues at coordinate 2,564,383 of JAQHUG010000100.1, forward strand.
GTACCTTCCTTGTTTGTGGAGTCAGAGCTTTTTTTTCCCCTTTCTCAATGTTACCTTTTCCTTTCACTACTGATTTGGCTTTGACATAAGACAAAGAGGTTAATATACTGCCCAGTTCTTTCCTTGCTCTTACATTGTTCTCTGACAATCATTGTATGCTCTGTCTTTTTTCACATTGATTTGGGAGGACGTTTTACACTGTTGAATAATGAACCCCTAGAACTGAACTTGTACACCCTTTAAAACAGCAAATACATTTTGTGTGACTCTTGAAACCTGTGAAATTTCAACTCTGGCGTGGGGGATTCTAGTAGGCAGTCTTTGTCTTCTCTATACTTACACTTGTCAAAGCTTTGGCACTTCTTAAGAGTGGCTGCACGCATGTGCTTATTTGGAGAAAACAATTTGGCTTTCTCAATGAAGCAAATGACCTTGTTATTTATAGATGCTGTTTGGGTATTCTTTTTTAAAGCAAAAATAAAAAAGTAAAACATGTTCATTACAATTAAATCTATTTGAGTTTTCACCTTCCCAGTGTTAGCTACCTTTTCAGGAAATAAATTGCTTTGTCTTTTAGTGTCAATTTTTTCTTGACCTGGAGTGTTTTTTTTTCTTTTAAACAATCTTCATTGAATTTTAATATTGCTTGATTTTCAAGTATGTGCATAATTTTCCTTCCCATAAACCAAAATATGAAGGAAAAATGTCATTGAAATCATTCTCAAAATAAATAAAACATGCACATACTTGTTGGAGAGAAAGAGGTAATGAATTTTAAACATACCATCAAGTCTTGAAGGAGTCATAGTTTACAAATATAATAACAAAATATTATTTATTTTGCTGTTTTGATTTCTTTCTTTTCAAAGATTTGAAGTATAGACCCACCAAAAAGTTAGAATAAGTCTTTGAAAAGTGTTTCCTGAGTCACCACAGGGAAGGTGTTGAGTCACAGAGAACATACCTTTTCACCTTTTCATGAGCCAGGATACGTCACTCTGACTGATTCACTGCCTGACCATTGGGCAAAGAATAAATCATGTAGGAAAATGCCAGTTGAAATGTTGCTGCACTGTAAGGTCATCTGTTGAAATTTTCCTGTGTATCTGTATCATCTTCAAAAATCCCCAGTGCTAAAATACAGTGTAAAGTAATGAATATTTACTCTTTATTATCTGTCTTTCAAAATGTACATAATGTATTGTGCTCAAATCCACTTTAGAACCAATATGGTAGGAGTTAACAAACAGAAGGAATGAAACAACATAACTTTGTTGTTCTGAGTTCAGATAGAAATCAATTTAGTAAAAAGCAAAACTCCTTTATTTCTCTCCACAAATATTCAAACAATATAAAGTAATAACACTAAACAGACAAAGGAAAATTGAAATTTACCAATATGCCTTCAAAGTGGTGTTGAAGTTAATATATGAAAATTATCTTGGTTACAAAAGAATTGTCATTTTCCTTCCATAGCACTAGCCAAGATACTTTATCATATTCTGGCAGCAATTCAGAAAACAGTTTCCTTACCATGTGTTAGTTCATCAGTAAGCATCCTTTTCAACAATATGTTACCAGACTCTTGCTAGCAACTGGTACTTATACAGAGAAGGAAGACAAACAACATACTGAATTAATTTTAAATACTTTTTAAAAATCAACTCTTTTATTCTCCCATCTCCTTAAACAAATATTAAAATATAAAATCAAAATTTTATGCCTGAACAATTAATATTGAAATGAAGCAACATCTCAGCATGGTAAAGGAAAACAGTTACAATTATTACAGCTAACACTGTGGAAAATTGGGTACGTGCTGCTAACACTTCCCTTCCTACTATAGAAAATTTCAGGAGCAATTATAACAATTTATCAAGCATTTGATGAATAACTGTATACAATATGCTATGCACTGTTAAACGTCATTAAAATGGAGCAATTCAAATTATTTGGGCCTTTGGAAAAACTCCAAACTTAAAAAAAGACATTAAAATAACAATAAAAACCAATTATAAAATGGCTCACTATTATCTTGAAGTCATTAAGGTAGCAAATCTACTTCTGTTAAAGCAAGAAATGAATTACTACTATTCACTGTAACCATTACTCTTCATGAATCGGACATTTTGCTATTTGACACTTTGTACCCAATATCTTTGTGAGTGAAGGCACATAACCAAGTGTTGAATGAAACAGGTGTAAAATTGGCAAGCAGGTTAAGTGATTGATGGCCTCTTATGACCCAACTCTAAAACAGATCAGTAAAAATGGAGATACTCACAATAACCACTGAATTAGAAGCCTTAAGGTTTCAAAGCACTTTATGAATAACTTTATTTCTAACTGCACATTTATAGGATATTTGTGTTTTATGCATAAATCACTGAAAAGATAGTTGTATGTATCAGTTTTCTAGTGCTGTCACAATAAAGTACCATAACTCAGCATAAAAATCAGAAATCTGTTTCCTTATAGTTCTTGAAGCTAGCGATCCAAGGTCCAGGAATCAGGAGGGTCACTGTTCTCTGAAGCCCATTACCTCTCTCCCTTGTTTACAGATGGACATCTTCCTCCTGTGTTTTCCCAGAATCTTCACTCTGTGTGTCTGTATCCTCATCTTTTCTTATCAAGATAGTAGCAATATTCCGAGATACTGCTTTGGAATAGGAATTTAGAGCTCACACTTTTGCCAAGAACACCATGTAATCCACAGAAGCAAGTACAGTTTTCATACAAACGAATAATAGAGACATAATTATAAAATACAGTTTAATGTATACATCACTGAGCTGATTGTTAATGTCACAAAGATTGTGACGGGATATAAGGATTTATTAAAGAGAACAATAAACACAGACTACGATACCCAACAGGAGAAGACGCAGGCAGGTCGGCGATCCGCGCAGAGAGAGCTTTCCACGTGGGTTGCCATATATATATCCCTCCTGGGACTTGGTGACCCGGCCCCCTTGGGGGGTGGCAGCAGGGTGTGGTCACAAGCCAAAGGACCACACCCCTTCAAAAGATGAACAGAAAAATAACAGAGGAGACCACAATAGTGTAAACTCTACTCATAAATGCTGAGTGGACTTGGAGAAAATACACATTCATCATTGGTATTTAAGACATTTCTTGGGCTGTCTTTTGTTGGTTTCGTTGTTGTTACTTCTGTTATTTTGTTTTGCTTTAGGTCTATAGTTTCTTACATAGTTTCTTAATAAGGGCTATAAGGGTCTAGAAAATTTAATATTTCTACAAGATATGATCAATTTATTTCTTCTCAACCAAAACAAGTCTATTAAGTTGTATATTCCCGTGGAATTATATCTATAATAATTATTCTAGCAGATGGTTAATATACTGGAAACTCTGATTTTAAAGGGATCTATTCTGGCTCCCAGGAGTATTTGTTACTGAATTTCACATACTAAAAAAAATCAACAAAAAACTTTTATAAAAATTAACTAATACTTTTATTAATTACTGCTGTGAATAAAAAACCTGACAAAATCATCCTAAGGAAGAAGGGCTTATTTTGCTTTAGAGTTTGAGGCCACACTCTGTCACTGCAAGGGACAATGACAATTCCCAGGGAAAGGAGCTTGAAGTAGCTGGTTTCATTGCAGTTACAGTAAAGCAGAGAACAAGGAATCCTTGTGCTTGGCTCTTTCTCCTTTTTATTCAGTTCTGGCCCGCAGCCCATGAAAGAGTGCCACCCACATTTAGGATCAGTCTTCCTACCACAATTAACCCAAGTAAAATAATCTCTCAGACAAGTGCAGAAAGTTGTTTACATGGTGATTTGAATACCAGAAAGTTGACAATCATTATGAACTGTAGACAGCCTCATTACAGAGCTGTATGGCATTGAAGCATAGTGGATGAAGTCAGGAAGTAATAAATGTAAAGGGGTAAGTAATTCTTACAGAATGAGAAAATTGAAAGTTCTCTGATTGTTTTTTATGAACTGTAAAAACAAAAAACACTGCTTGTGTTTTCAAATTTGAGAGTGGCATTGGTTGCTTTAGGTACTAAGCTTAATTATATCAGTTATAAGAAAACATGTCCTAAATCTATACTAATTTAATTATGCTATATCATAAAATATAGAATTTCTTAGTCAGTTTTCTGCACATTGATATTTCTTTACAGAAAGAATATTAAGCTGCACAAATTTCAGGAGAACGTTTCTGGACAAACAAACAATAAATGAGCTGTCAAGGTAAAGTTTAGTCAGACAATGAAGCAAGAGCTATACCTTATCCTAATAGTGAAAGGTGGAATTGTGTTGTGGTTACTTAGCACTGGCCCTAAAGCAACTTTGGGTGAAGTTTCTCCAAAGACTTCTGTAATCCTTTGAGGATTTTCTGAAATTGAAGATTTTAAAATAAGAATTTATAAAACATTACTGAGTATTGTTGAATTGTTTATTTGTTAATATCTATGAAGGAAATGATATTTTCAGTGGACAAATCCTTCTGAACCGTAGCATACTTAGAAGGAGAGAACTAAGCAAATACTCAACCATTCTCTAAACTGAGAGCTGGAGTATATATGATCAAAATACATGATGCAAATGCCATTATGAAATTCCTTACATTACACATTTAAAATGTCTTAACAGAAGTTTTAAAAGCAAGTTCTCCATGTTAACTCAGGTAATGAGTGTATTGCAATGAACGTTTTATTACCCACCACTCCTCCAGGCAATTCCTCAAGTAATGATTTTGGCAACTAAATTGGTGGCCGCCCTTCTACGATTGATCCAGTAAGAGTAATTTGACCTCACATGTGATGTAGAAAGCATTTTGTTTTCATCATTAGTTGTCCTCCAAGCTTATGCTGCTTCAGACATGCTTTCCTTGTACTGAGGAATGAGAGAACTGGGAAAATGAACTGAGGGAACTGAGAAATTAATATTTCAATTGCTAGGTTTAAATTTATTGCCTTATAAGAACAGTAAGAAGTGCTAAGGACAAGGAGGAAAGATGTATCTATGACTTTCAAAAGGTCTTTTGATCTTTTTGAAAATATGAAGTTACATAATTTTGTATTTATGTGTGTATGTGGTTCCAAGGATTAAATCCAGGGTCTTGGGCGTGCTGGACAAGCACTCTAGAACTGCACTACATCCTCCTGTACATGGATTTAATCTCTAATATTACAGAAGAATTCAAACCCAATGCAATTCTGAATCATATAGAAACAAAGATGCCATAATGGGACAAGGAAACAGGCTTGTCACAAGGGCTCAGAACATCCACAGAGATTCTTTGATAGTGACTCAATAGGTCTTTACCCTTCATTGACCCTCACTCTAATAAACCTTTTGATTGCTTTCAAGTCAGTATAAAATTGTAACTGAGTTAAAAAAAATGGTAAAATATACCTGACTTATTAACCAGCTTGTTTCCTGAGACAGATGAAGCTTTGATTAAATAACAAAGTCAGTACACTGTGATGGAAAATACAAGATGAGGTTATTAAGAAATGGGCTAGAGGCTTTAAAGATGTCTTTGATGTTTTTCATGTGTGTGTGTGTGTGTGTGTGTGTGTGTGTGTGTGGTATGCACCTGTGTGTCCTGCTCTATCACTTCCTGCCTTATTTCCTTGAAACCAGGTCTTAATAAAAAGTTTCAGATGTGATTGCATTGGCTAGGTTGGCAGACCAGTGAGTTCTTGGGATCTGCTTTTTTTTATTGTTAGAAGAAAAATTTACATTACTCCCCTTGTCCCGGCCCTCCTGCTCCCCCCACCCCACCGCCCTCCCCCTACTTCCCTGATATGGGGCAGGATACCCTACCCTGTGGAAAGCCCAAGGACCTCCCCCCCTCCATCTTGGCTTAAGAAGATGTGCATCCATATAGAATAGGTTCACAAAAGGCCAATATATGCAGAAGAGATAGGTCCCTGTGCCAATATCATTGTCTTATCTGTCAGTCCCCATTGGCAGCCACATTCAGAGAGTCCAGTTTGGTCATATGTTCCTTCAGTCCTGGTCCAGCTGGATTTGATGAGCTCC
>JAQHUG010000100.1:2576052-2591674 GCA_028555095.1 Dicrostonyx torquatus
TTTTATCCTGGAATATCTTGTTTTCTCCATCAACGGTGAAAGAAAGCTTTGCTGGGTATAGTAGTCTGGGTAAGTATGATCAGACTAGGTGAAAAAGATACACTACATAGAAAATGAACATCTTATGTTGGAGGTCTGGGGTTCATCCAGAAATTCAAAATTTAGTTAAGTATCATGGAATTTATTATGAACTACCTTAGGCCAAGGTAGAGCTATCTTTGCCTTTAATCTATCCTGAAATACATATTTTTATATATTGAATGTTCTTTTTTTTTTAGTTTTTCGAGACAGGGTTTCTCTGTGGCTTTGGAGCCTGCGCTGGAACTAGCTCTTGTAGACCAGGCTGGTCTTGAACTCACAGAGATCTGCCTGCCTCTGTCTCCCGAGTGCTGGGATTAAAGGCATGTGCCACCACTGCCTGGCTTTGAATATTCTTTTTATATTCTTTTTTTGTTGTTGTTTTTATCTTTCCTTTCCTCATTATCTTAAATTATCAATATCAACATTTTAAAAAATGACTTGTTACCTTCTTTTTTGCATCATTTCTTATGATGGAGATGTAAGTTGTCTAAAGTCTTCTGAAAGATTCCAATCTGTTTCATGCATTCTCTCTAAATTTGCTGCTACAAAACTCATTATCTCAATGTTGAATTTTTGTTTAGGCATTGGTATCAATATGTAAATATTGGAACTTAAATAATTGAAGAAGTTCATTTATATGTCTTCACTTGTAAAAGATAAAATATTTTAAAATCCTAGCTGTGAATGACCATGTATGTGGTGGAGACATATGGTGGTTTATGATTAATGTTTTGAAAAGACCTAAGGTGTTTACCATATTACTACAACACCATAGATGACTATAGCTGTAAAGATGACTACACACAATCATCATCCACAATTATTTGTGCTTATGGATTTTTGACCTATGTCTAAAACATAACTCATATGTTTTAAAATATTTAACCAATGAGACTATCACAAGTATTTCTGATGCTTGTGTTTTCAAAATATGTGTGCTACTGCTGACAATTTTATTATGCATTCTCCCATGAGAAATTCTGTCATGTTCCTATTTTTCTTTAAAAGATACATAAATGGAGGCTAGACAGATGGTTTAGTAGTGGAGGATCTAAGTTCAACTCCCAGAATCCACACTGAATGACACACTTGTGTGGAAATGCAATTCCAGGGATCCCACACCTTTTTCTGCCTCCACAAGCAACTGCATTCACATATGCATATACATACACATAAAAGACACATACACACACACAGAGGGGGGCACACATACAAAAACACATAGATACACATGAATGAAAATAAAAATAGATCTTTAAAAAAAGAAATAATTATTGTTAAGTGTGCTGTGTGCTGAGAATAACGTAGAACTACTACAAATGTTCATGAATTACTCAAACAGTAAGTGACTAATTTTCAAAATACACAATTAATGTATGCAGCTATCAAAAGAAATAAAAAATTCTTTAAAAATGGAAAAGTAGGGGCTGGAGAAATGGCATAGCAGTTGGGAGTACATAATGTTCTTCAAGAGGACCTGAGTTTGGGTCCTAGCACTCATATCAGGGTTAGGCAGTTCAAAACTTCCTATACCTCCTGCTCCAGGGAATTCATAGCTTTCTTCTGGCGTCCAGGGACCCCTGCACTCATATTCTCTCTCTCTCTCTCTCTCTCTCTCTCTCTCTCTCTCTCTCTCTCTCTTTCTCCTCTCTCTCTCTCTCTCTCACACACACACATGCGTATATATACATATAGTTAAAATAAATTGTTTAAAAAATAGATCTTAAAGATTTTAAAGTATTTTTTACAGAGTTATAGTTTTAGAATTTTAGATGATGGATATTTTAGACTTCAGGTTTTTGAGCTTCCTTGAATTCAATTGTACATATTCATTGTACTTAGTACTCTTGTTGCCTGAGGGCGTTTTCATACAAGTAACCTCCATGGCCTGAATCTTTGTTCTCAACCTTTTCCTATTGTTAGGCCTCTTTGTTTCCCTGAAAATATCACCTCTGCTTTCATGGCATACATCTATACATGATTTCTCTGTATCTCTATAAAATCTAGAAACCACATATAAGAGAAAACATGATCATTGTCATTATGAGACAGGTTTAATTCAATTAATTGATGATCTTCAGTTACATTTTCCTCTATATTCATTTCCTTGTAAATGATATAATTTCATTTTTTTGCTGAAAAATTTTCACTGTATATAAATATGCCGTTTTCTTTGTACCACTGCATACCTAGATTGAGTTTATAAGCCAGCTACTGTGAATGGTTCTGGAATAAATACTGATGTGTGAGCAAAGAAAATTTTTGTTTTGAAAATTATATTCTGAATCCACTTACTTCTACCAGTTCTCCCTTGAGTAAATCCTTAGGAGAGTGAAAAAACTGACATGTCTTCCCAAACCAGTTCTAAGTGTAACTCAGAATAGGAGTAGCTTGCCCTTTCTGCTGTTTGTGTACACAGTTACAGAGCTCACCATTTTATATTGGATAAACAATTAGGGTACTCATCTTTGAGACAGACTTAGTGGATATCTTTGTGTGTGTGTGTGTAACAACACTGGTCAAAGACAAATGATCTCTCAATTTGAGAATGAGGGAGAGCTTGGGAGGGATCAGAGGGAGGGCACATGAAAGGAACCAGAACAACCAAAGGAAAAGGGGGAAGTGATGTGATTTCATTTTAATTAAAATCATATTTTTAAAAGGAGTGCTATGCTAAGATTTATCTTGTACCCAGTAATGGCAGACTTACTACATTTATGCTATAAATTCTCTTAAGAATCTTCAGCATGAAAATCTAGTCAAAATATGTTCCTATGAAAACAGAAATATTACTGAATGTACACTCAGTTACTTTGGAATTTAAAGTTGAATGTGACCTCAAGGGACGGGGTCCATTCTCAGTTATATTATAACACTGGCATTACCTTACTCAATGGGACTTTGCACTTTAAAGTTGTGCTGCCTCAATTGTTTTTTGTCTCAGAACATTCCTATCCATCCTTCCCATTATTACCTCACCATAGTCCCACCAAGTTCCTGGAGCAAAATAAGTGGATTAGCTGTTAACAAATGGCTAGGACTCTTCAAAATGCGTAATCAGATATCCAGACATACATAATTTGTGGAACGTGGATCGTAATTTTGATTGCTTTATGATGCGACAAAATAGATTTTCATTAAACTATCAAAGGAAAACAATGAAAATGAAACATATCAAGGCATCATGAAACTTAATATGTTAGGCAATAATTATTCATTGACTCAAATTTCTATGGGTAAAAGTTTCATTTGGACTTAATAATCAATACTGGCTTCTTTCTTGTGATCATGCATTGTTCAGATATCTAGCCCAAAATTCCATACATAGTAATGTAAAGTTTCCAGGGAGTAAGAGTTGAGTCCTAATAGGCTCTTATAATAAACACTAAAACTCAAGCTGTGATTTCCATGATATTTTAGTGATTAAAAGTGGTAACTGGTCAGCCTAGATTTGGAAGTGAAAAAAAATGGGCTTCAACATTAATGGAAGCATCTACTTCCTGGCCATTGGAGTTTGCTCTGGAAACCATCATGAATCCTCCCTAAACCTTACCATTAAGACAAAGCTTGATAAGATAAGAATAAGGTATATTTAAAACCAAGCATAAATATTGAAATTATTTGAGTGAGAAGCTGACCAAGATTGGATTTACATGCTAGAAATACCACACTGGCTGAATAATGGAAAATGAATTATAACTGAATACAGGAGAGCATATCTGAAGCAAATAATATTGTTTAGAAACTCACTATATTTATTCTATGAAACAATGACTGTAATGTAAGGATGAAGAGAGCTGAAGAAATGGAGGAGATAAGAACGCATAGGATACTTATGAAGGTGGTGGAAAATGGAAGTACTTAAATAATTATGATATATAATGCAAGATGTTAAATTAAGTTTTGCTTGTAACCCCAGCTTATTTTTCTTCTAATTTCGTTGAGGTCTTGAACTAATGTATCAACAGTGCAACCGATTTTCTGTTATTAAGCAATATTGATTCTAAAGTTGTTTAATGACAACATTTACATAATTGCATAGTTAATGAGTTACAAATACGGCAGTCATCTCAATACAATCTTATTCTAAATCCACAGTCATGTATTCTTGTTACCTTTCTTGTATTTTTTATTACATTATAAATAATACCATTCAAAATTTTCACTTCCTCCCTTCCTCCCACATCCCTCCTACTCCCCCACTTACCTTCCCCCCTTCAGTTCCAAGAAAGGGCAGGGTAACCTGCCCTGTGGGGAGTCCAAGGCTCTCCTGCCTCCATCCAGGCTTAGGAAGGTGTGCATTAAAATAGAATAGGATCCAAAAAAGCCAGTACATGCAGTAGAGACAAATCCCAGTGTCATTATCATTGGCTTCTCAGTCCGCCCCCATTTGCAGCCACATTCAGAGGGTCCAGTTTGATCACATGCTCCTTCAGTCCTGGTCCAGCTGGATTTGATGAGCTCCCATTAGATCAGGCACACTGTCTCAATGGGTGGGCCAACCCCTTGTGATCCTGACTTCCTTGATACTTTTCTTGTTTTTGTGACAAAATACCCTACCAAAAACTACTCTAAAGAAGGAAAATTTCATTTTGGCTCATCATTCAAGGGTATAGCCCATCAGAACAGGTAAGTAAACGAGAATAGGAACTTAATGCAAATGGTCACCTTGCATCTAGAGACAAGAAGACAGCAATAGTTATCTCTGTTCACTTAGCATCCTTCTTTTTATGTAGTTCAAGACTCAAGCCCAGGAAATTTTACTGTCATCCTTTAAGGTGTGCTTTGTTACATCAGTTAATATAATCAAGATAATCCCTGATAGGTGTTTCTTGAGACTTGTTTCCTAGGTGATACCTGATCCTGTCAAGTGGACAGCCAACACTCACAGCCCTTTTGAAGAAGCTGAAATAGTTTGTTTTGAGGTAACTCCTTCATAGAACCCACAGATTCTTAAAGCCATTGGAAGAAATTCTTTCTTTGCCAACTGGCAGGCTACACAGGGAACTTGATCAAATCATGTAACCATGGGCTGTACTCATCTAGGATTTTATGCCACCAAACCATATCCTGGTTGACATACATTAATTAGCAAGAACAGCTAGTAAATATTGTACAGAAGCAAAAATATCAAGGTTAGTACATTTAACGACTTTTTCAGAATTGTGAACTGTGTTGGATTAGGTCTTGTTTCTCATTTAGGCAGGTGTTAGGGCCTACTTGCTGGGCCCTTAGGTAAAGAATGATGCCTTCGTGCATCTAACATGGTGTCAGTTTTGCTAAATTCTAGGGGCCTAAAATAAGTTGATTACCAATGTTTTGAATTAAACAGTCATGTTTTATAAACCAACAAGGACAATTAATATTCTAGAGTTTCCAATTCTCGATAAGCTAATAATATTTACTGATAAAATTGTTTATGCTCCATCTATTATCCCTGGTTTTTAAAATTTATACTTTACACACTGTTAATCTTGGGCAAAAGTACATTTAGTTTTTATGGCGGGTATGACACTGCTCCATTCAGGATCATTGTTTCCTTGTTTCTTTTTTTCTTTCTTTCTTTTTTTCTTTCTTTCTTTAGTTTTTATAATGGCATTAGTGACAATTTTCTCCTTTTAAGGTTTACATTGTGTTATAAGTTCAGGCAACACCAGTTTATTCACATACAAAGGAATGATATTTTCCTCTCTGGCATATCTTTTATCCACTTCTTTTGTGCTTCAGTTTTGTCTGGGAAGAAAGTTGGCATAAATGAAATTTACTTCCAGAAATGCATATTAGCTATCTAAGATACAAGTGGAGGAACAAGGTGAATTCTGAATTGTTTTATAATTACCATCTGAATTTCCAGTTTAAGTGATATTTATATTACCTTTTGGTTTATTTTAAATACTTGTCATTATAAAAGGAAAGTAGAGGTTTTAAGACATTGGTTTCAGAGAGAAGGTTGGTGTCATAAAGCCTAATATCTTCCAGCATGTTAATATATCGAGTACTTTTCTCCATCTGACACTAGGAAAATAGGAAAGCAATGGCTTCTTAAGTTGAATGGAGACTAAAGTTTCACCTTCAAACAATAATTTTATCTCATTCCAAACTTGAAATAAATCTTAGTAATGCCCTCAGTCCCCACAACAAATTAGTTCACATTAGAAAACCAACTAAATATAAAACAGCTGTGTGCACATCATTCTGCTTGATTGTGCATTTCAGTCCATAATATGAGTAGCCTTGTATGCATACTGAATAATCCATACCCAGAGGGTTGTTTAGATGGTAGCAGATAGATTTATATTGTATTGATTGGGAAAGTTTGAGAAAAGTAGCTCCCCAAACTACAGTAATGAGGAACAACCATAATGTTGTGTGTCAATGATTATTTAGCTACACAGACAGGATTACTTCCCAGGCCTGATTTACCACCATAGTAAAATGTATGTTTACTTTAAATGGACAAATTGAGGAGGAGTAGTTTTAGGACAAAGCTGCAAATTTCGCAGAAGTTCAGACAGGTAATTTTCCAAGTGTAATTTTATTTCAAATATAATCCAGTCATTTCTAAGATGTCGTCTTGCTCTCATGTGACCAGAAGGCTTAGAAGTTTGGTTTATTTGAGAAGTCCCTGTTTTGGGAAATGACACTACACCCATAAAATCAGGCCAAAAGAGAGCTGTTTCATTATAGAAGAAAATCATCATGCCTCTATCAACAATATTGCTTACCATCATATTTGGTTCATAGTATAGGGTTAAGAAATGTTCATTTATACCAACCAATCAAGTAATATCCAAGGACAGTGAGAAAATTTAAATGCATGGTAAGTGTGAAAAATTGCATTTGTGACAAAAAATTTCTGCAGTAAAATCACTGATTTTTTTTAAAAGCCCAAAGTAAAAACCTTAGCATATCCTTGGAGAAATCAAACTCTGAACCTCTCTTTCTCCATCTCTAAAATAGAGCTGGAAATATAACAAAGGAACTTAGAATAATACATGATATTTACAGCGATTAAATCAACATCAGTAATCATTGTGATGAGGATTTATGTGCATATCATTTATAACTCCTATATTAATCAGGGTCAAGTCAGGAAAACACAAACAACTCTTAAAATGAGAATGTAATAGATAAAACTATGATCCTACACTATAAAAAAACTCAAGAGGTCAATGGAATTGCTCAAACAATTGGAATGTCAAGAATAAGAAGTAGTGCTACTGGAGAAATGATTGTAACCACAATGAGAACTCAAGGGGCAAGGCTAGCAAAAGCAACCCAGAACCATGACAGGCTTTCAATTTGTTATCTGGAGCCCTGAAGATAAAGAGAGAAGAAAAATGCAGTTATCTTACCTTTGTCCCTGAATACCTAGGCTTTTACTAATCAAATCCTTAAAGATACCATCTGATGAAGAAACTTTGGAATAGCCACCTTGTAGGGGTTAGTCTTTTTACCAGAGAGCAGAGAAGGGGTAGTGAAAGGAATGGTTTTGAAAATCAACAATTTATATAACCTCACTTTGCTTATTGTCTTGAATTATTGCTTTGCATGTCTACTTCAACTGTTTCTGCAGCTGTTTCTACATTCATGATCAACTTCTCCTGGCAATACAGTGCTTTGCACATTATGGATATTCAGTTGTAAGGGTTGGTGAAATTTCATGTGTCAGAATCTCTTGGATTCTAGAACATATTTTTTTTCTATGTGGACAGAGAAATTAATATACTACATCTATTCTCACGCAAGATAGACTTTTCTACCTAGATGCAATGATGATTGCATGCTAACAGAACTGCTAAGTATAAACAACACACAACTCTCTAAAGCTTTTATTTAGAAATCCTACTTATTTGTAGAATGAAACAATTTACTAAGAGTTCTGAAACAAATTTTGATATGTCAAGGTCAAATGACCTCTGCACTAGATTTTAGACTTGTGCTTTAAAACAGTGAAAACTACACTGCATATTGTGACCCAACACACACACACACACACACACTTTTTTAAATAGACAATACATTCTATTTTCTTTTAAAAATGGCTGTCATTGTGTTTCCTTCTCATTGATGGATTGCAACCAATGTTTTCAAAGCATTACTCTAGTAGAATTGGATGATCAAACACTCCGTTACAAATTACCCTCTTCTTCCTTAATGGAGGTAATAAACACCCCAGAACACCCTCTCCATCTATAGGCAGCACTAAAAAGCCAGAGCAAGCTATAAGTTCCAGAATGAGTGCAATAGCCTTTCTGGCACCACAGACTCTCAAGGTCTAGTCTTCAATTCATAAGCAAATGACATAAGTGAAGATTCTATCCTTAAGGCAAGGGTAAAAAAATACAGAAAATGCATTTAACTGCTTTTTAGTTTACATTTCTTTGGATATAAACCCTTTATCTCATATCAGTGGTCCTGAAATTTTCTTGTGACTAATCCAAAGCAAAACATAATCTTGACCAAATCGGCAAGGTATTCTTTATTCTATCATATCCTAAATCGTAAAGTGAAGGGACTAACTGCAATTCAGGGAAAAAAATAATCTCAATGTGATTTGGCAACATATTATTATTTTAAAATCAAAGGCTTCTACTTTGTAAAAACAAGGATTTGCCTTTTGAGTATCATTTTCAGGGCTTCTGATGACTCAAAACAATTTAAAAGAAGTCTACTTTTTCACTTCAGGACTTTCATCATGCTGTCTGAAAACAAAATATTTTTGTTCCTTAAACATAGCTGGCGTATTTGAGAGTGTTAAACACAATTGGCCCTATGTCAGAAGATACATAGAGCATGATACATTTTACATGGCTCTAAGATAAGATACTTAATTAAATGAATAATCCAGCAGTGGAAATATGTTTTTGGAAACTTCCAAGTGAATTTTCAGGAGAGTTTTGTGGTTCATTTTTAGTGCTGCAGTGAAGTTACCCATTTCTTGCTGCCATCGCAGTCCACATAATAAATATAGTCATGCTAACTGTGGTGTTGGGGTGATATACAATTCACAGTGGACAAATTCATCCCATAGGCACATGCTCACTACTTCAGCGACCTTTATCTGAGAATAAAATTTGACATACAGTCTTCTAGACAAAGTCAACTCCTGAAATAGTTATGCTTATGGAAAGAATGGATAAAGGGCATGGAGATAATCTAAAGCAATAATTTATTTCTGTCTTTGGACTACAATGAAAAATACCTGAGAAATAAAACACAAACCCATGGGTAGCAGCCCTGCAGAGCTTAGAATCTGGAGCCCGGTACTAATTCTGTCTCTGCTATTTAATAGTATGCCAGACAAAAGTGACTTGCCTCCCTTGACCCTCATGTTCTTCATCAGGAAACTGAGAATAATAATAGGACTATGCCACATAGAGCAGTCACAAAGATTAAAAGTGATTATATTGGGAACAGGGCTTAGTTCAGTGCCTGGGACAAGCAAAGCTACCAGTAACCATCATCAGCAATAATAAATGTATGTGACTTGGCTAGAATGAGGAAGGTTATTTTCATGTATTTCATCTCTCCAAGGTGAGCTTTGATCTTTTTGTCTCATCAAGTGACTGCACATAGCCTGAGAACAAGATATGCACTTGCAGGTGAGCCAACTGGCATGTTACTAGGAATTGAGTACAGAGAGAGAGAGAGAGAGAGAGAGAGAGAGAGAGAGAGAGAGGGAGAGAGAGAGAGAGACACAAACAGAGACACATACAGTTACATGCAATGTCTGCACAAATTATATGTGTATATATATATATATTTCATTTGTGTAGACATATTCTGAAAATCCTATCCCCACCAGATGACTTATCTCTTCTTTTGTTTTTTTTATTTATTTTTATTTATTTATTTTTTATTGTTAAAAGCAAAATTTACATTTACTCCCCTTGTTCCCGGCCCTCCCGCTCCCCCACTACCCCACCGTCCTCCCCCTGCTCAAGGGCCAGGAAGACGTCTCAGCAGGCAAAGAGACTCCTTTTGACAGCAACTTTGTAGTGTTGCTATATGACAAAGAAACAATGTATTCAGTTTCCTCCTTCTCCATCCTTACTTAACAGGCTCAGTTTTCCAGTGCCACTCTTTATGTATCAGGATGCTGAATACAAGTACACAGCTCCTGTGGGAAAAGCCCAATGGTGATAATGGTGAAGAGCCATATGTGAAGATGATATAAAATCAAATTTAGTCAGAACAAAACAAACTCTGATTGTCACCTCATGCAGTGCAGTAAATGAAAAGACCATTAAAATCTATGAATTAGTCCCCAAGCTCTCACACTATGCAGATTGAGTTAAATTCCCTTCCTGAGAGAACAGGGTCTGGTTTTGTTGACCTAAACACTGAAGGGTGAATTTAGATCCTTGTAGCAGTTCAACATTAGCAGGGATGAAGTTGGAGTAACAATTCATCAGAGTCTGATAACTAAACAATGTCTGACATTCTGTGTGCTTCTGCATACAAGCAAACCAAAAGAACCTGGAAGCAGCAACAAAACATTTTATCTGCAAATCACTTATGCTAGCCATGAGAACAGGGTACTTATAATGTAGCTTGACAAGGGACTGCCTCTATTCCTCGCACATAGCTGTCACAGGATGTTCTGTCAGTGCTGTGAATACAGTTATCTGAGTGAAGCGTGGAAATTGTATGACTGCTTCACTTTCAGCTGGCATTGCTGTGTGAAGAGTAAATATTGCTGTTACTTATGAAGCTCTGCTGCTTTAGGTTAAACAGTAGGTCATCAAGAGGAATTCAATTTGGCATCATAACTGGTTTTAAAAATGGGTGAGATCTGTATAACGTAAAGCTTGCTGTTAATGAGAATCATATGTATCTGTTGGAATCCAAATCATTGGCAGGTCTTTATGTGTTTAATAGCTGAAAAGTGAATAGGAAGTTTAAAAGGTTAGCATGCAAATTCATTGTAGAAATGATGGATTATTTCTTAAAAAGACAAATTGCCTAATGACATCCCTAATAGTATAGTACTATTGAAAAAATAATACATACTGTTGAGATGATAAACAATGAAAGAGTTTGGCAATCTATTAAGTGGTAATATCTAGCATATTAATCTAATGGGTGAACCATTTTCTGCTTGTTGAGTATTTATATAATTTTGTTTCAACATTTAATATGCATTTCTTGTAATAAACAGGATATTAATTTTCTTATGCAACATATAGGTGAACCTAATATAATTTTTTAGAATATTAGAATAATTATCTTGCTCTAGCTTACATGAATTTGTAAGGTAATTCTCTTCTGTTTTTCTGAAAATCATGCATAGTCTTTTCTTTATTCCCCAAACATATTTCAAAACTAGAACTTCTCCTTAATGCATATGCTATCACCATGCCCTAGTACGTTTCGCCCTAATGCCAATCTCTAGTTTACTGTAAGAGTTATATCTACCATTGATAGTATAATTTATTATCTGTGACAATACCATCTGTTAGAATTTGAATTGAAACACTAATTCAAGACTATTATACTGAGATGAACACCTGTCCGTTAGGTTCTAGACCTGAAAGCAGGGATTCATTCTGAATCTTCATTGCACTTCTACCAAATGATGGCAAGCAGACCATGTTTATTGGACTGAACTAATGGCAAAATCAAATTGGCAATTCCCCAAAGTAATCATCTCTTTTTCAATTCCCTGTTAAATTATTTGTCTTCTACAGTAACTAAACAAAGAGACTACTTTTCTAACATTTTCATGACACTGAAGTTACTGAGTTTTGGTAAGGAGTTGTGGAAACTGAGGCTAAGCTGATTTGAAGACACAGGTTGAGGAAAATGTAATGGTTTTAGTCACCTTTAGTGCATGGGCCCTTGTCTATTTGATACTTCAGCTTGCAGGTAGAGACACTTATATCCATTATCTGTCCAGCATGTGGTTTCAGACTACATCGCATACTCCAGCAACGCTGTTTCCTGGAGATAGGAGGGATTGCTAAGAGCTACCACTTCCCCCCAACAACATTATGGTCTGAATGGTTGCATCCTCCCAGAATTTATGCTAAAATAACATTCATGAAGGAGATGATATTAGGAAGTACAGCCTTGAAGAGTAGTGGGGTCCTGAGGAGAGATGAAGTCTGTCTGTGAATTTCTGAAACTACACAAACTATATGCTATAATGTGCTGTGCTATAGTATAGCTTATTTTATTTTACTTAATTTCATTATTTTACATGACACTGATTTGCCAGTACCTTGATCTTTTAGACTTTCCAGGATCCAGAACTAAAAAAGACGCATTTCCTTTTCAGCATAAATAGGAGAGAGCTCATGAACAGCTGAGGAGCTTTGGCACTTGAAGACTCCCAGGCTACAGAGAGTCAGTTTTCTTCAGCGAAGTAGCCTATTAGTGGATTGCCCTACACTGATGCACTATGGTAATCATTGATTCCTCAGTGGATTCCAAAAAGAGGACACGAAGTTGGGAGGAAGCATGGCAGTGGAGTCTGCGTGAGTGGAAGGTGCATAAAGGGTAGATATATTAAAAATAGAATGCATACAATTCTCAAAAAATAATTAAAAGTGCTAATTTTCTTTTTTGGCCAAGCAGTTTATGGTAGTTTGCCATCCCAGCCTGAACAAAGTAAGCCAGCACTTAGCTGTCCCTTACATCTTATATTAGCAATAATTTTTCTTTTTTTGCAACATAAAATTGTACTATTCATTCACCTAGTGATTAAGCTATCTTACCCTTGTCCTCTCCCAGCTAGGAGAGGGAGACACTTCCTCCTTCAGCAGGCCCTTATTTCTCCTGACCTAGACATTACTGCTGGTTGCTCCAAACTTCCAGGTGATTATCCCAACAAAGAATGGGATAATATATTTACTTAAACACTTAAATCACACATCAATTCATGCTACCTTTTAGATGGTCCATTTAAGAAACTTTTAGTCGTAATTTCCCATGGTAGTTTGGTAAATCTGACTTTTTTTTTAGCAACATGGTGGTTCAAAGTCAGTGATCACAAACTACTTCAAAAGGAAAAATTCAACCAAGTTGTGCTTGAGATTAGAAAGAAAGATTTGTGTAAAATAAAGATGTGATATCAGTTCCTAAAAGTAGATTTTTCCGGTTTGAATATGATAGTATTTCAAGCTTAACCTTTAAAATTCTTCCATCTGCTAGATAAAAAATATAATTAAGCTTAAAGAAAAATAACCTGAAAGAAACAGCACTTTCTTGCCAAGATCATTTAATTTTTTTTGTTCAAAATAATTAGAATGTTTTGTTCTGTTCCACAGGCTGCTTATTTTGACACAATATTCTCATGTTTTGGAATCATTTACTTAAAGATAGACATAGCATCTCTTTAAAATACCAGTTGCTTTTGTCGAAGTAATTTCTAAAATTTAGTTAGGTTTTCTGTAGTACTAGTAAGTGAGAAAAAAGGGCAAGTATCGTAATGTATACAGTAGATTGTATATAACTGATTGTCATGATGAAGTCCAGGTGAGTTCTGCACAGAGTCTGATCATTCTGAACAAAGACTTTGTGCTCTTGATGTTGTTTTTATGTTTTCTTGCTTCCTTGTAACCTTATTTTGTCCTTCATCTCATACCAGAAAACAAGAGTTCCCTAGTAAGTACTCAGTGCCTAGGAATCATTGAAATGGCAAAGTTAGATTTCTCATTCACTAAAGTTACTAAAATTGCCTATGGAAACCCAAGGTCTTATCTACTACTTATGCCTCAGTTGAAATCATTCTCTAGTTGTTCTGGAAGAAGGCAGAACTCTGTCTTCTTCTGTTTATTTGTGGCTTGTTTGCTTTTGTTTTTTGAGAATGTTTTCACTGTCCTGCAACTGGCTATGTAGACTAGGCTAGGCTGAAACTCACAGAGATATGCCTGCAGAGTGTGCTACTGTGATCAGCTTCTTGACTTCTCTCAATTGCCCTCTCTTCTGCTACTTATCTCTGGGTTTTAGAGAGTAAAGCAAAGTTGATTCCCTGCATGTCTTTGGGGTAAAGAGAGTACCACTCTGATTCCCCAATCACTTCAAGGAAGCATCAATTACATGATGCTTGTTTAGGTTTATCTATTTCATTTATGAATGTTTTGTGTACACGTATCTATGTGCACTACATGCTGCCCGGTGTTCACAGAGGTCAAAAAAGGGCATTGGATCCCCTGGAACTGGAATTTTGAGCCACCATATGGGTAATAGGAATGAAATCTATGTCCTTTGTATAAGTGACAACTGTTCTTAACAGCTGATTCATCTCTCCAGTCTGCCCTTCTGTAAATAGAATAAGACTTATGAATCCCCCCACCGTGTGTGTGTGTGTGTGTGTGTGCATGTGTGCACAAGCCTGTTTGCCACCTATGAGCAAGATGATTGTGGAGACTAGAATAAGATGTCAGATCCCCTTTAACTGGAGTTACAGGTGGTTGTGAGCTGCCCAACATGGGTGCTGGGAACTGAATTTAGGTCTTATGAAAGAGCAGCAAGTGCTCTTAAGTAATGATACATTTTTCAATCCACAACACTATGGTTTTATAATTCAATTCTTCACATATTCCTCAACTATGGACTATGTACTTATATTGACCAGAAACCTCAGAGTAATTTGTTCATTTAATGATAACTCAGTACATGGGAAACATTCACTTTGAAATCTTCTTAAAGCAAGTTTTAAATAGCACATACATGGACATATTTTATTAGTAATAAAAAGCATCACACTATTTAGTGATATGATTGTTTTCATACTTTCAACTATTAAGATACTAAATTCCATTTTATTATTGCTACCGATTGCTGTCATAGTGCAATGAAATGACGCAAATTAAAGATAATGAAACAGAATAAATTCATTCATTAACTTAACAAATATTTATTGACCTTCTATGGGCCAGGACTTCTGTAAGATATAACAAATATAGCAATCTTCTCTTTCATTAAATTTTAAGCTACTGGGAGATACAGAAAGTGATATGTTTACGTAACATCAAGGCAACAAAGAATAAGGGTGACCTGGGAAAACACAGGATAGGTTTTCTGACACCCTTGTAAATGTAAATGTCAGAGATCATGACCCACAGCAATCCAAGTTATACTAAATCTAAGATAGGCACAGTGATACCTAGATAAGCTGAAAGGAAGAGTCTAGACAGAAACAGTATTATACTGGAAGAATTCTGGAAGCATATTATGAAAGCATTTGTAGCATGAAACAGACCCTATTAGGAGTTAGCTATACTGCAGAAATCAGCAAATGATGCAAATCTGGGCCTTTGCCTTGTGGGAGGCCATCATGTGCCTTCTCAAAATATGAAGAATTCTTGAGCTGAAGGCAATTAAGAAGAAATGGATACAAAAGAGCTCTCTGCCCTTTCTCTATTTGCCTAAACACAGAAATTGATTTACAAAGAGAAAAACTAGTATACATTGCAATATGGTATCAATACATAAACAATATATAAGTATCTTAATCAGTGGTAGAAATGTACACTGTAAAATGGTAAATATATATCAATATATATGTATAACAACACATCAAGAATGTTTT
>JAQHUG010000100.1:2598234-2616647 GCA_028555095.1 Dicrostonyx torquatus
GGGGAGGGCCTTGGGTTTCCCATAGGGCAGGGTATCCTGCCTCATCTTAAGGAAGCAGGGGGAGGGCGGTGGGGTAGTGGGGGAGCGGGAGGGCCGGGATCAAGGGGAGTAAATGTAAATTTTTATTTTAACAATAAAAAACCAAACCAAAACAAACAAAAAACCCAAAAACACACACAAAAAAAGAAAGTATGGTATAGTTTCAAAAATAATAATAGTAGTAACTTAGAGATAATATGACACAGTATATAAAAGGCGCAAGAAATGAAAAGCAAATTATAATAGGCACAATGAAATGTTTTTACATGATAAGCAACCATCAACAAAACAAAACAAATGATATGCTTTTGATAAACTATCTGTGGTATAAGAAAAATAACATTTTAGCAATAATGAAGAATGAATAAATAGCAAAAAAAATTAGAATAGAAAAGAGGCAAGAAACAGGAGCATAGAATCAGACTTCACAGAAAAAGAAGCAAAAATGTCTTTTAGATATGTGAAAATATCTTCTATCTCACTCATTACAAATAAATGCAAATTCAAACTTCAAAGAGATAGGAATTCTCACCTTTAGACTGGCATAGTTACAGTCTATGACACTGGTATATTGGATAGGAGGGTAAATTGGCATGATTTTCAAAAGGTAATTTGACAATCTAAATCCAAATATTAAAAGCAGATATCTTTTGACCCAGCAATTGGACTTTGAATAATTTATTCCTAGTACATTCTTGTACACATTTACACTAAAATATCCACTGCATCATTATCTACAGTAACCAAGAATTTGAAATAAACTTAATGTTTTCTAGTAGAAAATAAACTAACAAATGATCGATTATGCACTCATATATAGGAAGGCATAACAAAAAAACGTGGGTAAAACAAAATGTTCAGATCTGCCTAGATTAAATATAATTACTAAGATGCACAGAAATACACATTCAGGCATACTATGAAACATATTTTGAGGGCTATGAGAAAGCAGTGGAAATTTAACAGTTACCGGAGGATATAGCTCAATCTGAGAGTACTAGCATAGCATGTAAATGGTCCTTGATTCTGTCCCAAGAGTGAAAGGTAGGAAATGGAAAAGAGAGGAGAAAAGCCCAAATACACATAGAATAAAATCATGATTACGAAGCTTAGATGTAGTGCTACAGGAAAACTGAGCTGTTGCTCAAACGGTATGAAGTAGCACACAAAGAACAGACTATCTAGAAACATGTTCAATATAAAGAATAAAGTGGATAAAGCCATATTGACTTAGGGCATTTTGCTAACTGAGTGAATTTTAGTTATTCTGACTACATATTTTTATAACTATGTAAACTAATGTAGATATTAAGTAGCTTTGCTGTAGTAATTGCTTTAGTATCTAGATATATCCCTTAATCTTGGAAGAGGTGAAAAGATGACTCAGCAGTTAAGAGCAAATTTTATATTGCAGATGACCCATATTTGGTTCCTACTGCCCACATTGTATGCCTCACAACTACCTGTGAATCCAGTTCCAGGGGATACCTTGCACTCTTCTGGCCTCTAATGGCATCTGCACTTGTAAGCATATACCCACACACAATATGCACAAGGGGAGAGAGAGAGAGAAAGAGAGAGAGAGGGAGGGAGAACAAATTAACTTTTAAAGCATTATGTTGTCCCTGTAACATAGGCACAATAGCATTTGTGGAAGATAAAACAAAGAAAAATCAAACTGTGCCCAAGTTCACCTAGTTTTTAAACCAAGACTAGGTAACCTCAGGACCTGCATTTATTACTTCCTTCTGTAAATGTCTGAAAATCATCAAAAATTTTCCACTGTTTACTAGAGTGGATCACCAAAATAAAACAAAATAATGAAAACAAAGTATTGAAACTGAGATTCAAATAAGAATGGACATTTTACCACGTAAAATATTTACAAATAAGAATTATGTGTAAGTTTTCTTTGTTTTTTTTCCATTTGTTTTCTTTTTGTCTTCTCTCATACATTGTATCCTGACCAGTATTCCCTCCCTCCACTCTTCCAAGTTCTCTGCCTCACCTTCCTCTCCCCAGATCCATTCCTTCTCCATTTCCATTATAAAAAGAGCAGATGTCCCATGGCAAGTTACAATAAGACTTGGCACAACCCTCATATCAAAAGTCAGTGAGACAAACAGGAGGAGGAAAACTGTCCCATGAACAAGCAAAAAAAAAAGTCAAAGATAATCCCACTCTTACTCTTCAGAGTTCCATAGGAACACCCAGTTACACAACCACAATGTATATGCAGAAGACCTAGCTCATACCCATATGGGGACTGTGATTGCTGCTTTAGACTCTATGATCCTGTGAGCCCTGCTTAGTTGATTCTGTGAACTGTGCTCTTGTGTTATCCTCCACCACTTTGGCTCTTACATCCCCCAACTTTCTGTGTGGTTTCCCTGGCTCTGCCAAGGTTTTGCTGTGAGTCTCTGCATCTGCTCCCATCAGTTGCTGGAGGCTGACTCTCTGATAATTGTTCTAGGCACAAATCTATTATCCAATAGAAATTTTGATTAAGTTCTATATATGATTCTTCTTTCATGTCCAAAATTTCTGAATGTGGTATCAGATTTTGTTCAGACATAGCAATGCTGGAGATTCAATCTGGAAAAGTTGAGCAATATCTTTCCAAATCCAAGGAGAAATAATACCTTTGTTTATCTAAAGAAAATTTAAGCAGGGGATCTTTGTGAGTTCGAGACCAGCCTGGTCCACAAGAGCTAGTTCCAGTGCAGGCTCCAAAGCCACAGAGAAACCCTGTCTCAAAAAAAAAAAGAGAAAATTTAAAAAAACAAATAAAAAATAGAAAAAAGAAAAAAGAAAATTCAAATATATTGTACACATATATTCATGGTCTCCATTAAGTGGTTCAGGCTTTGAGGTGCCTTTATGACTTGAATGACAACCCTTTGCCTTACTGTTTGCTTGTGTAGCCTTAAACAAGTATGCAGTCTCCAGAGTTCTGAATGTCATTTTGCCCTGGTTGTTAAGTCTTATTATAGAGCAATTGATCACCTCTCACACAACAAGTAAGGGGCCTGATGCCTTAGGAGATCAAAGTGAATGTCCTCAAAACTGTAGTACAGGACCATGACTCAACAAATAGTGCTGAATGTACAGACTGATTACACTCCCAAAAGACAATGGGTCATCTTTCAGTTTCCATTCAAGAAAAATCAGAAAGAGAAATCATTAAAATAAAAGTGACTTTGTTGACAGCTTGCCTATGAAAATGAGCTGTCGCTGTCGGTGCAATAGAGTAACCATACATGGTAGATAAACCATACCAAACCAACAATAATCTCAGACTGTTAAAGTTCACAGTCTCCAGCATCTGCTCCTCCAGATCATATTTCTGGAGAGAACTATAGAAATCCTTCTGGATTTCTGTTGCTTTCATTGGTTGAATAAAGAATCTGCCTCGGCCTTCTGATAGAGCAGCCCTTAGGTGAGCAGAGTAGACAGAATGGAAGGCTGTGAGAGGGCACTGGAGCAGAAGCCATGTTTCTCCAACCCAAGATAGGCTTTGGTTAGAATCTTCCCGGTAAGCCACAATCACGTGGTGATACACAGATTACTAGATATGGGTTAAACTAATATCTATAAGAGGTTAAAACTAATGGGCCAGGCAGTATTTAAATGAATACAGTTTCCGTGTGGTTATTTTGGGTATAAGCTAGCAGGTGGTTGGGAGCTGGGTGGCGGCAGGACACAGCCCACTCATCCTCATTACTACAGAGAGCAATCTGCCTATATTAACAGCAGTAATTGCATAGGCATGTGCATTCTGAATGTACATTCATTGATAGTCCCTACTGTAGCATGAGTAATAAAAACCGACAGATATTGGGGTTCAAACTGAAGATCAGAATAGCAAAGCATCCAGACACTGGCTCTTTCCTCAACCTCAGACCAAAATGGCAATTCTGCCTCCAGGATTCCTCAGTAACGGACTCAGCTGAGACCTGTCTCCTCCCGTCTTATATTCCTCTGTAGTGCTTGTGTTAATGGTGTGCACCACTGCCATCCACTTTCTATAGCAACTAATGTGGCCACTGGGATTAAAGTTGTATGTCACCACTGCCTAGTCTGTATGCCTGACCAATATGGTAGCTGTTTTACTCTCTGATCTTCAGGCAAGCTTTGTTTATCAAAATACAAATGAAATGCCACTACATGTTACTCTACAGATCTGGTCTAGATCCTACTCACATGATTTTATTACTAACTGTAGCTTCCAGATTTTCCCAAGTCCATTCCTGAGCTTCTTTCTTTTAAAGAATCTCTTGCTTGCCTTATGCACATTCATCAGTGCTATGGAAGCTCTTATGTCTACTTATTACCACAGTTGTGCTCCTTGGAGTCTTTGGCTAGCTATCTTCAAAGCTTTTGCTGATATATTAGAGAAAGAAGGCTTCCAAGCATTCTCCACTATTATGTATAGATATCGTATAGGGTGATAGCATCTGCCATCCAAGGACATTTTGTACTCCTCTGTTGAGTACAGATCATACTATTCCACGGTGCTGTTCTTGCTGTAAATTGGTGATTATATATTTGTGCCCACAATCCAAATTAATATGGTTAATATGTCTATTATGGAAATGTGAGTTTGACCACAGTCAATAATATTATTAGTGTATTAATATTGAGTGATATTTTCTGTTGCAAACAACAACTAATCCATCATTTTTCAGAAGTTTTTTTTAAGTATTAACAGATCTATAATTGTTCAGTGCCTTGCATGAGAAATGTGACTTCTTTTTGCTAGAGAGACAGCCATTGATAAGAACTACACTGTCTAGACCTGTCACTTTGACTCCAGTCCTTAGAGTTAAACTTATTTTCAATATCATGAATAAGATAAATAATTGTATAAAGTTTATGTATTAGAATTCTGACTGTTTCTATGCCTTAATCTCACTTTTGTCACTCATGAAAACAATGTGTTTACCACCCCTCCACACACACTTTTTATTTTGAAAATGTAGCCCATTTTAGGGTCCCCTTTAATTATTTTTCTTTCATAGGTAAGTATTTATAAATATATATGGTATTAAAATGATTGCTAATGGATTATTTTTATACCCATAGATCCTTGAATTGTTCAACCCTTATCAGAAAAACTCCTTCTTACAGTAGATGGCAATTAACACAGAGACTCTACCAACTGGTTAACATGAAGAAAATAAGTGACTGTAGAGTGTTCTCAGCTGCATGTGGAACATACAAATCACACACACACACACACACACACACACACAAAGAGGTTGAAGGATCTTGTTGAAGAGTGGGTAGAATAACCTTAAGAAAGCAGCATTTTACAGACACATAGCAGTATAGTTGCATGTATGGAATCACAGTGATTGGGACAGCATACACAAGACTGCATAAACTCTAGCCACAAAAAATTCCAGCATGCATTGAAAAAGGTAGGCATAAAGTCCTACCAACTACTTAGGAGCTGTTGTTGGCATTTGATGGCTGCTGGGAAAGGGAGAGTCAGTCTTCTTTATTGTGAAACCTGGTGGATAGATCCCATGACAAAGAAAGAAACAGAGTTAATAAGTGATAAATTAGCTCACGTGCATACACACACACACACACACACACAGAGAGAGAGAGAGAGAGAGAGAGAGAGAGAGAGAACAGACACATCTACCACAAAGAAGGGCTTAATTCAGTGAGATTTTGTTTCTCTGTTTTAACATGTTAGAAAGGGGTAGAAAGTCTTAAATATATCAGGGATGTTCTCTCAGCCTGGAAAATCAAAGAGAAGTTGACACTGTAGTAGTGAGGTATTTCTTCATTTTGAAGCCTCATTTTTCTTCCTAAGCCTTTTAACTGAATGTATGAAGTCTATTCGTATTCTCTCCTTTACTTAAAATCAATTGTTTATAAGTGTTAGCCACATCTCTAACATATTTGTACAACATTTAGAGTACTGCTTGACTAAATAGATCAGCACTATTGCCAAGAC
The DNA here is from genome assembly GCA_028555095.1 of Dicrostonyx torquatus. Lineage (NCBI taxonomy): Eukaryota > Metazoa > Chordata > Mammalia > Rodentia > Cricetidae > Dicrostonyx > Dicrostonyx torquatus. The sequence continues at coordinate 2,604,245 of JAQHUG010000100.1, forward strand.
AGAATTACACATACAAGTATCGACTGATTTGACTGATGACCTTAGGAGAAGGGATGGAAGAAAGGGATCCTTTCTCCATGCACACAGATCGAGGAAAATCCATGTGAGCATACTGTGAGAAGGTGACTGCCTATGAACTGGAAAAAGATCTTATCAGAATCCACATTGCCACTCTTAACTTTGACTTCCAGCCTCCAGAACTATGAAAATATAGTTATGTTTTCTGAGCCATCTGCTCCACTGTGTTTTGCTACCAGAGTCTGAGCAGACTAAGACACATGCTTTTAGTCATTCCTGAGTTTTATCTTACTTGTGCCCCTAAAGATTTGAAAAGCCTAAAAGAAGTTTGTAATTAGTAAGTTCTGTTGAGTCATGGAAAAGAAAATTACTCTTGACTGAAGAAAATTTAGTCTTTATAATAGGTGTGAGCTGACACCTAACCAGGACTGAATAATAAAGATACAGCAAATCTGAACAAACCAATAACAAATAATGAGATTGAATCAGCAATGAAAAATCTCCAAACAAAGAATAGCCCAGGAGCAGATGGCTTCATGCTGAATTCTAACAAACATTTAAAGAATGAATACCAATTGTCCCCATGTTATTAAAAAAAAATAGAATAGGAAGAAATTCTTCCAAACACATTCTGTGAAACTAGCATTATCCCAATAATAAAACCAGATAGATATATAGCAAAAAAGAAAACTATAAGGCAATATCCTCAATAAATGTAAATGGAAAAACAGTAAATGAGTACAACAGTGCATTAAAAAGATTATTATCCATAATCAATGTAATCCCAAGGTTGCAAGCTTATTTCAGTGTATGTAAATTCATAAACATGATGAAGGACAAATATGATCATCTCAATAGATGCAAAGGCTGAACAAAATGACAATATAAGAAATGTGCCTAAACATCGCAAAAGCAATATGAAGGCTAGCCCCTGACTGAGAATCTGAGCAATGTGAGCATACAGATGAAAGTTCAGCAGGTTACTAGTCTTACTTATGGCATTTCCTTTCACCATTGTTACTAAAAGCTCACAATGCATTTAACGTAAGTTATCAGGTATAATAAAACTTCTGAGGTTTTATTAAATGGTTTCTTAAAATTTTTATTCCTTTTATTTATTTACTACACACACACACACACACAGAGAGGGGTGTTTTTTTTTTCCTAGCTCAGTCACCTTCTTACTGTGTGCTCATATGGGTACACAGCACAAATGTCAAAGAAGACGCCTTGTGGAAGTAGTTCTTTCTTTCCACCATCTACACACTGAAGATGGAGGTCAGGTCCTTTGTCTTGGCAGTCAGTTTCTTTAACCACTGAGCCATCTTACAAGTCCCTAAACAGCAGTTTAAGGCATGTCTGTTTTAGAAAATGTAGCATTAGGAGAAACTCTGCAAAAAGACTATAGAAGTCCCCAATATTTGTTTAGCACCTATGTATGAATCTATTTCACACACTTTTAATGAAAAAATGAAGTCTTGAATACATAAAATTGGATCCATATTAATATTTGAAGGCTATACCTTCAAATCATGATTCTATCAGTACATCTGGTCTTTGAGTTTTTGGAAAGAATAACATTCTCATACTTTAAAAAATGAGATTATTTAACAATATCAGTACAGGCACAAATGGACTGTACGTTCAGAGAAAATGCAACTCTTACCCTAAAGAACCATTAGGGTCCAAGTTATTGTACTTAGAGATCTTTGTCATTACTTTACATTCTCACTTTACTTTGAGAAATAATGGATCATCTGTTGCCTAAAATACAAGACAAGAAACAATAAAAAGAAAGAAATGCAAAGGAGATAGCAGGAGAACAAAGGTGATAATATCAACTAATTCATTTGCTATTCCATGACCTCTGTCCTGGTGTCATGGCCACCTGCATCAGGGTCACAAAGGGCTACCTGCAGCAAGGTTACCTGCACCTGTAAGACTATTAGAAAATCACTCTATTATTGCAGACTTCTGTTTAGTATGAAACAGAGGTAGAAATATACGTTTTGAGATTATAGAGAAAGAAAAAAAATCATTTCTTATGCTTTCTGTTCAACAAAGACACAGCCAGAAACCCATCAAATTTAATATTATAGAAAAATTCCAGTGCAATCTTAAGGCCATGAATAGAATTAAAACTAATGCTAGAGAAAATGAACAGAGAAATATCTGATTGGTTAGTTTCATCTTTATTCATAACTAAATATATTTAATTGTTTAATTGAAGCTTTATTTAGTACGTTACATCAGAGTAGCACTAGAGATAAAAATCGTACATGGTCTGAGTTAATCTTATGTTGTTGTGATAAAATACAATGACAAATGCAACTTATAGAAGAAAGAGATTTTTTTTTCTTCTCATTCCAGAAGGTTACAGTCTAGAGTGGCATGGAAAGCATGGAAGCAGGTGACAGGTACCATGGAAGAAGAAATCTAAGAGCATATACCTTTAACTACAAGTAGAAAGCAGAGAGAGGAGAGTGGGTGAAGACAATGAATGCAGGAAATGGTTTGAGGCTTTGAAACTTCAAAGCTGGCACCCAGTGACATACTTTGTCCAGCAGAACCACACCTACCAGACCTTCCCAAATAGCACTACCAATAAGAGAATACATTTTCAAATGCACGAACTTACTTTTTATTTCTCACTAGCCTAAAAATTTATACATCTAATTCTTTTTCTGTATGCAATAGCGGTTGTTGATAAGAAGGGTAAGAGGTCACTTTTTCTAGTTTTATGGTCATGGTAGTGGGGAGTTATTCGTAGAATAGTCAGTTATTAAAAAAATATAATTGAAAATAAAATTGTGGGTAGATTACCATAAGGGGAATTTGTAGGAACAGAGAGAGCAATACTTGAAAAAAAAAAAAACAGAAATGAGGAAATCTTGCTAGAGCAGAATGAAGAGTGACAGAATTTGGAATTTGGAACCGAGTTACATTTAAAGCAGGAGATGCCAGAGGAGGAGCCAGCGAGCATATCTTACACTGATGTGTTAGAATTACACTTACTAAATTTAGGCTTTTGGAGCTATGAAAAGTAGAGTCATTGAAGGATTTGAAGCTGGGTGAAAACAAAATAAATTTGCATCTTAGAGAGATGAGCATTTTCTAGGACCTCAGTGATAGATAGCACAAAGGAAGACTAGAGGCAAACCTATCCATGTGATTGCAGCATGATTGAAAGGACAACAAACAAACAAAAATAAACACATGTAATCAGAGAGTTTTTAAATGATAGCTTTAAAACTTCTCTTTAAAATAGGAATTAAATGTCTTTTCTTTTTCTTTGTTGTGCATATTCAACAAATATTTCTTCACAGTTGCCCCCACGCCTCTTAACTACAATCCTCCTACGGTTATTTTTGTTCTGTACAATTTCTTGTGCTATTGTTTCTTGAATCACCTTCTCATTCACCCAAGTGCGTCTGGCAGCTTCACTCGTGAGCTCTGAAGCTGAAGTCCACTTAAATTCTCCACTACTCCATGACTAGCTTATCATCTCTGTCTTAGTGTCTATAAAATCCCATGTACATCTATTATGCAACACAATAATGATGGCAGTATAAATATTTATTTAGCTGAAGTACTGAAGATAAGTGAAGCAGAACTCATGCAAGTCTCAAGTGCCAATTTGATATGCTCCTTCTGTCTATCATGGGTCACTGTCATGCAGAAAAGGCTGAATGTACAATTAAAAAAACTGGCATAATAATCCTAATTAGTGAAAGGAATTTGTGGAAGAAGGAATGGATGTTGTTAAATTTAAGCAGACTTCCTTGCCCTCCCTCATATATTAAATTTTATAGGATTCTGGGAGGCCATGACAATGTGACTAACTGGCTATGAGATTGACACATTTGTAAAGACTGCCTCTAGGTTTTTAATTTGTTGCTAGCATGCGAGTTCTAAACTCACATGGACAGGTCTAGAGAACCAAGCTGCTACACTGAACTGGACTATTGCCCCACAATCCATGTAACAGAATCTTTAAAATAGTTCGTTCCTCCATCAACACTGTGCAGTTTGAAAATCCTACATTTAGCTTGCTTCTATTAGGGATCCAACTAAATGGAGAGGGCTCATTTAACTGACACAAAAGAGCTCTGAGAGTCTTCTTTCCCCAACCTCATTCTGCCTAAATTACCATATGATGAACATGCATTTATTTTTGTAATAATAATTAGCATTATTGCGGTTCATATTTTCGAAGAGCAGTAATATTTCATTTCAAAATCTCTAAGGCTCTGTGAGTTAGGTCAGTATTTTCTTCTCTGTAACAATTTCAGAAACTGAGGCATCATGAGGTTAAAATGGAAATGACTTACTCATAGTCACAGTGCTGGGATTAAAGCCCAGGAGAAGAGACCCAATTCTGGGTTCAGACCAATGAGCAATATTCCATCTACACATGAGTTTTGGGGATAGTATTAATTTTAGCTTATAATAGTGTGACTGCTTCCTAAGAGCAATTTTCTATAGATCAGAGAAAGTTTCAAATCCATCATGTTAAGCACCATTCTAATAATATTTCTATCTTTTTAGCTTTGTAATTTATCTTTAAATGCTCATGGATACCAAAGGCACATAAATCTAGAAACTGCTAATATGTACAACAATGTTTTTGTTATATTTTTTGGACAAAAGGAGCTAAAATAAAGAGGGGTTAAATTAGAAATATTGAAAAAGAAACTGTGGTGGTGTGAATAAGAATAGCCTCCATAGGCTCATATACTTGAATGCTTAGGTATCAGAAAAAACACACTCCCTACAATTTAATCCAATAAATGCTGATATTACATCTCTAAATACCTTTAAATGTTTTGTAAATACTTCCCTCTCATTATCTAATGCATTCAGAATGGTCAAACATGTTTAACTTTTATTGATGTATTTGAAACATTTCATTTTATTCAGAGGAATGTTGTACTTTTATTTAATCATTTTATACTATCTCTTTCTTCTCCAAATGAACCAGTACTCTTGGGAGGATTGTGCAAAGAAAAGAGTGCTGGTTTAACTTTCTATTTGTATATTTCTTTAATTTACAAGAGGTTATAGGTAATTTCTTTGGTTGACATGATCTCTTGATACATGTGCATATCTGTAATGCTGTTTAACGTTTGTGTTGCCTCATGTGCTTATTATTTTTGTGTCAAGAATACTTTCTGGGCCTATATTATTTTACTTGGCATAACTACAGGTTCAAAATTAAGGATTTCCTTTTTAAATAAAGGCTGAATAGTATTCTGTAGTGAAAACATTCATGTTTTACCCATAGCTCTTGCAGCAGGGCCTCCTGTATACATATTTTACTTTCTCCCAGTCAGGCAGACATGTGTTTGGGAAAAAAGTTCCAGGAAGGTTGTTTATGCTCCTATTCACTTGATAGTCGGTGCTCTTCTCTTTAAGTAAATGTTGGCTTGTTGCTAATATGTAGTTTATGTATGAAGGATCCTATTCATATTGATTTTTCTTCATTTCTTATTATTCATGAGGCAGAAGTATGTCGTATTATATTTTTATTAGTGCCGGGAAGTAGTTCTGGCATGGCATTTTATTACAGAGTTCTAAAAATTAACAAATATTCAATATTCCACAGTTATTTTATAATATGAATATAATAATGCATAAAATGAATATTATTTCTATTTTCAACTTTTCATATCTGAGGTCTAAATGTGTATTTGTAGTCTACACTTGGCTCATATCAACCACATGAGTACAATTAGTCTCTGTTTTCCATTCACCAAAGTCATGAAAATGGTATGAATCCAAGCCTTTGGTTAATAGAAACCTGCAATCTCATCCAATTCAAAACAATTAGATGGAAACACAAATATTATACAAACTCCAAGTTCCAACACATTCTATTTGCCATTAATAGATCAATGTCTTTATTAAAAGCTGGTAAGAGCAACTGTAAGAATGGTTCTTGTCCTCAAAACATGTATCCTCTAGTGGAAAAAAATAAAGAATGAAAAAATAAAAGATAAAAAATTGGTAAGTGCTGTGTGAAAAGATAAACAGAAAAGAAGGATATTGAAGGATTGGAGGTGTTAAATTTATCCATGCTCCTAACATTTGAGACTAGTCAATTTAGAGGTTTACAGGTAATCTCAGAGTCAGCAGAGCTGAATGTATATTATCAATCTGACTGCTCTTAAATTAAATCAGATTGGCCAAGTTCTGGTCACTAGAAAGGTCAGGGAGTATCTACAAGTAGTAGAAAAGACTCCCTCCCTTACCCCTTGCAGAAAAAAGAAATGTGGGAGCTAGAAGAGATGTGTCTACCTAGACAGTGGGAAACTCTCTCCACCCTGGGTGGAAGTCTAGGGAGGGAAAAACTGTATAGCCTAGCCCTGTGAATTGACAAAAACAACATACAACTAAATACAATATGTGGCAGAATTTTGTGAGATCTATGATAAAAATCCAAAGACACTACATGGACATAGAAAAAGATTCATTTGTACTGGAAGGATTCATACAATACTTGTCCAACTTATTACCTAAAATCTTTATTTTGAAGGCAGTGACTTTCTCCTTAAGTCCAGCGATGCGTTCTTGCCCAGCTGTGTAGTAAGCGGACAGCTCTGTGGCTGATTCCTTAAATTATGTGTCAGCCACAACTCCAAGAATCTACTTTAGGGACTGTGGACCCTTGTAGACAGAATCCTGCTGCAAATGACTATTTATAGAAATGTGTAATACAATTCCAAATTTAATGTGTTGTCTACATGGTCAAAAACCTACTCCTAGGTTTGGCCAGTAATATCTTTAATTATTGTTAATTGTCTAGGTTTTTGTTTCATTTTAGAAAATAATCATGTGTCAGGAATAAAATTAAAATTTATGTTCACTGGAAACTAAGTAATTGTCAATAGAAACTAAATTAAGATTAGTCATAACAACATCCATTTATTGAATGCCCACACATTATTGCTAAACCTCCACCCCTTTGCAAAGGCAATATTTTTGCTTCCATTTATAAGTGAGCTTCTCTTAAAAAGCCATTAAATGACTCACCCAAGATCACATAGTTATTATTTGGCAGAACTTGGATTTGACCCTCAATTGTGCACATTTTCATTTATGTGCTGCCTAAAAGGGAATCTTGGACATTCAACATTGAATAAGTTGGCATAAAAGTTTACACATTTTTTACGTGAGCAACAGAAATGAGGTTTACAGTGTTAAGTCTCTTCTCAAGACATGTTTGGCATATTTACTTATATGATCTAGTTTTCTGACTACCATCACAAGAATGGTAAACAATCTCACAAATTATTTTTGGGAACTATAGAGTTGACTTAGTGGTTATGGTGGCTAAGAGTGTGTAAAGTGATTACAGACGATCCAAGTTAAATTCCCAACACCTACATCAGGGAGCTTACAAATCACTTTTGACTCCAGATCCAGTGTGGTCTTCACAGGTACCTACACACACACACACACACACACACACACACATACACACACACACACAAACACACACATACAGATACACAAACACACACACATACACTTAAGATAATTTTAAAGAACTATTTGTTGTAAAAAATAATTGTTGAAAATTAATTATTGTAAGAAAATCCAAGGAGCTAGCACTCAAATGGAAGTTTCCATAGAACTTAATTAGCTTCCTTAAGACCATTAATCTGCAAAAAAGAGAGTAATTTATCTTTGACTAGCTCTGAAAGTGATTATTATGTCATCATTTATATATTTTGATAACTTTGGAGGATATGTTGTTGCATTTTCTATGCAACTGTTCTGAAAAGGAAACATAGTAATGTAGATAAGTTTACTTTAGAGTGCTATCTCACTTTGCCCAGACATAAAAAAAGAAAGATGAAAACAAAACCTATTTACATAGCCCTTTCATTTGCTTTTCATGAAGATACTTGCCACAAAGAAGATTGTGCAATCTAAGATGAGAGCTAAATTTCAGTTGAAAGAATTTGACAAAGTTAGACAGCTGATGAATGGTTGAGTCAAGAGTGGGACCCAGAACACTTCCTATGAATCTCCGCAATCCTTTAGTATGTGGTTTCAGGTGCTGTTTGAATCTTGACCCACCCTCTTTCAATAGAACATCATTAACTGTCCTATTCAACATAGCACAATAATCAGAGTATCTGTGACTACAGTGGTCTTCCAAGTGTATTCGTTTATTGTTTTATACCTCAGGCTCAGTAGGTTACTATAGAAGTGGGCACTACAGAAATATGTAAGATAAATAATGGATTATGAATCTTCACAGGTGTCCAGCTTGGGCACTTTAAAGAAAAGGCACTTCGAAACTGAAAGATTGTTTCTTATGTAAGTGTTATGACTCACATGTTGAGATCACTCATTTATAAATAGTAATGCTTATCACCAAAAGGCTAGGTGTACCCAACTTACAAAAACACTTTAGCTTGTACTCAGCAGAACAATTAAACTGCTTTTTCATTCTTCCTTTTAAGGTTGTCAAGACTAAAAGCTTCATAGACTCGCTGTTTGGCCAAATTACTTTTAGCTAAAATCAAATATGGCTTTGCGTTTGCACTATCACAAACACTTAACATGTTTTAATCCACATTTCATGGACAAATTTAAAAGGCACATGAAAAATGGTAGTATGTATATATGAGAATACCCAGGAGTGTGAGTAGGTCTGGAATTTATTGTGTAGAGAATTGTGGAAGGAACACAGTATGCCTTGTTATTATAGAAAGATAACAGAGGCCACTAGAGCTGCTCCAAAGATTTGAAGATTCATCAGTAGAAGTGGCTACTGTTTCTGAAGTTTTCTGGAATATAAAAACAACAAAAGCAAGAAAAAAAACCCACAGGAGACAGGTTCCATTTCCACATAGAAAGTGACTACATAACACTGGGAGCTTGTTGGTATAGAAAAGACAGTCTTGTGGTACAGGGACTCCTTGAGAGATTCCTGGAGGGTATGGTGCTTAGAAAAGAAAGCTGCCAGGATCCCTTAAAACCCAGAGTTACACAATTCTTGGAGAAGAATTAGGGACATTTGTTGTGTTGACATATGTTTTACCTATTTTAGCTGGTTTTATCCTCAAAAGAACCTTGGGAAGTGCATGCTACAATTACATAAATAAGGGAAATAAGTGGCAATTGAATGATATAATTTGGCCAAGAACACTTGATACAAACAGGGGATTTGGAATTTAAATCCAAATAATTTCATGCAGTAGCCAAACCTGTCAACTACTGTGCTACAGAGCTAGGATGACATAAAGTCATTCATTGGTTCTATTTGACCATAAACATCTCCAAAGAAACTTTCAGAATTTCTTATGCCTGTGAATAGTATGTATGTGCTTCTCTCTCTCTCTCTCTCTCTCTCTCTCTCTCTCTCTCTCTCTCTCTCTCTCTTTCTCTGTGTATGTTTATGTGTGTTGACATGTGATTCAAGTGATTGAGTTTGCACTTCATGTCTTAATCATATGTTTTAATAGTTTCTTCTTGGAAAATTCACAGAGTCTCAGGATTCACAGGGTACTCTACATTCTATAGTCAAATTTTTTATCCCAGTCCTGACTCTCCAACTCTGATCTCCAGACGCACATATATCTGTCTCTTCCTATTCAACTTCAAGTATCCAAAGCACAATTCTTTCCTATATATTAGGAGTGTAGGATTTTGCCCTGATTATGTTTTTCTCTATATATTATTACTTTTGATTTTTCCTTTTGCACATAATTCTGATCCATAATGAGATTTATTTTACAAGTTAATATTTTTTTCATTTTCTAGGGTACACCATTATCTAAAATCTGTGTTAAGTGTCAGTTGTTTCAAATACTCTTTTCACCTTTGAAATCAAAGATGCCCTCCCCCTACAAAATGCAATTTTCAGGATAAGGCCAAAATATAGGACAGTACCAAGGGCTATCGTTGTAAAACACCTCTGTCCTTATAGTATAATAAATCAATTATTATTTAAGAATATAATATATAATGAGAAGCAGTAGTATGTCAATTTAGTTTGAATGGTATAAACTTTAGACTCAGGCACACTTGATTTCAATGTGCCATTTACTAGCTATGCAACTCTAGATCAGTTTCTTAACCTCTGACATTCTTTTCTTGTTTTGACATGATGTTATAGGACTTCATTAAAAATGAATAAAATATTGTGAGCTTAGCACCTGTCATATCAGAAACTTGAAATGTTTTCTTCTCACAAAACCTACCAAAAAGAATATTCTTTTGTCACAGGGTATGTGTAAGGGACATCATATGAAAACGGAGAGTGGGGGCCAGAGAGATGGTTCATGGGTTAAGAGAAATTGCTACACTTTCAGAGGATTTGGATCCAGCTCTTAGCATCCGCATGACTCATCATAACTGTCTGCAAATGTTATTTGAGAGTACCAAACTCCCACTATGTCCTCTGCAGCCCCCAGGCACACACATGATACATAGACATGCATTGAGGCAATCACTTATACATGTAAAATATAAATAAGTTGTTTAGAATAAATATTTAAAAAGAAAGTAGTGGGTGAAAGTGAACTCTTGTACATTCTAGCTTAGAGTGTTTTGTGATCTCAGGTTCTTAGGCTTTTATTCATGTTGTAGCTTTAATTTTATTGCATAAAAATTAACTCAGCTACCTTGAATTCATATCTTACTTTAACTATATTAGCCTAGCAAATAGTTTTTCTTTCTAGAATGAAATTTTAAAGTATTTGCTGCATTCTTTCCATTATTTTGACAGAGTCTGAAAACAACAACTTATTTTGGAGAAGAAATTGTTTATTTTATATTTATATTGAAGACAGTAAGAAAATAATAGGATATGCAATTGACACTTCTTCACATGTAGAGACTTGGGTGTTAAAGATACCATAATTTTGGTTTCCACCTACATTGTGTCCAGATGTTCATAATGTGATGAGTAGTTGACTGGAACTCTGGATTCTCTCTGACTCTTGGGTGCTAATCAACATGGTAAACTTAAGAATAATTCAAACTAAGAAAGTGAAAGAAAAACATTTCTAACCCCTATTGTGTGGACTTGGAATGAAGCAAAAGAAATGTGTGAGTTTGGCTTTTGCTCAAGTTCCATTTAGCACGTTGGGATGAGAACAAATGTGACAATTAAAAACAACCAAATGGTTACCTAGTTTAGAGAGCAGAGAGGGAAAAAAATAGAAAGTAACACCTTCTGTGGAAGAAAAAGAACAAATGGCAATGCTAGATATGGAATTTCATCAACAGACTTCTTTTTTTCCAATACAAATGCCCTGGAAACCCAAGGAAAGCAATGCAAGCAGCACAGAATGCATACTCTAATTATCTTTGTTATTTATAAAAAGTCAAGTGGACACTGTCTACTCTTGAGCTTTGCCTTCCCTGTCTCTCAGCTAGCCCATTTGCTGATGACATTTTGTGCTCTTAACTTCAACCCCACCTACTACTTCCCTTCCCTTTCCCACTGCTACATTTTCCCTTTATCTTTTAAGAGATACAGATTTTAGGCATTGGGTCATATTTTTCTCTGTTTGTACCATAAAATAACTACATTTAGCCTAGCCTTTCTTTCTCTTTAGTGTTTCACAAATTGGAGCCTAAGAAATACTTTCATCAGAATCACCTCAAGTACTTAGTAAATCTCTAATTTGACCATAAACTCATCAAATTAGAATCTTTGAGGCTGGTGTCCAACAGTCTTTAAATAACACACAGCTTTCTTTGTGGCTAGACAGAGATTGGAGAGCCATATCATCCAAAAATCATTTATTTAAACTTAGCATGAATCAAGTTTCTCTCTTCTAAAGAATAAATAGTGTGGAACATGGAGATGAAGAGAGTGGAAAATTGTGGGCTATATGCTACAATACAAGAAAGCAACTCATTTTAGTATGTCCTGAGCTGTCATCCAGTGTGTGAATCTAAGACATGACTATTTCACCTCCCTAGGTCAACTAGCCCATAGAGAGCTAGTGAGAAAACAGGGTGAAGGGAAAGTGCTTTAAAAATATTTAATTATTTGTGTGTGTCTCTATGTGTATGATTGAGTGTTTGTGTATACAGGTGTGCAGGTGTCCATAGAGGCCAGGAGGTGATGGAGCTGGAGTCACACAGGTGGTTGTGATCTGCCAGCCATTGGTCCTGGGACTGAACTCAGATCTTTTGGAAGAGCAGCAAGTACTCTTAGCCATTGAGCTCCAGCTCTGGAAAAGTGGTTTGATGAGTCTAGATTTCTATTCAACTCTGGATGTTCCCATCTGCTGTTTATTATTCCTAAAACCTCTTTCTGCAGACAGTGTCAAGAAGATTAGAGATTTTTTTTATTGATTTTATTGAGCTATACATTTTTTTCTTGGCTCCCCTTCCTTCCTCTCCTCTCCCCTTC
>JAQHUG010000100.1:2617743-2644190 GCA_028555095.1 Dicrostonyx torquatus
CACACAAACCCTACCACCAAAAAGAAAATAACTGGAGTTAACAACAACTGGTCATTATTATCGCTTAATATCAATGGTCTCAGCTCATCTTTTAGAGTCTTCATTTTTGCCTAGGTTCTCTGGGATTTTGATTTATAAACTGGTTTTCTTTGCATTATGTTTAAAAACCACTTATGAATGAGTACATATGACAATTGTCTCCCTGTTTCTGGGTTACCTAATTCAATATGATGTTTTCTATTTCCATCCATTTGCCTGCAAATTTCAAGATGTCATTATCAGCAAAGGATGAGTTTTCCCTTTACCCTACAATTTCTCCAGCATAAGTAGTAATAGTGTTTTTGAACTTGGCCATTCTTACAGGTATAAGAGGGAATTTTAGAGTTGTTTTGGTTTTGCATTTCTCATCATCTTATACAATCTTAATATCCTCCTAAAGTCTGGTTCTATATCCTATTAATTAACCAAGTTTCATTTCTACCTTACAGTGGGGATTGAGTGTAGTAAGAGTTTTAGATTAAACTAAAATCATGATGAACCTATAGCATCTCATTACTGATTTATGCTGGCTTCTACAGATCCAATGAGATCAGTGGTGTGATCCTTTCTCTGGATTACGACTTCCATGTCAGAGTAGTCATGAGACTCATTATGAAATGAATAAAAATAGCACACTCAGACAGACAGACAGTCACACATAAACACATGGGGATGGGGGCTGTGAGAGAAGCAACTAATAGCAAAGCCAGAAAGAGTTTTCCACAAGAACAGTGCTTTTCTCATACATGAATGCTTTTAATGTGGAGCTGGCACTTGTGGTGCTCATGGAAATTGTATGTAAATTCACTAGCCTTTAAGAACAAGCTTTTGTCTAATCTACATATGAAGTAGAAAAATAAAAGATCTCCTGAGTAAATTAGAGCATGGGGACCATGGGAGAGGGTAGAAGGGGAGGCAGGAGGAAGAGAGAGAAAGTAGAAAAATATATAGCTCAACAAAACATTTTTTAGAAAAAAAAAGCCTTTGGGAAGAGGAAATGGCATAGGAAAAATCTTTATGACTAAAAGTACAAAGTGGCTTTAGAAACATAAACACTAATCTAACAGACAATACATAAGGATTTGTGCATTTAGGGGTTTCATAACTTCACTGTCTTTTTTTTTTGTCTGACTACAGGGCAAGGCCAATTTGGGCACGCTCTTCTTTATTGTGAAGGGTCGTATCTGGGGTCATCCTTGTGTGTTCCTGAGAACTTATCTTTTTTATTGTTAAAAGAAAAAATTACATTTACTCCCCTTGTTTCCAGCCCTCCTGCTCCCCCACTACTCCACCACCCTCCCCCACTACTCCACCACCCTCCCCCTGCTTCCTTAAGATGGAGCAGGATACCCTGCCCTGTGGGAAGCTCAAGGCCCTCCTTCCTCCATCTCAGTCAAAGGAGATGTACATCCATATAGAATAAGTTCCCAAAAGACCAATACATGCAGAAGAGATAGTTCCCAGTGCCATTATCATTGGCTTCTCAGTCAGTCCCCATTGGCAGTCACATTCAGAGAGTCGGGTTAGGTCATATGCTCATTCAGTCCTGATCCAGCTNGATTTCTTCTACTTCTTCTGGATTAGTTTTCTCAGATCTTCTTGTTGCATAATTGCTGGATTCTGGTGTTATTATGTTGCTTTTCAGGTTGTTAGAGGAACTCTTGGATTGGTGCCTGCCCATCTCTTCCTCTCCAGATGGATCAACTAGTAGTAGATAGTGGTCACATGCTTGGTTTGAGTGGATTGCTCTTGTCCACTCCAGTTGGATGGATCTGAAGCAGTGGTGCTCACCAAGGACCAGCCGCCATCAAAGGGCTCTGCTGGAGCCCTGCAGGTTTATACAGGACCCACCCTTGTCCAAGGCCACAGCCCTAAAGCAGGCTAATTCCTGCGGGGAACCCGGGCCCCCATCAAAGGGGAGTGTTGCTTAGGGACATTCTGGGGTGTGGAACACAGAAAAGCCAGGGGAGGTGGAGAGGGAGCAGAGCTATTTGGGGGTTAGGTGTTGGTTTTACCACTCCAGTCGGATGGATATGAAGCAGTGGCGCTCACCAAGGACTAGCCGTCATCAAAAAGCCTTCACTGTCTTTTGATTAACTGTGTGACATTCCTAGTTTTCTTATGTTCTAAGTGGAAACTCCCAGAATAACTTGCAGAAGTGTCATAAGGACAGTAAATACAAGAGCTAGGATGTAGTAATTACAAGAATAATGGAATGAATTTAATATTCTAATTAACAATGATTGAGTTTCCATCTCAATTCTCCTCATATGAAAAAAAAAAAGAACCATGGATTCTATCCTTGATCACATAGATTGGAAGCAAAGAATACATGTTAAGGACTACTGACATTTTATAGGTTCCAGAGCAAGGACACATCTAATTCCTGAAGACAAGAGCATGTGAAATCAAAGCATTAGGAACAGGGAACCTTAGCCCAAATGCTCAACATTATCAAATTTTCAACCTGATATTTGACAATAGTAGGTAGTCTGGTTTGTTGTCTACATGTCCAAGGATAACAGTCCTGTATGCTTTTCCAAGTTAATTTTATTCAGCACATCTATTGAACATGAGGTCTGAAGCACTTAGACTCTCATAGTTGATCAAAGAAAACTGTACTTGCCATCACAATGTTTTCATTAAACTCATGCACATAATCATTGCACCTCCATTTCATAACATGTTTGGTTTAAGATGTAGTATATAATAATGTTTCAGAGCACTTACTTTGTCAACTGAGATGAGTTTGAATTCTACAGCCATCACCTTTCATTTATGTCATCTTTGGCCACCAACATTTTCTATTCTAAGACAGAATTACTGCATTTAGAGGCTGAATACTCATATCACAGTTTTTGTGAGAATCAATTGAAGGAATTATTGTGACACACTTAGCACAATGTCAGCACACACATATACACACACATAATTTGCATTTCATAAATATTAGCTATTGATCTAGTACACAAATCTTTTTCTCAAGACTTCTGTTACAGCACCAATCTCTTTAGATTCCAAGCAAAAAAACTTTCAAGAAAGGCCCAGGCCCCTGTCACTGCAAGCAAAGAAGGAAGCAAACCCAACCACCACTATTTCATACAGATCAACACTGCTTGACTTGGCTCATACATTAATCATCTCCACTCTTCTATCTAGGGTCTCTGTGACTCTTACCACTACTGTAGTTCTCATATATCCTATAGAGTAGGCTACATGCCATCTAAGCCTGCGTCCTTGTGGTGTAGGATCACCCTATCATTATTTCATCCTAAACAGACTTTAAAATGAAGATACCTTGGAGAGTCAAGTGAAATTTCTGCCAAAGCTGAAGACCTGAGTTAAATCTCTGTGACACACATGGCAGAATTGACTCCCATAAGCTGTCCTCTAATTGCTACATGTGTACAAGGGCACATATGCATGTGTGCGCATACATACATACACACACACACACACACACACACACACACACACACGAGTACCACCACCACAATCCATCAAAACTCATCACTAAATAAATAAATAAACTTAGTTTTTTAGAAAGAAGACACCTTGCTTAGCCTTTCTGGCCCCAAATTCTCTGCTTCCAAATTTTTACTGTGGTTACCATCATTACATCTTAACAGCCCCCAGTTTTCCCTCCTTAAAAGTGTAACAACAAGATCCAAGGACCTTGGATCTTCCCCAAAGCAATGAGCCTTACCCTCTCTGAGGAATGGATGGGGGATGGGGTGGGGGCTAAGTGGAGGGAATGGGAGGAGGGGAGAGGGTGGGAACTTGGATTGGTATGTATAATGAAAAAAGATAGTTTATTTAAAAAAATAAAATTAATAAAAAAGAACAGATGACAGATAAAAAAGAAACTGAAAGAAACAAAATAAAACAGAAACCTGTTTATAAAGAAATTAATTAATTAAATCAATAAATAAAATTTGTATAAAGAAAACTATAACAATCCTGGCTAGATATAGCACTGGGCAGTACAGCAATGAAGGGTACCAACAAATGAAATGTTGATCAATACATGTTTAGTTATTTTTTGGCAACTCTGTAAGAAAGAAATAAGGAAGAAATCATTAATAACCCAAAGTGGAGGTTGAGGGTAAGATATAAGAAAACAGGTATAATTGCAAAAGCTAGTATTTAAGGAGTAGAGAGATGACTCGGTGGTTATGAGCATGTCCCGTACTTGAATAAGACCCAAGTTTGGAACTCAGTACTCACATCTGTGACTAACAACTGCCTGGAATTCCAGATCCAGTACCTGTCACCCTCTTCTAGACTCTGTGGGGCCCTACATCCATGCACATCATATGCTTGCATGCACAAAGACAGTCTAAAAATAATAAAAATAAATCTCTTTTTAAAAGGCTATTATTTTCCTAGAAACATATTTAAGTCCTAGTTTCCTTGAGCATCACTGTTAGAGAACATTTGGTCTATGGGCCTTAAAACAAAAATATGATAGAAGGCCCTGGCAAAATTCTTGGACATATTTAGTATTTAAGAACTTCAATATAAAAGGGCACATTGCCAAGAAAACAAACAAATAAATCCACCTCACGAGATAAAGAGACAAAAACTGAATCTTAGTTCAAACCTAAGGTTACATTGGAAAAGGGCCTTCTAGAATTGTTAAGCTACAGGCAGGACCTTGGTGCAGGTTTGGAATCTCAATTCACATTTCCTTGGTAGGCCTCAGAAATCTCCTGGTGAGAATTGATTTTATAACAGCTCCAGATTGGACATAATTCAGGCACTCAACAAAATCAAACTCTAATTCCCTCTGGGGGAATGCTTCAACCTAAGTCTCAAAGATTTTCCACAGTTAAAGTCCTAAATGCCATGTATTTAAACCAACAAAATATACAAGGATCTGTTGAACTGAATTGCATCCCCAGTTTTGGAATCATGATCATTGTAGTCATGGTCTACATGAGATCATACAGGAGGAGATGGATTTCTAATCCAACATGACTCTCTTCTCATAGAAATAAAGTACTGTGTGAAGAAAAAGAAAAAAAAAGAAGATGATAATACAAGGAATAGCTGGTATAAAGACAGGAAAGAACAGTGTTAGTAAGTAATGACAATGACCAGCAAACCACTGGGAGCTGAGATAGAAACATGTCACAGGTTATCCTCCAAAGTACACAGAAAAAGCCAATTCTGCTGACACCTTAGCTGGAAACCCTTAGCTTCCAATACTAGGAGCAATGAATTTTTTTTGACTAAGTGACTTGGTCTAAAGTATTTCTTTTTGGTGACCCTAGCAAACAAATAATAGTTTAGAAATCACACCTAATGGCTGCATATCTTCTCTATTCTCGATGCTTTATTCTCAACAAAGAGATCTTTGATATTGTGAAGCTTCTAATATATTTCTACCCTTATACATTTCAGAACCAAGTTGTAGACATGATAGAGTCATGTTTTCCTATGGTAATACTTAAGGGCATTACCTTCATAAGCTATGACAGGCATCATTAGTTCAATATACCACAGTAATATGTCTTGATGCAGACTCTAAATATTGGAATTAACAATCATGAGATCTAAACACTTAAAGTAATGATTGAGGTATGTATATAAAATGGAGAGCATTGTGTATAAATTAGAGTTTCAAAAGGGGCATGGTCAACTAGTAAAATGTAAGCTATTCTGCCAACACACCCCAGTGAAGGAGATTCTAAAGTATCTACTTCAGACGAATGGCAAATCATTTCCAAAGGAAGTGTTGTGAGGTCTGTAGAAATGGTAAATCTTGAAACTGGTAAATTTGTCCTAATATATAAACAAATGATGACTACATAAGAAGTTAGGAAAAAGCAGACAAAAGATAAAATCTCAAAATATCTTTAGTAGACAGTGGTAATAAATGCCCTTCAGTATTTGCAGGAGTTCTAAAGAAGTTGATTAACTTTAGACTTTGTTAAATATGCATGATAACATTTGAGAAAATATGAAATGAGTCCCCTAATGTCCCAATCAATCTAAAATAAGGCATTAAAGAAGGAAAATAAAACATCAATATAAAAAGTAGGAAAAATAGAAACTAAAACCTAAGATGGGGTAAATAAATTCTAATTATACCTATGGTTACTACAAATTTAAACAAATGAAACAGTCCTACTAAAGGAATAATCTTTGAACTGAATCAAAAATAATATGTAGTTGTTTGTTTGTTACAACGTCATATGGGAAACAATTCCACTGGAAGTACAGGATTAGTAAATGAGGAAAAATGCTTTATGCAAAGGGCAATCAAATGAAAGCTAGTATATCTAGATTGTAAAAATATCAGTATCAATATAAATATTTAAAAGCATAATTAAAAATATTGTTTTAACCTTGCTGCCTATTGACAAATATACATCATTTTTATCTATGCAGATAAAGTAACAAAAGTGGATCATACACTAAGATAAAAATTTTATATAAGATGTATGTATATCTCATTTTTCATCATAATTAAATTAAGTTAAAAGTTGAAAACCATTGAAATCCACCAAGTGAGTATGAATGGAAAACCTTAATAGGTCAATTCTTCCAAAATAAAATTTTTGATTAATTGCTATTTAACCCCAAATTCCAAATATATAAGCGAGAAAGAGTAGTATTTGAGAATTTGCTTCCAAGGTTCACATAGAAAGATGAAAAGAACAGCTATAACCAAATACCAATGGAAAAGAACAAATGGTATTTCACCGGCAGATGAAAAAAATCATAATAAGTTATTGATCAACAAAATAATGTAGCTTTTACAGAAATCTAAGAAGTCCTATGAAACAACAAACATTAACAGCAAAAAGACATGAATCATAGATATATAGTGTAGGAGAGGGTGGATCATGGAGGTCAATCAATATTGAATATTTAACAAAGTATGCTTAAACAAGAATACATGAAAATATTAACTGTCATGGAGCAAGTCAATTTCACATTGATTAATGTCAAATTTGAGATACAAGATACTTCTGTTTTTAAAAAAAAATCTGAAAATTATGCATTTCTGGTATCCATACAGGAGAGTGAGGCAGGATAGAAAGATAAGAAAATCTTTGGGGACATAAGAAGGGAAAAATAAAACCTTCATTCTGGAATCTGAGTGAAGTTTCTTGCCTGATGAAAATCAAAAGTTGCAGGACAATTAACAACTGCTTAAGGCCTTTCTCCTGTCAGAGATATAAACCTACAATTTTCTAGGATTGTCACCAGGAGCCCAGTTACAAGGGAAGGACATGTAACTTGTGTAGCCTTGTGTATTCTTATTTTACCAAATTATCACTCCACATAAGGCATCTCCAGAAACACCCTAAGATATCACTTGTCAAAAGAAGGGTGGGAAGGCTTTCATAGCAACATGTGGAAATCTAACTTGAGAGCTGCCAAAACAGTATGTATGGTTAATACTAAGGACCTTAATTGTGACTTTTGCCCACATCTATAATTTGGTATGTCTTTATGAATATATTGTCCTAACACTGCTTAAAGTCTATACCAAAATACTTACAACAAAATCCCAAATCTGCTTCATGGTGGTCAGTCTTACTTTCTGTGTCAAAATGACAAATCCAGTTTGGCATGAGTTGAGGTCCATAAGAAATTCAGGGAACACTTAGGCTGTTGAAGAGAGCACTATGGACCTGTGTCATTATCTTCTTATCACTAACACTTTCACAAATAAGATAGCAAGCATGCAAAAAAGAAGCAATGAAAAACATATACCTTTGCTGTTGTTACTAAAATTGATAGAAAACTATTGAAATTAGAACACAGTGATCTGAGATGTGATTTTACATCTCCGTGGAAGGTGTGCCCAGAATGAGCAGGGGCTGGCTTCATATTCCCAGTATCACACACCAAAAATGAATGTTCATAATTAAAATGAAACAAAAAGCCACAAACTGGTAAAAGTAAGCAGCAACAAGAAAAAGTTAAGCAATCTGATAAAAACAAGCAATTATTTCTTAGAAAAACACAAAAGACCAATAAGAAACAAATTAAAGTTTTATCATAGGATCACAAACTCTCCTTAGAGAAATCCCTTATGTTCATCCATAAAGAAGATAAGTGGAACAATGTATGCAACCGTAATATAAGAAAGAAAAAGAATCAGGAAGAAATCAAATATTTAAGAACAGTAAAGAAAAACAATTTATGCAGTATATTTCACGTAGCATGTTAAGCATATTATCAGAACCAGCATGGGATTGGTATAGCAGTTAATTTGGGTGAAATAATAGACTAAGAAAGAATGATGTTGAACAGGATCACAATATCAGGCAATGAGTAAACAAATTGTCTTGTGTCATTTATTTGTAATCAATGCATTTTTTCTAGAATTTATAGAGAAGTTTTGGATAATAAAACTTGGTGGAAAGTACAAAGGATTTTCTACACTTATATCTTCTCACCTGTACAAATTCCTACACTCTCTATGTGTCTCATCTCAGTAGCACAATTGCTAAAATCTACATTAGTTCATCATCATTACATAAGGACCATGGTCTACATTTGTTGCACAGCAATTTCTTCCAAAATAAAAACTCTCTATTGGAGGCAAGCTTCTTAGACTTTGGATATTCTAAAGGGAAGTGAAACATTTCATCATTCAGGGAGATACTTTAATGCTTATGTTATAAACGCCACAAGGACTTTAGAAAGTCCTCGAAACTTGCCAGATGAACTAAGTCCTTCCTTTTCCAATGTTATACAAGTAGTAAGGGTTTCTGAGACACACTCTCAGACAAGTCATGCTACTCTGAAGAGGCAGAGACACACGTAACTATCTGGAAGAGGCCCAGATTAACTTAGTTACCTAAACAGGATACTCTTCCACCTATTAAGCTGCCAAAAATGTATGCATTATGTTCTAGGTTTCCAACTTTCTTAAGCATTCATGCATGCTGGGATGAATTTTGGTGATGCAGCTATCCATGAATCATTTCTGCTCTTATTAAGTAACCCCAATAAACTCATTTGTTCATCAAGCTGGACTTTAGTGGTATTTCTGCTTAAGTTTTGTCATTAAGCAAGGGAAGAGCCATCTAAAGTGTGTGCCAGAATATAAGTTTATTTTGTAGTGTCAGCACACATATACTCCTTAGATGTCTGCAAAAGTTGAGCACCGGTCTCATACAAAATTAATTTTTATATGCTACTTGTTCTTCTGCCCCAATATAAGATCATATATAGTGTTAGAGATTAACTTATAACTTGGTTGGTTCTTCTAAACCTATTTGTTGAGTTGATCAACAAGCAGAAAATTTTCTCCAAGTAGCAGTATTTACCACAAGCCGTTTGCAGTAGAGAGGGGAGATGGGAAAATGGAGAAGGAAGAGCATAGAGAGGAGAGGAATTTGTTGTAGATGAGACAAAGTGAGATACCATGAGGAAGTCCATCATTCTGTTGTAGCTGTTTCCTGTTAGCTTCTCAGGGACACTTGCTCCAGCTGGTTTCTTATCTGGGACAAGTAGACACTTGTTAACATCTGCCCAGGAATAGTGTCTTTTGACATTAGAGTTTGCTATTGTTGCTGTTCATTCTTTAGGTTTAGACAAATGTATAGATGTGTCTATCTTTTTAAAACACATAAATGGTGTAGGAGGTCCTTCTGGTTTTGTGTTGCTTTCATTGATTAATGACTAAAGACACTGCCTTGTCCTTATAATAGAGCATAAATTACGTAGGCAAGAAAAAGAGAACTGATTGCTGGGAGGAAGAAAGGAGAGAGAGAGAGAGAGAGAGAGAGAGAGAGAGAGAGAGAGAGAGAGAGAGAGAGAGAGAGAGAGAGAGAGGTGTCATGGAGCTGTCAGAGACAGACCTGCCAAATTTTTCCCAGTTGGCCACGAACTAGTGGTAGTATACAGATTAATAGAAATGGGTTAAATCAAGATGTGAGAGTTAGCCAATAAGAGGCTAGAGATAATGGGTCAAGCAGTGCTTTAATTAATACAATTTCTGTGTGGTTATTTTGGGGCTAAGCTAGTCGGGCGGCCAGGGCGAACAAGCGGGCCCTCTCCCTTGCAACACATAAAGCTCTAAAATACTCTGTGTTCCACTTATCCAACATCCCTTAACCCTTTAAAACTACTAATGTTTACAGTGTCTCCTAAATTTCATTTTTCCAGAGTGCGTGGATGGAGAATCATCCTGTATGTAACTTTTTCAGATTGGCTTCTTTCACTTAGGGATCTGCATTGCTTTCGTGTTTTCTCCATGGCTTCTTCATGGAGGTGTTACTGGCTCAATTCTGATTCAGTCTGACTAATTTTGCATTGAACAAATGCATCAGTTTATATGACCACCCATCTACTGAAGAAAGATCAAATTTTCTCTCAAGGTTTGGCAATCATAAAAAAAAAAGTCTCTATGCCATTTGCAGATTTTAAGTGACTATACCTCTTCAGTTCATAGGATTAAAAACCAAGGAACATGACTTATGATTTGTAGAGCAAAAGCATGCAATTTTAAAAGAAACCATCCAACTGTCTTCCAAAATGGCTGTGCCAGCATTTATCTCCAACATCAGGGAGTGTACTTCCCTGTCCCTTTGCATCTTATCAGCACTAACTGACTTTCATGTCCTAATAGGTTTGTGATGGCTGTTTTAATTTGTCCCTCCTTTTTGACAACAATGTCCACCAAATTGTGTCTGCTTCTCTGCCACTCATCTCTTTCTACAGTGAAAAGTCTGTTGACAATTTGCATCATTTTAATAAGATTTTGAATTTCCTTGTTGTTGAGTTATGATAGCTCTTTGTATATTTTAGGTCATCACCCTTTATTATATATATATATCTGTTGAAAATATTTTCTCCCAAGCTTTGGCATGCTTTCTCATTTTCTTTAACAGGCTGGAAGTTTTGTACATGCTTTTTTTTTAAAAAAAAATGTTTTCAATTTCTAGTTTAAAACATCTTTAAAAAGCACTTGCCTCTTGGGAGTGCATTTTAGAATTTAAACTCCTCCATCAGCATCATTTTTCAACCTGTTGGAGGTGTATAAATTTATAACATGAGTGTATGAATTTTTTACATTTTACATGCTCATACATTATCACAATGAACGTACTCTAGTTCCTTTCAATTTTATATATGAAGGAAACCTCCACAGTTTCCTGTTATGTTATCTTGGTGTCTTGGCATATAATAATGCTTCCTACTAGGGGGAAGGTGATGCCACGGAAGTTATCTTTATGGCTGAATATAGCTTGGCAGTACAATACATTAGCAGTCTAAATTGCCCAAGTCTATAGTGAATTATATAAACATTCAGCCTAGGAAGCGAATGCTGCTTTGTAATTGCTAAAGTATCTCACCAGCATTTTTATTAAAACTCACTATCTTCTTTTTTTGCCCTATCCCTAGATAGAACAGAGTAGAATGTCTGAACAACTTACATGGAATATCAAAGTAAAGTGGCTCGCAAAGTCAAGAAATTCTTTCTTCTTCTTCCTTCTGAAAAATGTTAAGAAATCACTCCAATATGCTCTCTGCTGTACAGACATTCAGGCATTTGCAGTTGGAGGCTTCCTTTACAAGTCAGCCACCTTGCTGTCAGCTCCAATGTCAGTCCTTTAGAACTCTCTGTTTCCATAATAAACTCTGACCTGACATGACCACTTACTTCATGGTTCAGGAGTCACTGAAGAGCTAGTAAAAAAACAGAGCAAGGTCTCTCCCAAATGCAGCCAATGACTCGGCCCAATTGGGGATAATTACATGCAGACAAGTGTCCTCTTGGGTCTCAGAAGAAGCAAAGAGAGACGAATTTCTACCATGGTATTAGACCATAAAGGACAGTTCCTTATTTTGTAAGGCACCGAGCTGTGGGATTGGAGAACATATCACCAGTTAACCTTTGGACAGTCAACTATTCAAAATCTATATCCTGTCTAGTGTCAAATAGCCGAAGAGCGGGTTTTTTTTTTCCCTTTAAGCTTCTGAACTTGGCTAGCTTTGTGTCCCTTTGTATAATATCCGTGTCTTTGCAATCTGGCAATGTTTGTACTCTTTGTAAATTATTGTTAACTGAAGAAGAGCAGGAATTGAACGAGTGTAGCTTCCTCAGTATTATTCATGAGAATGCCATGTTCAAACTGATCAGAAACACTTAACCCTCTGAGCTTTTAAACATTGTACTGGATTGTTCTGGGCACAAATACAGGTAGTTATTTTTTCTCAAATGATAATATGGAAATCTCTGTGATTAGTTCTTATTATTAATTCTGAAGTAGAAGTAGGTATCAGATTTTGATGAACCACTTAGTTTGGGAAGCTCAAAATTCTGGCTTTTTTCTGACCTCAGGAAATGACTTCAAAATCATAAGGCAAGTACGTTTGTAGTGTCACAGAGCTCATTTTGTAAATCATACCAATATCCTGTTTGGCTTCTTGCTGAGCCAGCCCCAACATGCCACCTGCCCCTCTGTTAGGCCTTAGGGCTCCACCACTGTGGAGAACTTTTCAAATTTCCAACAAGCAGTACCACCTGCAGCACTGCAAGGCAGATTGGCTCCATTTTGTTGGTGTAGTTGACGATGAACCATAGTTAAACTGCACAATACCGCAATGATTAGAGGACATTTCCTGGACAGTTTTTTGGCAAGTTAGACTCTTTTATACAGAAGTAAAGGACAGTGAATTTGATGTCCTCATTATTGCAGGGTTTTTTTTTAACAAAAGTTTATTTCATTTTTTAAGGAAGTCAGGCAAGCAAACAGTATTTATTTATCTATCTACACACACATATATATGTAATAATGTTATTATAATGTGTTTCATTGCTAATATATTGTTAAATATTTAGAAAGGTAATAGATTTGATAAATTTTCAACAAATATCCATTCTTATTTCTTTACATTTATGAAAGGAGAATATTTCTTCAGTCCATTAATGACAAGCATTGTACCAAAGTTACTTGCACTTAGTAACAAAATGTGGCTGGAAGTGATAGTTATTGGGCCTGTGATGAGCCTTAAAACACACTATGTTTCTTTTGGCCTCCTAGGAACTTTGAACTTTTTCAGGGAGAAATTCATGTTCCAGATTGCATCAAGTTGTTCAGCCCTGAAATGTGGCACATGCATGAACTTGACCTAAAACTTTAAACAAAGTTGCCTCAGAACACTTTCTTCAAAGTACCAAACACTACATGCTGTTAGGAACGATAGACTTTGGAGTGGATTGCTATATGGCATTATGTGGCAAGAGCTGATGTATTACAGTGTAACCTGTAATTTTAAGATCTTTATTAAGATGTGGTTCACACATCATGTAGTACATCTCTTTAAAGCATACAACTCAATGTTTCAGTACATTCACAGAGTTGTGTGAACATTGCCACAATTAAACTTTAGAATATTTTCATGAACCACAAAAGAAACCTTGGAATCCTGACCCCATGAACATTTTTCTCATCTCTATCCTCACTCAACTCTAAACAGCTACTATTCTAATTTTAACAAACATTCACTTCATGGTATATTGTATCAAGCTAATAACTAAATGCAAATAATGGACACAAGTTATATAGCTATTTGTTTTTCTAGTTCTAATTCAGCCATGGATGCTTTGGCTTTCGTGGTAGCTAAGTGCAGAAAATACATTCAATACCCAAAGTTTAAAATTCACTGCTTCTGTTTCCATACCAATCTTAACTGTATAAAAATTTATTAAGTTGTATATATTTGGTGTCTGGTTACTTTACATGTGTGATATTTTTGTTTATTTGTAACATTCTTTTATAATAAACTTTATGCAATATAATTTCCTGTCATGGTCTTTTAGTATAAGTAGAAATATACAGTGTGTGGCATTTTGTGACTGGCTTCATTCATTCAGCATAATGCTTCCAATGCTTATCCATGATGTGGTATAAATACTCTGCTCCTCTCCACAATCAAGTAATATTCCATCATGTGGGGATGACACATTTCATTTAGTCATATTTTAAATTCTGTCTTTTGGATGATGCACACCAATATAAAAACACAACAAAATATTTGCCATATGCTATGCTAGTAAACATTTTCAGTTAAATGTCATTGTTAGAGAGGCTTAGATTCCATTCAACTCAGAATTTTGATTTTGTATGATGTTACAAGAAAAGGAAAAGAGAGACGGGAGACTACAGTAAAAGAAACAGAGTCATTGAGCTATTTACTAAGATATTGTCTTTAGAAGTTAGCTAGGTATATTGAATATTTCAACATTTTCTTAGAAAACTTAATGTTTCATTAGCTAGAATAACTTATTTTTCAATCAGTAAGTTACTTAGTTAGCCATTCCATAATGGAGTTTTGGTGTTATTTTGTGACATGACTTCAAGTCATTTAATTATTGACATGATTTAGACAGTCGAACAATCCTGTAAAAGTCATCACAAAAGGAACAAATGATTTTTATCACCTCCATGAATATTCCAACAAATATTTACCATGATATTAATTCAATGGCCCTGCAGGAGGAAAGACATGTAAGTAAAATAAAGGGTGCCATCCTTATTCCAGCTCTTCCTAGAGGTTCGAAGAAGGAATATGTGTTTCTCCAACTGCCAAAAGAATAGCTGCACTTATTTGGCATTCATTACCTACCAGTAAACAAGGTTCCTGGCATTTAAGATATATTTTCCCATTACTTTCTCACAGTAGCTTTATGAGCCATGTATCATCACGGCTCCCCGTTCCAAGATGAAGAAGCCAAGACTGAACAAGATGCACTAATTGTCTACATTAAAACCTGTGAGTTTTCCTCAGGAACTTCTGACTTCAAAGACAAACTACAACTGACAACCGTCTCTAGTCACTAATTACTTATCTGCAAAACTGGTACTATGCCTATGAGCTCTCCTTAGAGGGATGTGCCAGTATATTGAAGCATGGAGGAGGACTGGGATAATAAGGAATAGACACAGACTAACATTAATAAAGGCCTTTTCTAGCTATGACCTTGGAAAGGAAGCAAAGTCTCTCTGATTTCTTTGGTTGCAGCTTTCTAGCTTGAGATGTACTATAGTTCTCACAGAAAACTGCCAAAGATTCCACCATATGGTTTCCCTTTCATTGTAGTACAGTGGTTTAAAGCCATCTATCTATCTTGGAGCATTCTTCTTGGACAGAGATTTGTGGGAGACCATTTCTATGGAAAAGAACAGTGCAGAAGCCCAATCCTCAGGTCTGAGCTTTGGAACTTTTATGCAGAAAGAAGAGCTTCAGGCTAGCTGTCACAGAATGGGATAAGTGAGTCCTGTGGGCTCCTATCAAGGCAAAGCTCATCCAGGAAAAAGTGAAAAAACACCAAAGGAAATCAAAGCTTATAGTGGAAATCAAAGCTTATAGTGTCGTCTGCTTAGCCTTCCTACAAAACTATAACATTGAGAATGGATAAGGGTAACGTAGTAGTGCATACTGGCTATGAAAAATGCAAAAAAATACAACATTTTTGAAGTAGATTTAACAGTGTGAATATTTCCTAGAGTTTGGATTTTGTTTTTTTAAAAAAATATTAACCAGTATTATTCTTGGTTAGGGTGACAATGTTCCATAGTTAGAGAGTGGATAACTTTAAGGTTGAATAGTTCTTTTTAATCCCTAAATTTCCTCTTTATTTAAATATTATATAAAGTAGGGCTTTCAAAAGAGACAGAAGAATGAAAAGCAGTCAGCTGTGGAACAAAAGCAGATCAATGAATGGTACCAGGTAAACATGAGTATAAAAACGAAGGGTGAAAAGGAGCTTGGCATGGAAACAAAGAAAGAAGATTCCAGATAAATGAGAAATTTGGTGATTTGAGACACAGCTAGTGATGGCAAGACTTCCCCCAGGACGGGATTTGTTATCCAGGGACAGGAAAAGTGATAGATGTCAGTTCCTTATATAAAATGTGGTAGCGTTTGAACAACTGTCTATACACTTTAAGCGTTGCTAATATATGACAAACGATAGGTAAACAGTTATTATCCTAGACCACGTAGGAAGAGGAACACCAATAAAGGCGATATATGCTCATCCTTATGTATTTTTATTTATTTTTCTGTTGCAGCTGAGCCTTTTGTGAAGGTAATTTTAAGTGGGAGTTTGCAGATACTGCCACAGCTTCTTAAGACTTGACTTAGATTGCAGTTGTTCTTTCTCAGGGCCAGCAATGCATCCTTGTGAAAGACAGGACTGCCATGCTCATCTCCTTGCTGGAAGCTTAAGGGTGGCCCCTCACTGGCTTCCCAAAGACTTATGAACTGTTTTTGTCTGAAGCCTTTTCAGCGTCTCCACCATACCATATCCACTTTACATCCTTACTTCAGCTTCTCCAAATCTACACAACCCCCATCTTCCTGTAACTGCAGTACTTCCTTTTGGCACTTCCAAAGTTTGAAGCTGCTGTTCCATACCCACAAATACGTCTTTGCCCATTTTCTTAGCGATTCAGATATTTTCAGACGGCCTAACATTTAACTGACCTTCAAAATTTCCTTTTCCTTTCTGTAACATGACGGCCGACTTGTTGGGGTTTCTGTCCCGCCTGGTTCCCCAGCTGTTTAGTCCCAGGGAAATCACACAGAGAGTCTGCAGTAGGTTATAAGCTGATTGGCCCATTAGCTCAGGATTCTTACTAGTACTTAGAACTTATATTAACCCATTGTTCTCATCTATGTTAGCCACATGGCTCGGTACCTTTCTCAGCCGGGCAGCTCACTTCCTGGTGGACTGGCCAGGGATTGTGGGGTACCAGGTGGGACAGTAAACCCAACTAGCAGCCGCTCATGTTACACCTTCTTTTCAAATATTTTTTGAGTATGGATTGGGCAGGCTACATGCAATAACCTGGATAGAGAAAAATGAATGAAACTCTAGCTCATCTGGGCTAGCCAAATCTATTCTATTTTGAAGATTGAATCCAAGTAAAAAAACTGTATTGGGTTTTTGGTTCCTTAAATCATGAACTTTAGGTTTGAAATCCTGAGAATTATATGGCCATATTTATAAAATGCTTTGACATTTATTTGAAGTATTTTTTAATCTCTTAATTCTACTGACTACAACATAAGACACACATTCATAAGAGAAATTTCCCCA
Source organism: Dicrostonyx torquatus (assembly GCA_028555095.1). NCBI lineage: Eukaryota > Metazoa > Chordata > Mammalia > Rodentia > Cricetidae > Dicrostonyx > Dicrostonyx torquatus. The sequence goes on from JAQHUG010000100.1 coordinate 2,634,866, forward strand.
GAGGGTAAAATGCAATAATAAACGCATTCATGCAGATGCAGTGTTAAGAATTAGTAGGTTCATGCACACTACAGGTGTCACATTGCTTAGATACTGTTGTTGATGGAAATTGCCATATTACTTGGAAAATTAAGGTCTCATCTTGCAGTTCCTAGAAGAATTTAAGAGAAGAGAGTTTGAGGATAATATTACTAGAATTTAAAAGACAAGTCTCAGAGCAGGCAAATTATAATTCTTGGCAGCTGCCTAGAGGGGAGGGATAAAGAAGAGAAAAAACCATGCTGTCTGAGTTCAGAAGGTGTAAAGGTCAGCTACAGGGTGGAAACCTAGCCACATGGAAGGGAGAGGCAGCTTTAGAGGAAGAGTAGAGCCCAAAGTATTAGGGAAAGCATACTTCAATAAGTGTTAGGAAGAAGAAAAGGAAATTCTATTTTTCTGAGTAACTCATAAAAGGGGCAGAGTAATGAAATTGAATGATTGGTGCTCTGTGACAGCACTGAGGGGAGAGACTTTGAGACAGACAGATGGATACATATCTCAGTAAAGGGATCACTTTTCCTTCTATCTTTTTCCAGACAGATGAATACATATCTCAGGAAAGGGATCACTATTCCTTCTATCGTTCTCACATGACTGAAGCTTGATCTACCTTCCTGAGAAGTGGTCCCTTGATCAGGTTATTGACTGGGTAAACTAGATTAACTCTTAAGGGAGATGATATGTCTCTACCTAGATGTAGATTTCTATCCTTTAACACTATTTGTAGGCACTGTGGGACAGTTCCAAATAGATGAAAACATGTCTTGGAATGTGCAGCTTAAAATGTGATTATATTAATCAGTTAATAATGAATAGTCACATTTGATAAGGAACTAATATGAGGCCTTCTACTATTTCTTCATTAAAAATGAAATTTCCTTCCATTCTCTGTAGTTTGATAAGGGTTGTGTTCCACAAGATGACCATTTTTAAGGGGAATGAAAATTTCTTTACTGTCATAGAAATCTGTCTATTCATCTCTGCTTTCTCACTGTTTGATAACATGCATAGTATATAATTGGCACCTAATTCACTGAATGAATAAATGGACTAATGAGTTTCTACATATTGATGGATAAATGATCAGAATAAGTCTTTTATTTGATAGTCATCCTTCTTTTATGAGAAGGATCTCTAAGGTAAAATTTCAAAACAATTTTTTCAGAAGCTGGGGGAGAAACAAAAGTCATTTGAAGTCATATAGTCCCTCTGACAACCTAAAGTAATGATTTCCCCAACAAGTGTGCTAGGTGCCTGAGGCCATAGCCCATCAGGGTTTCAGTGACTAGAAGTAAATTCAATAAACCTACCCTTTATTTTCATTAATCAGTAACTATATGAGAAAGTTATTTTCATTTCAAGATGCATATATAGATTATTTCAAAGCACAGGTATTCATTCGGAATTTGAAAACACAATTCCAAGGTCCTGCTGCCATTGCAGGTTTCCATAGTGGGACAAGTAAATTTCATTCTTCACCAGGATTCTAATTAGCCAACCATTTCAGAAAATGGCCCACTTAGTCATTATGTTTGAAGTAGAAACAGATAGCCCTGCAGTAGAAAAGCAGCCCTTCTAGGCATGCCTGATTTTTATGTACTGGGTGGAGTGTTAGGAGCAGAGATTTTTTTTTTAAAAAAAAAAAGAAGCATAAACGAGTTCTGGAATTCACATTGTTTTTGTCTATTTACTTCACTTTACCTTTGTGCTTGCATATCTAGGTGTCCAGGAGATTTTAAATAGCCAATTATGCTGAACAACTTCAGCAAAGAATGGAGTAGAAATCATGTGCATGTTGAGCTTTCAACATTCTTTTGCATCCTTCCATATGCAGCCCTTCCTGAAATTTAAATGCCTAGGGTGTGTTTATATTTTAGCTTCTTTTACTTTTTTTTCTTCTTCTTTTAACTGCCAGTTGATAGTTTTTCTACACTCCCCAAAGATTTCCCTATTACAAATAAAAGAGCTTAATTATTTCTATAATGGAGGGATTAGAGTTTCCATGAGCTATTTTCTCCTTTTTAAAAATCATTGTAGATATAATAAAATGCAAGCAATTAATGACCAATACAGCTACTCATGGAAGGATCAGAGTAAAAACTGAAAGGTGGGAAATATATTAAAAGGCATCTTTTAAAAATTGCTATTATTGGCTGCTAACGTCCAGGTCAGGGCCAGGGAGAATAAATTAGTGGGATAAAACTGTAATACAATAGCTGATGCTCATGCAGCCTTTTTCATTGTTGTTGTTTGTGCAGTTTCTCCTACACCAGTTCAAGACACATCAAGCTAAGTTATGTAACATTCACCCAGAGAATTTCATTTTGCTGTAGTTACAGCACTTTAAATATGCTTTGAATGCATGCCATTTTTATTTGCTTGTTGCACAGAGTTAAACTAATCTTTTCAGGTTTGGGTACCACTAAGTTGTACTATTCCTTATTTTTAATAAAACTGTAGTTTTTTTCTGAAATTTTCTACTCTCTAATGAATGTCTAATGTGCTTATTTTGCAGCAAAAGGAGAACAGAGGTAACAAAATGGGTTTTTGTTGGAGGGTGGGTAGGTTCAATATCAAGGTACAACAGAACTAATTTTCTGTGTCTCCAGGACACCAGCTGATTATTGTCCAAGCATAGTTTGCTTACCACACCCTGGAAGAAACTTGACAATGCTAATTTTAGTGCATTCATTTGGGATTTGTGACACTAAAGTTTTACAGAATTCTTGCCTTTGTTCAACAAAATTACTTCCCTTTCACACAACTTTTTCTTCTCTCTTCTGTTTGGAAGTTGACTATTGATCAAAGCAGATGCCCTGGCTCCTTGGAGAAGGGAAATCTAAGCTAAAACATTTGTATAAGTGGGTCTATTCTATTTATTCAGGTCTGGAGAAGGAGTCAATAAGTTTGATGATTTTAATTCTTCTTTCAAATATTCATATTTGTTTTTAATTTTTATAAATTATTTAAGTATTTTATACATTATATTCATCAATTTCCTGAACTCCTCCTAGATCCACCCCCTTTCATACAATTCCAACTTTATATTCTCTTTATTATTTATTTATTTAGTGACTGGGTTTCTCTGTAGCTTTGGATCCTGTCCTGGAACTAGTTCTTGTAGACCAGGCTGGCCTCAAACTCACAGAGATCAGCCTGCCTCTGCCACCCAAGTGCTGGGATTAAAAGCATGTACCACCTTTGCCTCATTTTTTAAATACCCATCAAAACCAATTTATGTTACCCATATACTCTTGAGTGTACCGCCAGCCTCTGCAGTGTAGTTGCCTAATGGAGGCCTCACCCTTAAAGAAAATTAATGTTCTCCAGCACCTATCAGGGGTGGGACTTTGTGTCCATCTGCCACAGCAACACAATGTGATGTTATCTGGTTTGAGCTTATGCCAGTATTGGGTATGCTGTCACGATTAAGGGATGTTCATATTTAAAACTGTCTTGTTATGGCTTGAAAACAGTATCTAATTGTAGTCATCCACCAATTCTGATTCTTACAATCTTTCTGCTTCCTTATCTGAGATGATCCCATGGCCTTGGGAAAAGAGGTGTGATATAATGTCCTATTTAGGTCTGAACACTCTCAGTGTCTTATTCTCTACACCTTGACCAGTTGTGGACCTCTGTATTAATCATCATCTACTACAAAAAGAACCTTCTCTGGTAAAGCTTAACAGATGAATTAGTCTATAGGGATACCAATAATATATTAGGAGTTTATTTAATACTATGTCCATTTAATAGAGTAATAGTGGTAGGTTCTCCCGTAAGTACTATGACTTATCCAGCCATAGGCTTTTGTACTTGATAATGGTGTTTCTAGCAGGGATTTAATCTTGAAGAATGGTTCTTATTATTTTTTTAATTTCTTTTTTTAAAATTTTTCATTGTTAAAAGAAAAATTTACATTTACTCCCCTTGTTCCAGGCCCTCCCGCTCCCCCACTACCCCACCGCCCTCCCCCTGCTTCCTTAAGATGGGGCAGAATCCAACCAGAAAGTAGTTAGTAACTGCCATGACATTCTTGGCACTATTTAACCAATGAACATCTCTTGCCAAACTAGCCATTATTTATCTTGCCAGGCTCACACTTGGGTAAATTTGAGGATTGTTTTTCCTCTCTGGTAGTATTCACAGCACCTTCCAGCACTATGAAAGCTAGCCAGTAGAAATGAATATATGACCTGAAGGTCAGTACCAACTTGATATCTCCATATTTTATGATTGAAGTATATGTTGTTCCACAATAGGGTTTTACTATTGAATTCTGAAGGGTAACCAAGGGTATTGGAAATAGTGTATAATGTTTTTGAGGTCTATGGGACCTTACTGTCTAACCACTCCAAAACAGGTAATCCATACCTGACACAGGGATTTGTCACCCTGTTATAGGGTAACTAATTTAAACTCTTTGTATATGTATATGATGCATATATTTTAGGAAGTGAATCAAGATTAATAAAAACTCAGAGAGAAAAATTGGGGTTCAACCTGATAGTCAAAAAAGCAAAGCAGCCAGCCACTGGCTCTTAACTCAACCTCAGTCCAAAATGTTGAACCTGCCTCCAGAAATCTCATAATGAGACTGAGACTTAGAGCTGTGTCCTCCCATTTTATAATTCTCTCTAGGGCTGGGACTAAAAGCATGCACTGCCCAGTTTCTATGGTAATTAGTGTGGCTACTGGGAACTAAAAGCATGTATTACCACTGCCTGGTCTATAAGGCTGACCAATGGGGTTGTTTCACTCTCTGATCTTCAGGCAAGTTTTATTTATTAAAATGCAAGTATAATGCCACTACTTTTCCCCCTGTTGTCTAAAATAAAGAGGAGACTATAACTAATTTAAGAAAAACTATATACAATAAGTACAATAGCCATTTACAATGTATACAGGAAATATATTAACAATGTCTAGTTCATTTGCATTTGACAAATTCATAGAAAATGCTCCATATCCATCCTATCTTGGTGAGACCAACGTCTTATACCTAATTTACTTTCTATCATAATTTTCTTTCTGTATCAGGTAAACAAGGAAAACTATAACTATAAATATCTAGTCTTCAACTCCTCAGAGACCCAAGAAGGAAATAATATTAACCAAGTAAGCAGGAAGTGCAAGCCAGAGATTTCCAAAATATGTGAGTAATGACAGAAACAGCTGGCTGCATGAACAGTCATCCAAAGTTCCTCTGCAATGTTGGGGCATTCATCTTCAGCCTATAGACATAACATATTCAACAGGCTTTTCTGTTAAGCAGGATAATATGAAGGGCTATCCTTTCTTGTCTTGACAATGTTGGCAGTCCTGCTTGTCTAATTAGGACAGCATACTATCAGCAGTTGAGGTAGGAACATTTTCTTGCCTAGTGGCTTGCTTTTGCCACAAAGAAAGGAAACTCGATATGGAGTTTCTTTGATGGTCATTATCTTTTCTGAATTAGATTGGTGCTGCCAGGGGAAGACATGTCTCATTGTCATAAAAAGAAGAAACTAGGTTATTAAAACACATTAAATGTCATATTCTGTAGCTCTTTGAAGTGCTTGAAGATGCCTTGTCTATCTAAAATATACCTTTTTGTCCTTGAAAACATCCCTAATGTGACTACAAGTTTGATTATACCAGGTGATAAACTATTAACCTGCATTTCCCTATTATCCTAAACAGTTGTTAATAATAACTTTTAAAGACTAGAAATTTGCATTACATTGTTAAATTAGTTGTATAGGTACAATACCTTGAACATGATTAGAAATGCATGTAATGTATGTTTTGACAAAATTAATCTAAAATTTGTATCAATATTCAAAATTTGTATACAGTATGTAAAAGTCCAATCCAATGTGAAACATTTAAAGCTAGTAGTTGCTTTTTAAAAGTAGATTCAGTAATCTACCTTTTTATCTTATATATGTATCCTCCCTTTTCTTTACAGATTAAATAATCTACCCTTTTGTACTGTCATATCTATATCCCCTCATTTTTACTTTTCAAAACAATAACCTTTAATCTAATTTCCTTTCTTTAGCTTTTATACTGACAATTATCCATAACAACCAACTCTCTAAACAAAACAAACATCCATAAAGCATTTAACGACCAAAAAACTACCTACTCCACTTCTTGGAAATGTGGGCAACATTTTCTAGATTACTTCCCGCTGACTGGGCATGCTGATAACCTCACTGGAGCCCAAAGAAAATTTAAGATTATGGTCAATTCCTGGCTGGAGTATTTTGTGAAGCTGGATCATATCAGCCAGCAGTTTTTTTTTTCTTTTAAGTTTTCAAAACAGGCTTTCCTCTTATAACAGTTCTGGTTGTCCTGGAACTTGCTCTGTAGACCAGGCTGGCCTCAAACTCACAAAGATCCACCTGCCTCTGCCTCCTGAGAGCGGGGATTAAAGGTTTGAGCCACCACCACTTGTCAGCCTGCAGTCTTGAAACTGTTCTAGATGTAGAACTCAGAGGAAACTGCAACAGAAGTATTCTAAAATGTTTGATCATCTGGGCCATCCACTCCTATCGAAGAATTTTCAGGGGGCTTTCCTTGATCAAACCTTATTTTTCTTAACCTAGAATGAATTTGTAGCCTCTCACTTCCCACGGAAACAAAAGCAAAAGCTCTTCTCTAAAGTGGCATATTTTTTTACTTAAATTTTGAAGTCAAGGCATTTTCAAAATATTTAGGTTGGATTAAACCAGCAGCATTTATAATCAAATGTCTTTTAGCAGCTGTTTTTCCTTCCTCGGCAATCAAACCATTCAATGACAACACAATGATATACAGTATACAGATTTTCTGTGTATTTTCCATATTTACATAGAAGCTAAGCTGGGGTGGATGAGAACTGGGGGCACTTGTTTTTCTTCCAAACCTAAGTAGCTAGGTTTGAGTTCCAGTTCCTAGGTCTGGAATTCCAATTGCAGCTCTGGCCTGAGCTGGTGGCGAAAAAGCCTCAGGCAAGTGTCTTTTTAGTAAATTCATGCCCCAAAAGTTGGGCACCAAATGTAGCATGATTAATAAAAACTCAGAGAGAGAATTTAGGGTTCAACATGAAGATGAGAAAAGCAAAACAGTCAGCTACTGGCTCTTACCTCTTCTCCAATAGTAGGTCTTTATATGACTTTTTCAAAATATCTTTAGTGTTAGTTATATTTTCATGTATTCCTTTCTCTACCCTGTACTCCCACTCCTCACAAACCATTCAATCCTTCCTACACCATTATTTCACTTTCTCCTTTTATATTATTGCATTCAAGCTCCTGTCCCTTAAATCAAGCCCCCACACCATGGTCTCTTATAAGTTTCCTGTCATTTGTGGGTATTCCAAACAAAAAATACACAGCCTAAAATTTCAAAGCTAACATTCAGACATGACGGAAAATATGTGATGTTTATCTTTCCCGGTCTAGGTTATTGCCCTCATAGTGATTATTTCCAGCTTCATCCATTCACTGTGAATTTCATAATTTTGTTTTTCTTCAGAGCTGAATAAAATACCATTGTGTAAATGAAGATAATGTTTTTAAATCTTTTGTATGTTTTTGTCCTCTTTTGTTAATGTATAAGAGCAAGTCAACTTCAATGATTTTGACTGTTGCCAAATAACAAGTTGGGGTAGTCTCCAATCTTCCATATCCTTACAATTTTGCATGGCTTCAGATGCTGATAATATTTTTCTGTGAGTGGTAACATAATGCAGAAAAAAATCAAGTCTGTGTTGCACATATGTAGCAATGTCTAGCTTCTATGTGTTTAAGAAAATCTTAGCATATTGCCATAACCAAACAACAAATCTGAATGAAAAACACGTGCACATTTTTCAAGTTGAGTCATCCAATAATTCCTAAATGAGTTTTCTATCTCCATGACAATTATACAAATCTCCCCGCAGTGGCTGTGTTCAGTCTTTGACTTCAGACTTCATCTGAATTCACTCATCTTCTGCCTTCATCCTTTTCTATTGCTTTTATTGTTTCTTCCCTGGGCTATTAGAGTTAATACCTTTCCTGAGAAGCAGTTTGTTATTTTTTTCATAAAACATTTTCTTTTGTTGTTATTGTTATTGTTGTTTGTTGAGACAGGGTTTCTCTATAGCTTTGGAGCCTGTCCTGGAACTAGATCTTTTAGACCAGGCTGGCCTCAAACTTACAGAAATTTGCCTGCCTTTGCCTCCTGAGTGTTTGGATTAAAGGTATGCACCACCACCACCTGTTTAAAAAACCTTTCTTGATTAAAAAATTCAAATTAAGAAACTTTCAAATGTTCAGAAAAGTAAGAAAATATTTTTTTGTATAAACACACATACATCACTGAAAATATATATTTTATATTATCTGGACTATTTTATATAAAATAAGAATGAGCTGTTCCTTAAATGTTTATAAAAAGAAATTTTGCTCAATGTTTGAAAGAAGCCTGGTCCATGTTTATGTGTATGGATGAAGACTTTAAAGTACTGGCTTAGCTTGATTTTCATATACATTGGTCCATTTAAGTTTACTATATTTCTACTTTCTGAGTCATTTTGCCAGGTTATATTTTAAGGAGCAGATATATGTTTATGCATACATATACATGTGTATTTTTAACAGGGAAAAGAGTCCATTTAAATTTCCATTTTTCCTGTGATTTTTTTTATTCCTTTGCTTCAGATAAGTTCTGCGGTTCTTGCCAAAGAGTGCAGAAGGAAGAACATGGAATTGGGATACTCTGTCTTTGCTATGGAGCTCACCAGAAGGTAACTTGTGTTGAACATTGTAAATTGGGAATTTGTTTCTAATAAATCTTCTACAGGAGCAGAAACATTCAATTTGCAGGAATCATACATGAATTTGGCTCACTGGGAGTATTCAGTAGTGGGTTTCTAAAGATTTAATTATTTAAACAAGCAAGACCCTATATTTAGGTTTTATTTCTAATAATTAAATAATTACAGCAGAATATCCGAGTGGTTGATTTCTTCCCAACATGTATGCATTAATGTAGAAAATACATTGATTTTTCTTTCACTGATAATAGTAAGAAAGGTCACAATTCCCAAAAGTCTTATTCTAGAAAATTCGTGCTTAGAATATGGCATTCTCAATTCCATGAGAATAAAATATGTGGGTAGTGAACAAGTGTATCATTTTGGCTTTGATTTCCCAGTGGAAATAATATCAAGTAATATAAAAATTGAAAATGTATTTTTTTTTATTGTTAAAAGAAAAATTTACATTTACTCCCCTTGTTCCCGGCCCTCCCGCTCCCCCACTACCCCACT